>WEKX01014568.1:12367-99445 GCA_013390025.1 Pitta sordida | reverse complement strand
CAGGGCCGGGCCGGGCCCCTCCGCTCCCGGCGGGGCGGGGATGTGTCCCGGGATGTGTCCCGGGCTCCGGGAGCGGCTCCCAGCTGCGAGCGGGTTCGGAGGGGGAGGCGAGATCCTGCGCCCGGCGGAGAACAAAGTGAAGCCGCCCCCCCCCCCCCCCCCCCCCTCCCGCATTGGTGCCCCGGGCTCGGGGTGCACAGACACTGATAAATCCCTCCCGCGCTGGGTATCTGCACACACACACACCTTTGTGCAATAGCGATGCCTCTTACCCAACAAAATGGAAGAGGGTAATGGAGGTGTCTTCCTTTGATCTTCCAGACCTGCGGAGAGTTTCAAGGGAAGGCTGTGGGGGTGGGACCGGGGCCTTATCCCGACCCAAATGGGGGATTTGGGGACCTGGAAGCTGGAATCTCACACTGCTTTGTGTAGCCGAGGGAGAGGAGGAAGGCTTTTTATCTGTCACTGCTGCACCAAAGGGTGAATCTTCGTTGTCCCTTGAAGGAAAAGGTTTGAGATCCCAAAAGCACCTACAGCCTCGTTGTAGTTTTAGTGGAAAGCAGGAGAAAGTGGCTGCCACTTCCAGGTTTATTGCAGCTCCCGTGTTCTGTGCCTCTGTGGGCTTCTGCAGGCAGGAGGAATTAGCCAAGGTGACACCATTTTTACCTTGGGGACCAGGAGTGGGTACCTGACACATCCCTCCTGGAGAAATGCAAGGAGAAGAGCCTGAACCCAGCCTCCCCTGGCCAAATTTTTGTGCCTTCTGTTAGTGATCCTCTTTTGTCCACCCCTCCTAAAAACCTGAACTGACAGGTCTTATCTGAATAAAGGAGTGATTAAAGTGACACAGACCCATATTTGCATTTTGCTCATGACCACCTAACCTACATTAGGAATGGTGTTAACAGCAGGGCATTGAACTAAAGTAAAAATCTAATAATCAGGCGGATGAGCACTGGCATGGGGATGTTCCTGGTGGAACATACGTGTTCAGTCCCACATGGGATTAGGTGTTCCAGTACATGCCTGTTTTGGGGAGCTGCAATACCAAAAGACAGAGATAGAACGGGACTCAAAGAATTGATGATTTACTGCTCTCTGGGAGGTCTTTTATGCCATGTTTTAATTTATCTTTGAAGGTACAAAGCGGTGGCTACAGAACCTGGAGGGTGATGGGAAATGGGCTTTTTCAGGGTGTTTGTGGGTCTTTCCAGGGTGGGCAGAGTCCTGCTGTGGAAGCGCTATCCTTTTTGAACCCACCCCATTATATTCACATAGGATGTGAAGATTGGACAGCTGAGGTGTTTACTAAGCACTCTTTTGACTAATAGCAAGTATTAAGAAAGGCAGCCTATTATAAATAATGTGTCTGGGAGGTTGGCATTGAGGTCAAAAAAATTAAGGTTCCCAAACAGCTGTTAAAGGTAAATGACTCGCTTTGAAAAACCTGGGAGAAGCTTTCCTATTTAAAACGTAGAATAGAAAAAAATAAGTTGGAATTAAAACATTTGGAGATTTCCAGAACACATGGAGAGGAGGTGGGCTCATCTCAAAGCTGAAATTGCCTGGGGAGTTCTTCTCTCTTCTGTTTCTGGTTGTGGAGAGATTTACCTGGGGAAGAAGCATGAGTGGGAAGAACATTCCTCACATCTGTGCTGGGCTACAGGGAAGGGCTGGGAGCACCAAGGGGGAATTTTATTTTTCATTTTTTCCCCTGAGAACTAAAGAAGCACCTGTTGTCAGTGGTGGGTTTTTTTTTTTTTGTTTGGGATTGTGGGGGGTTTTTTGGGCAAAGCAAAGGCAGTTAAGGTCCAGAGATGGAACACTGGAGTTCTTGAACAGCATTGCTGTGAGAACCCAAAGTCAGTGACTGTTTGGACTGTGGTCTTGTGCCATGAGTCACTGATTTGGGTGTATGCCTTCAGCTATTACCAGTGGGTGGAATTAGTGAGAACTGGAAGGGAGAATTTGGAGGAAAAAAAAGAAGAGTGTTTGCCATGCTGCCTTGATCTGTACTGTTCTGTCAACTGTTGGAGTCATAAAAATAATGATACAATATTCTGTGAGCCTTGCTGCATGCCTGCAGTGTTATTTCGGGTTTGTATCCTTGTATTAGTCTGAATTTAATATGCTAAAATAATTGGATTAGTCAAAATGGCAAATTGGGTAGAAAAGAAGATCATCGGGGAAGCGCAGGACAAAGAGTGTAACGAAGGATTTATCTGGAGAATGAGAAGGGCAGTGTATTGTAGCATAACCTTTTTGAAAATACATTGCATTTCTTAGATCAGATCTCCAAGTGCTTTGCAGTGGAGAGCGCTGTCCCCATTTTACAGGTGAAGAGGGTGTCCCACATTTATCCTGCCTTGGAGAACTGGGATAAAACCTGTGGCAGTGACCAGGCCGCTGGGTGGGAAGCCAGGGGCTGAAGTGGATCCCCTGCAGTTGAGTTGGGTCAGGTCCACCAGGCGAAATTTAAATGCAGCTGTGCAGAATATTTTCTAGAATTACCAGTTAAAATTATCACATGCAAATAGAAACAATGGCAAGCTGAAGCACGCCTTTGGGCACAGAGGGATGGGGCTGGGAGGGTTGTGCTATTCCTCTGTAAAATCGGGAGCTGTGGGTCTCCTGGGTGCTCAGGGAGGGGTTTTTGACCTCAGTGGAATTGTGCCTTCTAAGCTTGATCAGGGTTTGAACTCAACGTGTCTAGAGTGAGATTTCTGGTGTGACTTCCAAGTGTATTGTTACCACTCCTGTGAATTTTGCTGGTGCTGGAAGTGGTGCCCAAGGCAGGAGCATTGAAGAGCCTCCTGCACCCTGTGAGGGTCAAGGGGAAGGTTTGCTGGGAGGGCACTGCGTGTCCATGGGGTCTCTGGTGGCCACGGCACAGGCAGGTCCTCACCAAAGCCCCGCAGGGCAGTGAAGTGCAGGGAGAGTTGGAGCAGGTGATAAATGTGGCCTTGTTAATGCTCCTGGACGGTGTGGTTTGCTGAGCTGTTGTAAATCAAGGAGGAGAAGCCAGCGGTGCTGACAGATCCAGGGGATCTGGGAGCTTGATTCAGTAAGTGGCTTTTGGCAGGGAGGGTGTAAATGGAGCAAATATCTCGTATTCTGTAATTCAGGGGCTTGGAGGCCTTCAATGACAACTGGAGCTCACCCAGCCCTGGCCTCCCTCTCCAGAGCTGCCTCCACCAGTTCGCCTTACTTAAGCCTGTACCTATTGCATAACCCTCTGGGGATATTTACATAGAGCATAATTAAAGATCAGACATAACATCCCTCCTACCAGGAGCAGGAGGAGCAGTCCAATGACTTGTGCTCCAGAGCAGGTCAGTACCTGGAGCTTTTCTCTGGGGTCTCCAACCTCAGGTGTCTCAGTTTTTAACCTGGGTTTTAAATTCAGGGTAAATACATAATTTGTTTCAAATTGGCGACGTTGGGTGTTAGTGAACCTTCTCAGCATGGGTCTGTTTGGTAAATGGTGCGCACAATTAGACTTGGGAGGTTAATGTAATGCTCAGACATTTTCTACTACACAACACGGAAAACTAAACAATGTAAATAGCAGCATTTTCTCTACCATAAGGAATAGAAATTCAGAGAGTGGATGCAAATTCAGGTAGATAATATTAGACAGAAAAATGTAGGTTTCAGTTCAGCAGTTGATGTTTTTCTAGTTTTGACCAGCTCTTTGGAGAGGTAAGAAGTGGAACAAAATGGAAAATTTTCTTCCAAGAATTATTCACTAAGTAGAAAACATCAAGGGATAACATGTTCAGGTTTCCAGAAGTCCTGAGATGGCTCTTCAGGATGCAGGGAGCTGGTTAATAGGGTGTTCATTTGTTCCCAGCCTGATCAGTGACCTGACTCTTGGGAATGTCTTGGTAGGTGTCTCAGTAACTTTGCAAGTCTGGCCTGTGGTAGAAACCATCAGTGTAGTTATGGTTCATAGTGACCATCCAAAAACTCTCTAAAATGAGCTGATTTCTGGGGTTTCTTGCAGAACTTGGGTCTCCCTTCAGTGCTTGACCCACTTGAGTCCATGACCGAGAACAAATGCCAGCAACTGTTTTCTAATGATAGGTGTAGAAAGTAAAGATGTGAAATAGAACTGTATAATTACATAAATATGCAGTGCAACCCCTTGGTAAGGAGAGATTTGCCACATTTAGCTGAACATCTATATTTGGGAGCAAATTTGCACAGAGGTTTCACCAGCCTGGAGGGGGCTGGGGAGGGCTCCTTTGAGCATTCATGGTGAATCACAAATTCTTGTGCTCTGGTTTAGGTTGGGGGTTTGGGGCTGGGGTGCTTTGCTGTCTCCCCCCCTTCCCTTGGAGGGTGCTGGAATACAGCTGGATGATGCCTTGGAACATTTTCCTGGCTCACTCTTCATTTGCCTCCTGTGGATCCTTTCTTTGCAGCAGCAACCCCCAGCTCAAGTCCTCTGATCCTCCTAGTGGGAATGTCCACGTGTGGAATGGGATATATTCCAGAAACCTGCAGAAATCAGAGATTTGTACAAGTGCTTAGGTAAATTTAGGAAGCTTTTGAACAGTTTAGACCTCAGAGGTGGGTTTTTTTAAGATAAACTTTCTCATTGATACTTTGTATGACCTTGGTCCCCGATAAACTCAGGGTAAGTTTAACTTTCAAATGATACAAATGTGAGGGGTTTGTAGCAACTTTGTTATTGTAGTTAATGTTATAAAACAGTGCTGCCTCTGAGGGACAGGGGTACCGGTGAATTAATATTTGTATTTAGGTAATCAGTTAGGATGATATGCAGTAATTTGTAATGTATGCAGGTAGTTTCTGTCATTTTCCCCCAGCAACCAGCTCTCCCTTTTTGTTAAGGGGATGCAGAGGTTTTATTTTGCATATTTTTGGAGGAATGCTGAGCAAGTGAAATTCACAGAAACACATCCTATTACAGGATAACCTTCCTTTTACTCTTGCAACTCATGACTTAAGAATATATTCTTAAGTAACAATGACTATTTGAAAGTTTGATAAAATACTAAAAGAATTTCTCAGTTTTTGCAGTAGTGTTCAAATGCAGATAGAAAACCTTTATTATGATAAAACATAAATAAAAGAATTGGTCTTCCAGTGGGCCAACTGAAGGTCATCCCATGTGCTTTTAACCTTTCCTGTTACAGCCTTAGGTTTCAGCTGAGTCCCTGAGTTATTCTGCTTTGCATTCAGTAAAACACTGGGATTACTAATTAACTAAGATTTTCTTGTAGGAAAATCCCTCACCCCGTTGAACTTTTCCCTTCCAAAATCATGAATAAAGCTGATGGTGTCACATGGAGGGTTGGTTGTAAGTCAGTCGTGTTTCAAACCAAGGGGAGAGAGGAGATGGGCTTTTGGGGCTGAACGGTCTTCCAAAGTGTGGTTCTGAGCATCCTCAGTGTGAGGCACATGTTCATCCACAGCAGGACAGGAGAGCCAGGGGAAGAGGGAGTCTCTCAGGTGGATGCCTGACATTTAGGATTTATTAGGATCAATCCAATAGCTGGGATACATTTATCTCTTGTAATTGTTTCTCTAAAACAGTGACATTTTTAAGCCCTCAGGCCGCTCCATGCCGGGGTTTGGTAGGTCAGAGCTTGGACAGGGCTCTCTGCTGTGACAGTTCTTCTCTGAAATGCTGAAGTGATGGCTCAGGGGTTCATTGGGGTTTCTGCTGCTTTGGCAGCAGCACAGTGTGCACAGAATAGCTGCCACTGGCCTGGGCTCTGAGAGGGGCAGGAAGCCCGGGGGGGGGCGGGTTCAGTTGGGTGTAAACCTTTAGATAACTTAATTAGTCACTTTAAATGTTGAGACTCCTCTGTCTGAAATGTACAGGTTGGCTTGGAAACAGATTATTGCATTCATCAGATCCACTTGTATGGGTTGTTTTTCCCTTATGAACATTGTCCCTTTGCATTGAAAAGAGATCTTGAAAGATCATTGCCAAGAAGGTGGCTTAGAATCCTTGCCATCTTGGTTGGGTGTGAGCTTTTACATCAGCAGATAAATGCATGAATTAATTTTCTGTTTTGAAGTTTCCTTCACTTTGTTTTAATGCCTGGGATTTAATACATGAGCAGGGAACTCAGCCTGAAAACCCTGGCGAAGTTAATGCAACCATTCTGTTTTATATTCTAATAAATCAAAATATTTAGTTACACCAGCTGTTCCTTGGTTGGAGGTGAGGAAGGAAGAAGGGCTATTTCTGCAGGGTTATCAGTACAGAAAAGGTGGGGCAGGAGGGAATCCTGAAGCACCAGGGATAGATGGAGCACTGAAAACATGATTTGGAGTGAACTGAGATAGAATATGAAAATGAGGATTGCTTAGTGTAAGTGATAGTTTAGTCAAGCTTTTGGGTCTCCAGTCATTGTTTTTCTTCAGTGTGAGGTTCATGTCAAGAACAGGCTCTTGATTTCCTGGGGTTCATGTGGATTTTGAATATGCCTCAGTTGTCAGTCCCAGTTCTGTAAACGACAACTCCCTGCTGCAAGGATTGTTTTGTACATGAAGAAGACTTAGTCATAATTATTTTTGTTTATCAGACATTGAACGTGTGATGGTTTTAACAGTTGTTTGTGTTTTTTCAGCAGTTACTGAGATGCCTGGAGCTTTCTTTTCTGCTGTAGAGAGAAAGTTTGTAACATTGCCAGCCTCTTATACCAAGAGGACTCAACTTGTGTGTTCTGTGGCTTAAATTATTTGGAGGGTTAACTGAGGGTGCAGTCATGTCACTTACTGTTGTGAAACAGTATTTGGAACTGGGAGAGGGATATTTAGTGTCGGTTGCTTAAGAGGGAAATCAGGTAAGTGGTTCCAGTGACATGAACCATTTGACAGGTGCTTGCCCAGGAATGTCAGCTTATGGTTCCGAATCCATGCAAAAAAAAAATGGAAAACTCAGTATCAGCAATCACTGGAGAGGAAGGGCAGCCCCAGAAAACATTAGTTCTGATGTATTGTTTTATCTGCATGTTTCAAATACCAGCTGTAATTTTGAGAACTGAATGGTGACTTGGGATGCCAGAGGGGAGCAGTCATGAAGATGTCCCTTGGTCACTGCCTGCCATGATTTCAGTCAGCTTGTGTGTGATAACACATCCACAACGTTGGGTTTTACTCTCTGTGTGTGAGGGCCTTGCCTGGTCTGCAGTGACAAAGCACCGAGTTGTGTCCACCTGTATTTATGTTGTATCTACAGCACCGTCTGCAACGTGAGCCTGTGTTCTGAAACGAGCTCACCACAGCCCAGATCCTATAGCTGCTTGTTTCATTAGCTGGTAATTGCTTAATATCTATGGGAATAGAGGCCGTCCTTCAGGTAATCCTGCCTGCAGTTAGTCAGCTTCCTATTGCAATTGGAGCTGAGCAGATTTGCACCCCTTCCGTCCCCACCCTCCCGGTGTAATGTCCCACCTACAGCTGCTGCACTGGCAGCTCTGCTTAGAGGTGGGGGGACACTTGGGTGTGTGGCCTCAGGGGGAGCTGAGCTGATCTGATGCCTTGCTGTTCCCAGGAGAGTCACATTCCGCCTTGTCTGGCCCCTTTGTAAATCCATGACGTTTTGTAGGGGAGTGAACAACTGTTCCCTCTGCCTCTTCTCCCTTTTTGCCATGTGGACCTGTGAAGGTGTCTGATGGCTGCCTGACTTGTCACAAGGTGAGCAGTGCCTGGAAATGGTGCTTTGTGCTCTCCACTGATGTCCCCGAGCCCCCTGTGCCCCCCTGGGCTGACAGGATGCTGTGTCATCACAAGGTCCATAGCCCTGGGTGATGCTCCCTGGATGATTCACAGGTTGTAGTGGCTTCTGTCTTCCTGAGCTGGAGATTTTCTTTTTAATGGAAGAAACTGTCTTCAGAAATTACAGTCCAAGCCTCACAGAGTTGGTATGGTTTTATATCATTATGTCTGAATTGTTGTTCCCATTGATTCTGTGTTGTTTCTGTGTACTGACTCTGGAGTACTTCCCTGAAATGTTTGTCTCATTCCTCTGTAGCTTTGGAGGAAGGACAGTGTTGATCTCTAAATCGGTGTCCTGGGGCCTCATGGAAAGGTTTTGGGAAAATCCCCACATTTGTGTGTGTGGTTTTTCCTCTTCTTTTGCTCCACCTCTTGAGGCTGAAATGGTAATGCAGGGAGACACCTTTAGTAGGTGCAGAAACGTTTGGCAGGGCTGGCAGGGGCAGAGCGTTTGTTGGGAAGCACATCTTAAGCTAAACCAAAGGCAGGCCTGGCGCTGGTGGTAAGTCCAGGGAAGAGTGACTGTCAGTGACAGTCCTTCACTTTACTTTCTCTTTGGAATAATTATTTTTAATGGTTTTGAAGCCGACATCCTTGATACGTGGGCTTTGATGTCAAATTTGAAATACAAACTTGCTTTTGGTCTTAACTTAGTGCTACATCCTACCAGTATTTCCCAAAATTTTTGGAGCAGGATTGCAAGTATTAATCCAATATTGGCATTCAGTTTAATAAAGGACATGAGAACATGAACTGCCAGACAAAACCACAATAATTTTCTACTGTGATCCTGATACAGCATTGCACATTGTGTTAATTATGGGATGAAAATAATTTAAATATGGATCATCTCTTTGACTTCACAGGCGGGAACTTTCATCCTGGTCTCCAGGCCTGTATCAGCCTTGAGCCATGTTCCCTCTGCATATATCCAGATTTATTTAGATAAATGTCCAAATGGAATTGTTGTAGAAATAATTAGGAAGGGTTTTTCTAGGAGAAAATCAAGTAGTCATTTATTTGCATTTAGAAATGGAGTTTAGGAGTCCCCAGTCAAGGGCTTGGGCCCTCGTTATTTGTAGGCACTCCCCAAACCCCGAGCAGAGTATTGTTACCCCAGGAAAGTGTTCAGAGCTCAAGATGTTCCTGGAAAATGCAAGTTCAAGGAAATGATTTAATAGCAGCTTTCTCATTCCTATCAACACTTTTTGTGAAGATAGGGTTCCCAGAAGGGCTGTTCTGGCACCGGTGGAAGGAGAAGGTAGAACAGGCTGTCTCTGCTGCTGCCCTTGGCTGCAGGAGGAGGAGGGAACCCAGGAAGCTTTTCCATCCTCTGTAGCCTGTCAGGAGAGGGCTATTTTGGGAGAAGTGCAGTAGTGCAACATAGGGAAGATCAGTTCAGATTTAATATTAGAAAAGTGTTGTAACCCTGCATGTTATTGTCCATCTCGCATGAATTGCCAGTGGCAACGGTGATGTGGGTGCCTGTAAAGTCCCTGACCTGTGGTAAACTCCGTGCTGGTATTAACATATAAACAGTGATGTCGCCGAGCCCAAATAGCCGCGATGTGGCTGCTCGGGAGGGAGGAACGGGCCGTGTAACTGGATCTGCAGAGCCGGGAGGCTGCTGCAGTCCTTGGCAGGGCTTCAGGGAAGGTCCCTCAGCGCTGGGGATGAGCCTGGACACAGGTCCCGCACAGGGCTGCCTCTCTTGGGACTTGATTGGGAATTACTCTTGGTTCCAATTATTTTGCCAGTCAGAACAATGTCTTGGATCCGTGTGTTCATAATGAGCCTTACTGGGTAAGATGCTTATTAACTGCCCAAAGCAGGTCTCAAAATAATCCAAAAATAGCCCAGTGACGGGTTACTCTATCACTTTGCTGCAGATCTGATTAGGGTAGAGTGCCTAAATTTTCCCACATGTCTTCCAGGAATGCCAACAGAAAATTTGTTTGGGTTCTTTGTTTGTTTTGATTTTAAAATGAAGCTTCTTTTTTGTTTAAAAATGAAAATTTGTTTGATATATTTGGGGTAATTTGAATTTCTTAAAGTTATTGTTAATATATGATCATTTTAGGTCACTTCCATTCACAGGAGACTTCAGATCAATCAGGTTCTTTCTTACTCTGCTATTAGTGATGAGGTGTCCAAACTGTTCATCCTCTCTAACCTTGTCTGGGTGTGTGAGAAACTGCATCAATTTACAGAAATGTCAGACATTCTGACTTGAAAATACACTGAAACTTGTTCTGGGAGGCTGGCAGTGGTACAGCTATTTTAACATTTTGCATATGGATTTTTCAGTATTTTCACATCCAAGTTCTATTTGTATTATGGGTATCTTATTAAAGCTCCTACTTAAAATCCAACCAAAACCTAAAAATTGATGCTCAACATGTGCAGAAATAATGAAAGCAGCTGCCTTTTCTTGCTGCGGTTTAAAACTACCATGAAAAGACTGTATGTGAAGCAAGATTTTTGTGTGAGGCTTCAAATGTGCAAAGTCCCTGGAAGTAAAGAAGAGCTGAGAGGCAGGAAGACTTGAAAAGGGTGGTGAGATAGAGCAGACTGCACCAGAGCTCCCCAGCTTGTACCCTGAGTGAAAGCTGTGTGTGTAATTCACTTTAAAAAGTGGTGGTTGCATGAGCAGTGCAAAAAAGACAGATTTTTTAAAGGTTGCTGTAAGCAAAACACTCTCCCTGTTGGGGGGAGGGAGGTTCCTTGTGAGCTGACAGAGTGTTTGGGAATGGTCAATTAACACTGGTACAGGTTCAAGAGGTGTGTTATTACCAGCAATATATAAATATACACGAGTGAGAAAATGGTCCCTGTCTTTCCCAAAGTGGAGTTGTAAAGCTGCAGTGGGACACCTTCTGGCTCCCCTTTCCCAGAGGATTGTCTGCCTGTTCCTGGGGCTGAACGCCAGGGATTGCCAGGAGCCACTGAGTGTTTCTCCAGTGTTTGTCCTTAAGTGCAGTGGTTGGTGGCATTTTTACCCCTTTTGGTATCTCCTCAGATGAGAGGGCTGCTGGTAATTTAAGTGGTGTCATTGACAAAGAAAAAAGGCCATTAGCATGTCATAAAATTTCTCTATCTGCTTCTCAGCTCTATAAAATGAGTGGCCAAATATGCACACAGTGGGATTTTCTGCCCTTCACCAGATGACACAAACATGGTGCAATAAGAATATTTTCAGCATGTCAGTGTCTTGTGGGAGAAAGTGGAAAACCCTGAGGTAGTGCTGTGGGTGAAGGTGAATTTTCCCAGAAGCCAGTTTTGTATCAGAGCCCCTGCCAGCAGGGATAAGCTGAATCTCTGGACTGACCTGGAATTTGAGTTCTGCTGAGGGGGATCTTGCTCTAGGGATGCATTTTGCTGTGAGTTGTAAATAGCTCTTCTTCTGTTTGTAGTAAAAAATGTATCTCACTGGTTTAGGTCACTGATTTTCTGCTTGTTTAGTGTTCAGTTCTTTCTTGTAGGTCTCTTATTTTAGGACCGTTGCCTGGACTACCCCAGCTCTGAGCCCTAAACCAGAACCTGCTGCTTTGGCTTTACCCAGGATCAGGCACATGTTCTGTGTTCCTCAAAGTCCTCCTTCCTCCCTGATTCCCAAGATATTCCCATTACAGGGGCACACAGGGTTGGCCTGGACACCAGGGGAGAGTGTTACCGCCATTTACATGTCAAAAAAGAGCAGAAATGGATCCACATTTCTCTTGAATAGGGGTGCTCTGAGTAGCTCCCAGATCCTGTTAACATTGGGGCACTTAAACGATTTGCAGATGCCCACATTCGATATTTTTAAAGTATAAACGGTTCCTTTCTTGACATGTTGTGAGATAGGGCTGAATATGATGGTGTTTTTCTGCTGGAGTGAGAAAGGAGGAAGTATTTGGGGGAAACCAGGAAAGGAAGATGGGACTGGGGCATGAGGTGGGAGAGGGCAGCAGCGACTGTGTGACACCGATGTCTTATTTCAACAGCATATTTAAGGCACTGGTAGTGTTGGACAGGGAACTAATCACGAAATCCGTGGTGTTTTTATCTTAAAATATTACTGAAAACAGGGGAAATTACATCTGAACTGGGCAGAGAGTCTGAAATGCAGCGCTGCTCTCATTAGAGTGTGAGTCAGGTATCCTTGTTTACTCTGGCAGGCTGTCCTAAAACTGCAGCGTGTTGTGTTGAGTAATTCCATGGGCTTGTGTTGGGGGATCACGTGGGGCACTGGTGGGACAGCATTACTGCTGCTTGCTTGGAATACCTGCCTGCTTAATCGTCCTGCAGATCTGTTCTTGTCCAGAGCACATGAAAGGCTGGGGGAGCACGGGCTGCCAGCCTGGAGACACGGGCTTGGCTGTTGAATTTTGGGCAGCTATTGTGTGTCTGCTCAAAACAAACACAATCTTTGTGCTACGTTGGTTGAAATTACTTTTAAAAGAGAAGCAAAAGGCATCTCGGGAAAACATTCCATCCTTCCCTGGCGCTTGGGGAGGTCCAGCTGTACCGAAGTCATTATTGAGGGTGGTTTTTAATAACACAGGAGATGGTGACAAAGATGTTACAGCCTGCTTTGGTGGGTAACTGTCCAAACATGTGTAACACTTGCTCAGAATTTAATCTGAGTTGACCCAGCTGTACTTTAAGATCTTGTTAATTGTAATTTTTACAATAAATTTGGGTTTATGTAGTTTTTTCTTTTATGATTTCAACCATTCAACTTTTCATGGCTTCACCAAAAGGTTTTTACAGGTGTGTTCTGTACTCTCTGCTGTTAAAACGTGGTCATGATAGAACAGTTTGATTATTTTTGTGGAGTTGGTTTGTGGGTTTTTTTGTGATATTACAGATTTACTTTCAAGCTTCAAAAACGCTAAAACTGTTTTTTAACTTTGCCCACAGGTTGAATCATTTATTTTGGACCAAGAAGACCTTGATAACCCAGTACTTAAAACCACGTCGGAGTTATTCTTATCAAGTGCTGCAGAAGGTGCGGACTTGAGAACTGTGGATCCAGAGACACAAGCACGACTAGAAGCCTTACTGGAGGCAGCAGGTACTTCCTTTGGGCAGTTTTTTTTTTACCTCCATCTGTGAATCTTGACACTAATGAAATGTCCAAAAATCCAGAAATTTACCGTGATGGGTGTGGAGCAGAACATGGAAAACAAGGTTAATATTCCTACAGGTGTTACTTGTTCCACTCTTTCTGTACATCTAAAGTTAGAAATATTAATTTGAATTAACTGGTATTTCATTGATTTGGTTATATGTGGTACCATGGGGAGAATTAACGGGGAGAGAATGGAAGGAAAACTTGATAAAAATTACTATTTTTTCCCCCATGCTGCTTTAGTCAGTATATAATTATTACTTCATTACTCCAGAAATTTATAGGTAAAACCCTTGTTTCTATATTTTGACTTTCACAAATAAATTTCCCATGCTGTGGTTCTGAGATATCACTTTTGGAAAATACACATTAACACACATAATCTGTGAGCAGTCTTAAAGGAGAAGTTTATTCTGAGGAAGCAAAGGAAGCAAGGGCTTGGGATTTGGGCTCTCTCTGCATTTTGAATTTGGACAAAACCCTGAATTAGAACACAGCATAGCTTTTGTCAGCAGAAAGTTGTAGCAGCCCATCTGCTGCAGCTCTTGGGGGTCAAGCTTTGTTTTGCAGGGAAGACGGACTATTCCTGGGATACCAAGAGAAGTGGAATAATCTGATCCCTTTTCAAGCAGTTTTTAAAGTGCTTTTATTTTTAAATAAATGGATCTAATTTTAAGTGCTTTAATTTTAACATGAAAATGAGTTTCAGTTTCATTCATGTACCTGGTGGCTGATGTGTCCCAAAACCTATTTCTGGGTTTACAAAGTGTCAGGTGTGTGCTCAGAGCTGCAGTGATCTCATGTTATTTATCACATCCAGGAGGTGTCTTTGCTGCGTGTAACACCTGTGAGAATGTTGTCTCGAGGTTTCTAAGCAGTAGTTGGCAACTTTTCCCCAGGATTTGATGATTTGTTTTTAATCTGAGGTTTGTATCCTTTGAGTTCCCCCGAATGCTGAAAATACCCTTTCTAAACGTTAATGGGCTTCTAGGCTCCGTCATGGCAACAAAGCCTGGGGTTGGGCCTTTGTGTTCTTTTGCAGTTTAGCAAAAGCAAGTGATTTCTGCTGTTAGTTTAGTCTCAGTTCAGCCCCAAGCAGCCAGGATGGCTTGGAAATGCAGGTGTCAGAACTATGGCTCAAACTGGTAGTTTAGTTATGGCCTTGACTGTGGTTTCCAGAGTGGGTTGACCTTGGTGTGAGGATCCCCTCACCTGTGAGAGAGTTAATGCCACCTCACAGCCTGGAGAAAGTCAGGCTTCAGTTGGTGTCTTGGATTTCTTGATGTTTCTCACATTCAGGGTTCGTGGCTGTGTCATTAGGCTCTTAATGAGTCTGACTTGCAGAACGAGTTCTGCTCATTCTTCCCTGAGCCCTTTAATGCTCAGATCTCACATGGGCTCGTTTATTAGTTCTGGAAGGTAAATTCTAGCAACTGCAGCCAGATGGGACGTTCTTCTTCAAAGCACTTGTGCGGGAGTGTTTTTCAACCATTGTGCTCTTGATTTGTGAGAGTTCTGTTTTGGTTTTGAGTAGCTGTTTTGGTTTGAGAGCCACTGCATGTGCAAGTGCAGAGGCCAGAGCTTAGCTGAACAGCTTGAAAACGTTTCTATACTATTTATTTACCCACCAGAACAGTGCTGGATGTTTTTTCCAGAGTTCAATGTTAATTCTGTTCCAGGAGAGGATTAAAGTATTTCGTGATTTGGGATGCTGAGGGTGACAGCCTCAAGCAGAGTTTCCAGCAAAGGGGTTGTGCCTGCCCCCCTTGACACACGCACACATTCTCACGTGCACAGAGACCAAACATTCCTGGGGTTTTCCAGGTCCTCTGAAATCCTGCCTGATGTAGCTTCGGTTGGACAACCATACGTCACTCTGTGAAAGCACAGGCACTTTGTTAATGAGCAACTGTCTTTAAACAACTGTCAGTGTTTGTATTATTTCACAAAAAAATAAGTTCTACAATCTCAAGACCGAGAGACTTCGCTGTTCTGTGACCGTCAGTTGGTTTCATGTTCAGAAATTGGGGATAAATTAAAACAATTGAATCCTGTTCTTTGGGAAGTTTTATCCTAAACAAACCAAGTGTCTTGTCTGCCTTCCTTCAGTTTGACTCCTTGTAGAAACAAGGGATTTATAGGTAAAATAACCTGTGGAATGAGAACCATCTTGTTTGGAGATGTTTCCATTTTTCAGGCTGTAATTAAGCAGGTTGTTTGTATTCTGACAGTGGAGTCCTGTCCTGCACTAGGAACATTTAGCTCCACTGTTAATTAGGGTGCTGTTGGCTCCTCAAAATAGTATTCCATCTCTGAAGAATCATGGTTCTATTGTGGATCTTCAGTAAGGATGTCTCTTAAATGTGGCTTGTAGTAGAGAGCTCATCTCTTGCTGCTCTTGGTGGGTTGAGTCCTTCAACACTTATTTGTAAAAGGGCAAAGTTGCCTCTAAAGAGTGGGGAAATTTCAACGTGTTTATTTTCTGTTCCCAACTTTTATAGGCATCAGGAAGGGGAAATGACTTCCCTGTGTGGTGCAGTCCTGGTTGTTTCTTACAGAGGAAGGGGGAAAGGTGCTGGTTAAAGCACGTGGCCAAATAAAAATCCATTTGGTGTTTCCTGCGTCCAAACCACTGAATTCTACAGAAAGCTGTGAAATGTCACAATGTTAATTCTTGCAGTTAAAATACCCTGTTGGTGGTGTTTCAGTGTGTTTTGGCTGAGTTTTCTGGGAAGTGATGTAGAGTGTAACTGAACTGCTTTTTGACTTGAGGAAATAGCTTTTGAGTGTGATCCTGCTCAATCTGGACGATGAAACGCTTTGACAATGAAGCACCAAAATAGATGCAGGAGAAAGTGGTAAAGAAACTCAGTCTGCCTTTAGAACACGTGATTTTCATGTTCAGCATCTACACAGGGAGGAGTTCTGTGAGCAGCAGGTTCTTCAGAACTCCAGTGTTGTTTATAAGGGGCAGTGAGGGAAATCAGGGTATTTTGGGGAGGGAGCACGTTCAGCCAAAGGTTTGAGCAGTCCATCCTTATGTTCAGACAGGGAGCAGAATTATATATATCCATCTTTTCTGTTGAAATACAGGCTTAGAGGTGGCTGGAGATCCTCACATAGATAGGTGGATTTGGGACTTTGAGGGATTAATTGCAGTGAAAGAGAAATGTGGATTTAGTAACGTATCTGTTCGTACCTGCTGAACTGCAGGGGTTGAGGGGAGCAGGTTGTGTATTTTGGAACTAGGGGAGGCAAAAAATGGAAGTGATCACCTGCTTAGTGGAAATACAGATCAGAATGTGAATAGCCCAGATGAAATCTGCTCTAGGATAAACTGAAAGGTTGGAGTAAGACTCACCTGTTGTAAGACTGAGTGCTTTCTTCTGTGTGTGTATCTCTATTTACTCACTTGCCAACCTGGCAACCAAACCTGTTTTTTGGTTTGGTTTTTTTTTTGTGTGTGCGTGTGATGTGATCAAACCCATTCATTATTCACTAACAGGAAGGGGTTTTGATAAAAATATTGTATAATTATTTCCCCCAACATTAGAGGACCTCAGTGATCCAGCACTGCCAGGGAGTGTGGGCTCACAGAGCAGTTCCAAAGATGCACAGCTTTCCTCCTCTGTCCGGGTCAACCCTTGGAAAGTGTCACACACTGGGCCAGAGGATTTCTTTGATCATGTTATTTATGATCAGTAAGATCTGTGTTTGGACCTTGGTTTCTTTTCTTAGGGCTGTTATTTAAATGGAGGTGGGCATTAGAAACTTAATGTCTGAAGGGTTGTCCAAGCTCCCCTTGAAAGTATAGTGGTGGAGAGCTGCAAGAAACAGGGGTTTTAGTTAATTTAATGGCTGCATCTCTGTGCTCATGGAATGTATGTAACAAATGCATGTCTAGATCTGTATTGGTGTTGTGGAATAAAAAATCAAAGCAGAGCCTTTATTGGGGGAAACCAGAGAGAAGATTGCTGGAATTTGACCAAAATTGTAACTTCATGGTAAAAATGCAGCCATGTCAAATCTGAAGTGTGTTTAGCTGCCTTCAACATGACAGAAGTCTCACCTCAGTCCAGGTATTGTGAGTGATTTGTAAGCCAGGAAAAGCTCTTCACCATAATTTGGTCTGATCTGAAAATCTGGTGTTAAATGGATGCAGTAAATGAATCAAATAAGAGAAACAGTTTTTACTGGGAAAGTTGGAAAAGGCCTGGCTGTAGTCCTTCCCTTAGAGACCAAAGCTGCACTGCCACTGAAACAACCACTGTCTTGTTAACTGCAAAACTTCTGCCTTTTGAGATACTGGCACATTACAATGACTCGCTCATTTTCTTTCTTCACCATCTGAAGATTCAGAGTGGGGAGGAATATTTGGTATGTGAAACGTACAGATGTGTTGTGCTGTTGAGTAAGTTGGATAAACTGTCTGAATTTTGTGCATGTAATTGAATTATTAATATTCCCCAAGGTTTTGCATGATTTAAATATTTTTTCTGGTCTAGTAGGCTTTTAGATGAGAAAAAGTCTCGTCTAATCCTGCTCTTAGTCAATTTAACTTCCATGCTTTGACAGTGTGTTACATGGACCAGCTTCGTATTTTTCAGCTGTTATTCAGTTGGATTTTGCTGTGAGGAGCAGTCTCATTGTCAGAACCCTTAAACTGATGTTTTTAGGTCTCATGTGGCTGAGTTACCTTCCCAGCTCTGAAAGTTGCACTCCTGGAGTTCTTTGGCAACGATGATTCTGAGATTTTAACCCTCTTTAGAGGGGATGGAGGAGTGAGAAGAGAGGGGACAAAAAGTTACCGGTTTTATTTTGTGAAGTATTAATATTGGGAAGGGTACTCTTCGGTCTGTCAAGTTGCCTGCATGTTTACATACATATATATGTATCTCAGAGATAATCATGATTAATCATCCAGTTCCTCTTGATCATACCCTAAACAACTTGTGCAATTCTCCTTTTAACAAGATTTTTTTTTTTCAAGTCCTGAATATATTTTTTATTAACTCTACATTTCCTTTCTATTTTCTTTTACCTTCATACTTTGTTTTTAATGTGAGTTCTTCTGTGAGATAAAACCCCCTTTGGTGTCCTGTTCCAGTTAAAACCCTTTTCCCATTCAGTATTGATTTCAGGACTTCCTGTTGTATTAGTTCTGCAGCTCAGTGTTGGAGCGGGGTGGCAGTAACCAGTGCCAGCCACTCAGCTCTGCACTGGCCAGACTGGTAAGGCGGGTTGGGAAGTCTGGCTGTGGAGCCACCCCTCCTGGAGCTGGGGGAATTGTACTGAGGTCACTGCACTGAGGTGAGGTGGTTGGTGTGCCCTGGGAGTGTCTGGGGACACACAGAGGTGTGAGATGTCACACTGTTCTTCTGTCACTTTTATGATGATGTGAAATATTTGGGGTCTTTTAAAGCAACAGATTTACTGAGTCACCAATACTTTGCAGCAATGGATGGATCTGTTGCAATTGTTAACTCACCTTTGATAAAATATGACCATTTTATATTTAGGAAGTAATCACAAGTAGGGGTTTTTGCAGTGGGCATAAGCACCTTCATTACCTGCTATGGATTATTTTCTGCTGTTTTAAGGTCCTTATTTTGAAAGCTAAGAACTTCAGTCCCTAGATTTTAAACAAGCTGTAGTACATCCAGAAAGTCTTGCTGTGGGAGCAAAAGGTGCAGTGCAGTTCTGCAAGGCTCTTTCCCTCTGTGTAACAAAGCATTACCTCCCGACCAACAGCTGCTGACTTGTCGTTTAGCCATCACCTTTCCCTCAAATCCTCTACAGCTTCTTAAAACATTTTAAAAAATCTGTCTTACAGAAATCTCAGTAGATGCAGCTTTATCTCCTTGTCTTCCTTCTCCCCAGGCAAATTCATTCCTGATGGGTGGCTTTAGGAACTGGTTAGACAGACTATCCCCAGTGCTGGGAGCTCACAGGATGCGAAGGGGGCACCGAGTTGCTTTCTTTGGAAGAGCTTCACAAGGAAAGGAAGAGAGTTGTAGTAAAGCAGTTGGTGGTTTTGAGTGGCTTTGGCTGCTCGTTGAATGCATCATGCCCAGGTTCAGCGTTCCCTGCTCAGTGCCGCCATCCTTACAGCCAAGTTGTAGACTGTTATCACCCTCAGTTATCTTTTTGATGTATTTAACAAAAAAAAAAAAATCTTTTTCTGCATTTAACTCATGTTATTTAGACTTTCATCTGCTCTTGTTCTCCTCTGGAGTCTCTGTATATGTTCTCTGTCCTTCATAACTTGTTGCCCCAAACTAGTCATGTTACTCAAGTTGAGATCCTTTGGTTCATGGAGAGTGGCAGTGATATGTGTTTCATCTGTCCTGCAAGCTGTGCTTTTGCTTATACACCTCCACTGGTTGTCTGCCTTTTGCCTTTGGTTTGCAAGTAGAATTTGACTTCAAATCTACTGATACTTTTCTGAAGAACTGTTGCAAGTTATTCCTTGTGTGTGCAGTTGATTATTCCTTGTGTGTGTATTTATATATATATTTTTTTTTTTTAAGAACAAACCCTCCTTGACCCTGAATCATTATAAAGGCTAAAATTTGGTCTTTGCTTTCGAGGAATTACATGACTTTTGAGTAGCAGAGGAAAACCTCAGCGAGCAGGAATGTTCTGACCAGCCTGCCTTGATTTCCAGCTGGCTTTGCCTGGTATTGCCAAAACCAAGCAGCTTGTTTTGGGAGGCTCTAGAAGGAAAGAGGCATATAGGAAGATTTAATAATGAAAAGAGGAGAAACTTGCACTGTGGCTCTGCTTTTGGCTATTAGCTTTTGCCTATAGTGAGCACACCCAGTGCCTGATCCTCCTCAGCTGTAGACACAGAATAAGAGGTGGAACAACTTTATTTTAGTCTTTACATAAATTAAGAGCAAAGACCTGGAGGAAATGATGCAAGAAATTTGCTTTAGTAGAACCTCAATTGGATGGACTTCTCCATACTCACTATTTGAAGCAACTTCCTCCATGAAATAGATTCCTGCTTGGTGTAGTTTCTCTCTGCATTTTGCTTTGAAGAAACTCAGTAAAACTTGTGCTCCTTTGGGCCACATGTTGAATTCTGTGACCTGCAAAGGACAAAATCTCCCGTCTGAAGAGCCAGAGCTTCACAGACACAGATCTGGGTGAAAGCCCATCTTTTGATGCACCTGTGTCCTCTTTCCTTTGGTGTTTGAACTGCAGGAGGATAACACAAAGAATAAAAAGATGGGACAGGATGAACCCCCTGGGCTCTTCCTGTAGAGAGATGTTAACTTTCTTCAAGTGGGGTCATGATAAAATAAATTCCAAGTTTTCTTTCTGGAGACTGTAGCACCCTAATTTTGGATGTTTCATATTCTAATCCATATGGGACTCTCAGAGGTCCTACCCTCAGGATTTTTTTTATGCAGCATCTCTGTAATGATGACAATACGCTGGAAGGCTCTGGGTCTTCTTAGGCAGAGGAGGGAGTTTTATTAAGAATTTCTCAAATATTCACTTTGAAATATGAGTTTGTACACCATTAGCATGGTGATCCATTTTTTAAAGAAGTGGTGCACTTGGTCAGCCTCTGAAAACACTCAGTATTTTGGCTTGTTTTGCTTTGCATGATTGGCATAAACTGGGAGCTGAAAGTCCATGAGCTTCCTAATTAAGGTGGTGAAGTTACTGCCCCTCAAAGTTTGCTCCTAGTTCTTGGCTTGGAAATGCAGAAGCGTTTTCAAATGTTCTTTTCCCAGATAGTCACTGAGTACTGTCCTGAGTCAGAGCTGCTTTCTGGTTCAGGAGAGCAATTCCAGCCCACTGGGGCTCAGTGTCCCACTGGATGCTAGAATTTTGGAGAAGAGTTCAAGTGGGTTGTTTGCCTATAAATAGCACTCAAAGGTTACTCGAGTTCTCATCTTCCTGTACCTCTGTTGTGCCTGGGAGTAATTTCCTGGAGTCCGTCTCCAAAGGGGTGTGACACTGTTCCTTCATCAGCCTTGGGCTGATCAAAAAGCACAAGGTAATTCCACTCTTTTCTCCTTGTCCCACTAAATAGGTGAGGGTGTCTCTAAAGTAACTTGTTTTCAAGGGTCAGATACCCTAAAGAGGGTGAAACATGCAATATGTATTTGGTTGAAATGCCAAATTTCTATGCCAGAAGTCAAGAACAGGAATGCTGAGCACCTTCTGTGGCTTGAATGATTTGTTTTTCCTTCTCTTGATGTTTCTCCGGGATATGTGAGGGGGGGTTTTTTGCTCCTTACCCTCCCACCGTGGACAGTGCAGTTTCCACGTTCCTCCATCCCATGTTTCAGTAGCAGTCTCAGCTCTTTGAGGTGTATCTTCCAGACTTTTGGAGCCAAGCAATTGTCAAGCCTGGAACTGAGAAAATACCTCTCTGACAGGGCATGAAAGGAAGAACCAGGAAAGAAAATAATTGCCTGTGATATTTTTCGGTAAAATAATTAAATTGTGTAAATGTTTCCATATTTGATGACACAAAGTAAAGATTTTGTTTTGTAGCATTCCTTACAGAGTTCATGATTTCTGCTTCTGGATCATTTACCAAGTTACTGCCTCTCTGCTTGAGTGGGTCAATACTGTACTCACTATAATCTCAGCTTAAAATAAATTCCCCAAGAGTGTCTCAGGGGTTTAATACTCCTTTATGTGAGCAACCAGGAGCAATCAGCTTCTTTCTGCTCATTCCCCAGCCTGGATCCATCCTTGACCTGGAGGAGCACCCGAGGTGATGCCCAAAGCTGGGAGTTTGACCCTGGCTGCTGTGGATCTCTGTGTGGGTGTGTGTCGAGCTCTGTGTGCCCAGTGCTGTGCTGGGATGTGGGAGCTCACGCTCTGCTGGGCTCACTGGGAGCAGGTGACAGCCCGGCTGGGGAGATGTGCTGACACTGCCCTTCAACTGTGTCCAGCTCAAAGCCAAACAAAGCCAGGCCAACAATCCCGCCCGTGGCTGAAGTTTTCCCTTAGCTAATCACAGCAGTGCAGGAGCCCGACACAACTACAAGAGCGTTTGTTCTGAGGGTATCAATGTAGTGAATACTCGTTGCTGCTGCCCTGGGAAAGGTTGCAGGGAGGGAAGGGAAGGCTGGCATGGGCAGAGGCACCAGGCACCCCAGCATTTTGCTGTGGTTTTGCTGCCGTGGCAAATCTTTCTGGGTGTGTGTTGCTGGCTTCTATCTGTTAAGGGTGGAAAAAACCCCTAAAGAAAAAAATCCCTGACTTGGTCATTAAAAAAAATGCAAAATGAAATGCTGAGCTCCTGTTTAACTGTGGTGTCCAGTACCTCCCATTTAATCCCAGCAAAGCACCAAAACAAATTCAGGTTTTTCAGAGTCACGTAGGTGTTTATAAACTACTGCTAAATCCCATCCATGTCCTTTACAATTTGGATTAAAGTTAGCATTGTGCTTTAATATTTCTCTCAAGTCTTACAATCAAAAACAAGTTGGAAAGGAGACCTTAGCTGACAGTGGGTAAAACTGCTTTTTCCATTAAAAAATAAAAAACCAAAGAAGAACATACCCAAACCATGTACTGGAGCTGGAGAGTCAGGGATCTCTCCCTGATGTCCATTGGCAGTGAGGTGGAAAAGCTGCTGGCTGCTCTGTGATCATGGCACCAGAGAATTCCACGGTGTTTCCATACCAGCTGCATGCAGGGTGTGTGGGTCAGATTGATCAGCATCATTGCATCCGTTCACACATGTGGTGAGTGTGTCTGCAAGTCCTGGTTCCTGTTGAGGATTTAACAGTTCTGTTATGTTTTGGTTCTGTTAAATCTCCTGCTGGATATTTAACAGAACCAAAATCGTGAAAAATGGGAAGATTTGAGTTTCTTTATAAAGCTCCTGAATTAGGAAACACAAACATTGGGAATGAGTGACGTGGGGAAGGTACATGGGCTGGGTAAGGTCACCATCAGTCAGGACTCTTTTGTTCCTGGGGTGGTTTTCTCTCCTCTCACCAGTTGTAGTAGTGCCTGGAAATACCCTTTACTGGTCAGACTCACCTCGCTGTGCTGATAAAAGCTCCCCCTTTTCCCCAGGGGGGTTGGTGGGAATGCCTGGGGAAACCCAGGGAGAGGAGGAGCACCCGGATCATCCTCCTGGCAGTGGGAAATGTTAGATTGGCACAGAAGAACTCGTGTTTCAGCCTTAGAAAGAGTAACTCAGTGTTCATACATGGGAGAAAATGGATGCCTAGAAAAAGCTTGGAAAAAACCAAAGTGACAGAAAAATTGAGAGTTGTGCTGCAGCAACGTCTGGCATGGCCTGGATGTTAAATAAGATGAGTGTGAGGAGGCAGTTCTGTGGATAACTATTCTGATAGTATTCTGTTTGAATTCTCATACAGTAAGGAAACTGCTACAAGGCTTAAACCAATCTCTGATTTCAAAATTTTAAGCTAAAATATGTGTGGTATTCCATATCTGTCAAATATCTGTGTTTTTTCTTGCATTCTGACAACAAAGGAAATGGGCGGATTGGGTTGGTGGAAAGGAATTAGATGAAATTGCAAACTATTTTGGGAGATTGGGATTTTGCTAGGAACATCTCTAAGTGGATGCAGAGCTGGGTGTATTGTTGAATTGGCTTGTGGGGCTTCCCAGCTTTATTCCAAGTGGAATTTGGTGGCTGAGGTGGTGAATTAACTGACTGGGTAACCTGACGTTGAAGTGACATGAGACTAAATTGAAATCAAACTTTCCAAATTGAAACTTAATGAATCTATTTTCTCAAAAGAAATGTTAATGAATATTGACTAGTTAATCAAGGATTCGTGTTTGTGTGGAATTTAAAATAAGTTTTCAGATTTTGAGCCCAGAAAAGGGAATTACTGAGTATGTTAGCAAAATGTTACTGAAATACGTAACAGGAAGAACTAATTGTAGCTGGAGAAGTACTTCCTGGGGTTTGGTTCTGGGGAAGGAAAATCTCTCTGCTGCAGCTGCTGTGGATTCCTGGCTCCTGGTCTGACAACTGCTTTGAAATAGAAGCAAATGCAAACACAATATTAAGAGTTGGCAGCGTCAAGTAAGTGCAAATTGGGAGCTGGAGTTAAGGGTAGTTTCCTCCAATGGTGTGTGTATGTTGTGATGGGGTTTTTTAGCCATTCCCTTTCTGTTGGATAGAAAGTACCTCTTGGATATGGTGGATATTGTGGGTGAGTTCCTGTTATTTTTAGGAATGTGCATTTGGGAAGAAATGCATATCAGGAGGTTAAAACTGTGAAACACTACGCAGGAGAATAAATTTGTGCTTTGGCTTGAGAATGCTTAGCAGATGATCTGAACGTGATTTTTCAGATTGCATTCAGATTGAGAATGTCATTTTGGGGTGTCACAGTTTGCTGTCAGGAGTCTGATCTGCAGCAAATGAGAACTCGGCTGCTCTTGAAGTCTGTGGGGAGCTGTGATGGTGACACATGAAATATTGTAAAATGCTAATTAATAACATTAAAAAAACCCCCAAACCCTCAAGCTGTAGCTCTTAATTTCATGCTAGATGAGTTTTATTTAGCATATCCAAATAGTAATTGAGGAGAAGGAAAATAAAAATCACAGCCAGTGAGTTCTGCACTCTGTGAGATGGGGGAGAATACAGTTTTATAGTGAAAGTTGGTATCACATGTATGAAAGGACATGTTCTTGTGTGCAGTGCAGTCACTGGTGGGGGCACAGTGAGTTCTCAGTGCACTGGAGCTGAGATCAGACCGTAACTGGGATATTCTGTGCTAGTGATTCCAAGGGCGTGTGCTTGGCTTGGAAACACTGAGAGACTCAGTGTGGTTTATTTAGTGTTTTAGAAAACAAAGCTAAAATAATCCTAAAATAATCCCTAGCATATCAAATCTCTGCTGCTCCCTGCCTGGGAATACTGGTGTTGGAAAAATGGAGGGACATTCTGGTTAATGCTTTTCTCCTAAAGAGACTGTGCTGCACCTACACTGAAATCTCCTCAAAATGGCAATTTTCAAACATCTTCAGGGAGATCTAGCCGAGCAAAAAACACCACTGGGAGGGGGACTGTAAAACTTCTATGAGGTTTACTTGGTTGTGGTCTAAATAATTCACCATTGCATAATAAAAATGTTTATTCTTGGTCTGTGGCTGCCATCAAGAGATGTTTGTGTCTTGTCTTTCCCCGGCAAGTTTCTTCTGCTAAGAGATTTGGGATTTGCCACCTCATGGTGAAAGGGAGCTCATTGCCAAGGTATTTATTAAGGGCAGGTGTGCCAGGAGAGGACATTGATGTCAAAATGTGTTTTTTGAAAGGCAAGGTAGAATTGGCTGCTCCTGAACAATGTTAGTGATGTTAGCAGTGGTGTGTAGACAGGTAAGGCAAAGGAAATATTTGAGCTTGGGTTTGGTGGGGGATTTTGTTTGTTGGAGTTTTTTGGGGTTGTTTTTTTTAATATGGATATTCCAGATGCAAATACTCTCTGGATTTCACTGCAATTCTTGTTCCTGCTTCCTGGGATTGATTAGGAGCTGCTGAAGTGTCTCCTTACCCATGGTCCTGGGTGCTGCACTGGGTGTGATTTGAGCCTGTAAATATTGTGTGAATTTCTCAGAGGTGTGCCGGAATCACATGGAAAACAGCTCCTTCAATGAGACCCTTCTACGTGCAGGGAAACTGCAGTCGTGTTACTCCTTGCAAGCTAAATCTTCATGTTTTTAGCCTTTGCTCAGGGGTCCTGTGGATTCCTCTCGAGTACTTTTCCACGTTGCTCACCGCAGTGTTCAGCTTTGGTTGCAGCGGTCCCAGATGAGGCCTCAGTGCTGAGTTAAGACTTAATTCTTTGTCTTTCCTTCAGCATTACTTTATGTACACTGCAACCCAGCGTAAGCCAGCTCTGCCACCAGAAATAGCTTGTGTAAACATCTCAGCAGTCACTCTGGGAGCTGTCCTGGGGAAGCAGAGCTGTGCAAAACCTCTGTCTTTCTCTGTGTTTGGTACTAAGCCCATGTCCCAACCCAGTGCTGCAGTGCCTGTCTCTCGCTGTCCCAGCAGCGCTTCTTCCATCCCCTTTACACGGGCAGCAAATTCATTTTGCACTAATTGTGAGGGGTGAGCTGTGGCATCTGAGGCCTGTCGTTTATAACCTCGCTATATTTAACAGCGGTGGCTGGAAGGGTGGTGGCATCAACAGTTTGGAGGTGGAAGGGGGAATGTGGCCGGTGGCTTCTTCAGGGGGTCCATGGCCTCAGGTTCCTGTGCTTGGGTTGCTGTGCACAGCCAGGCCTCCAGCCCTGGGCACATGGAGTGGGCAGATTGAGTTGTAATTTCTCACTTTATTGCAGAGTGGGCAGTTTGTTATAAACTGGTTTTCATACCCTCTTGATGGTGCTGAAGCCACCCAGAGACAGGAGTTTGGGGGGTAGCAAGGATCTGAGCCAGTCTCTTAGGCAGCTCATCTCCACATTCTTAGTTTCTGTCGGCCAAGTAAACCCCTGCATCCCCAGGGACAGGACAGGGAATCTCCATCCCTTGCAGCAGCACCACATTCCAGTGCTGTAACCCAGCACCTGGAGCACGGCAGGACCGGGGCACAGAGTGTGCCTGGTGTGCGCTGGCCTCAGGTCTTTGAGGGTGGAGAAATTTGGTAAGTATTGATTCTTATGTTAACAAAAAACAAATTAGATGCTCTCAAACTGAGAAAATACATTGTCTGGAGACAATGCTTAAACTCAAAGTACCATTTCAGTATTTATTCTGTAAGAATTCCAAGCTGGGTTGTGGGAGATGTGGTGTAAATCAAACGTCAGGGATATGCACATACCAGATAGCAAATCTGAGGGATAATGTGCCTTGTTTCCAGGGGTTTATATCTAATTTGACCCTTTTTAAGAACTAAAAAAATTAACAAGTTACAGACCCACTGGTGACAGTGATTGGTCTATAAACAAGTTTGCTTTCTGTAGCACACTGGTTTGGGGGGACTGGGAGGGAGGGTGTTTGCACTGTTTGAACATTTGTACATGAAGATACAAGCCCTGCCTACCCTGCAGTGATGTTTGCACATGTTAAATACACTGTGTTGAACTACATGGAGTAAAACCTGTATGGAGTAAAACTCAGGCAAAGGAGGTGTTATGAAAGTCCCTTAAAACATGTGTGCATTTCTACTCTAATGTCTGTGTAAGGAGGGACATTGATTTCAAGTATGTACTTAAAATATTTGAAACTTCATTTCGTAATTTTTGTGCCTGCAGCTAGAGCCTGGGCTGTTTACAGTGGTAAATTACTGGGAATTTAAGCTAATAACTAGTAAAAATGTTTTCCTGCTCTTAAAAATATGAAGAGATATACGTATCAGAGCTTAGTCTGCTTTGATTTGGGTGGAGTTGGGTGGGAAAGGCATAGCAGCTGTTTTGAATTGAAAAGTTCTTCACATTCAGAAAATACTGAACCAACCCTGTGTAGTGGTACCTGTGTGCCGACCTTCCGGTTTTGGGCTTCGTGCCTGGACTTATCTTTATTCTCCTGATTTATTAGTTGTTTTAATTCTTCAAAGGTATGAGTTGAGACTTTGGGACAGGTAATGAAGCTGCCAGTTGAAAAAAGTATTAGAGTTAATTAAACGTTCAGCTCTTGGTCACATGTTAGCAGTTGGTTTTCGTAGCTGATTTTCTGGCATGTTTGCAATCAATTTGTAACTAATAAGTGCATGTGGCTGAACTCTAAAAGAGTGTCTTTGCATTTCTCTTGTGTGACTTCCCTACTAACCCAACTGATGACCGAACGTGCCCTGAAGGAATTGGTAAATTGTCCACTGCCGATGGCAAAGCCTTCGCAGATCCCGAGGTTCTGCGCAGACTCACCTCCTCCGTCAGCTGCGCCCTGGACGAGGCGGCGGCGGCGCTGACCCGGATGAGAGCCGAGAGCAACCACAGCACAGGACAAGTGGACAAGTATGTTCGGGTTCCCCTCTCCCTCCCCCAGTGTCCCTACTGTAGCATACAGGTGTGTGGGGTTTATTTCAAATTCAGTTACATTACCAAGCACTCACGATAGAGTTATCTGCTCTGTGACTGGCAGAAGCAAAGGTGTTGAATCTGAAGGTGTAATTTGCTGTCCTATCAGGTTGTTGACTTCATAGGGTGAGAGAAAAGTACAAAAAACTTAATTTCTAACCTGCTGCTCTTTCTGTGTGCCATGCACTTGATTTGTTATTCCAAAAAGGGTTGAATTCTTAGCTGCAGAGGAATGGGTGGTTGCTGCCTCAGCAGACTTCCTTGAGAGTATGTGGAAGTGGATCTAATTCATTGTATTAGAAGTTGAAAGAGAACACTCATATGGAGCAGAGATTTGCCCCAGGATCTTGCTCAGGAGCTTAGGGGAAAATGAAATTATGTTTTCTAATACCTTTTGGTAACTGACAATGCAGAGAGCATTTACTTCCCATGATGTCAGAACAGTAGTTTGTCCTGTGCTATCAAAAGTTTTCCTTTACCTTGGTAAGTTCAAAGCATCTCCAGGGGTCCTGAATGTTTTTCTACTTTGTCCAGTGATGCAAGTAGTCCTGAAACTGTTAGGATGGAGCGACTGCATATTCTTTTGAACTTCAGGCCTAGGATCAAAAATTGGAAGTATTTAAGTTTCCTTTCCAGCAGATGTCCTCTTGAAATGCAGATTTGGGATTTGCAAAACCAGCTGCTGGCAGTAAGGATGGACAGCAGTCTTGAGTAGTTGCTCAAAATGTAAATACAAGTATAGAACAAATACAGTTTCATTCCTAACTGAATTACTTGTGGGTCAAAATTTGAGGACATGGAAATACCCTGAGGAAGCTTCACTTGGAAAGGAAGCACAAGAGGTGGAAACAGGCCCAGTGGATCCTGGAAACTCTTGAGACAATGTCACAGAATCACAGAATCAGTAAGGTTGGAAAAGACCTTAGAGATCATCGAGTCCAACCTATCACCTATTACCTAACCTAGCCAAACCTGTTACCTAACCTGTTGCCATCCTGCTACCAACACACCATCCTACCTATAACACACTACCCTAATATCCAGGTCATGCCACCAAGTACATCATCCAACCTTTTCTTAAAGACATCTAGGGACGGTGACTCCACCACCTCTTTGGGCAGCCCATTCCACTGTGAGATCACCCTCTCTGTGAAAAAGTTCCTTCTAATGTCAAGTCTAAATCTCCCCTGACACAGTTTAAGACTGTGTCCTCTTGTTCTATCACTTGTAGCCAAGCATACAGGGGCAGGATTAGGAAAGACAGAGCCCCCCTGGAGCTGAGTCTGGGAAAGGTGAGGGAAGATGTGGGCCTGCCTCAGGGTGTGACAGGGACCAGGGACAGGGAATGCTGCCTTTGCCCTGAGTTTGACAGGTGAGATTTGCTTTCCAGAATCCCAAGGCCCTGAGATGAGTGGAAAGGTCTGGACCAAGGAGGGCTTGGATTGGTATCAGGTCAGGGAGCATTTAAACAAGTTGGACACAGTCCAGGGGAGAAGTTCATGGGCTGTGAGAGGATGCACCTATGAGGAATGAAAGAACACTTTTCTTTGCTCTCAGACCTTTAATTTTTTTGGTACAGAAAATGATCAGTAAAAGGCAGGTGCCTTGGTGTGAAATAAATTGAAGCTGAGCTCACCTTTTTCCGGACTGGTTTAGTGTCCTTTCCTAGGTCTCAGGGTCTCAGGTGAAACAGTGATGCTCTCTCGAGGTTAGTGATGGTTGAAGTCATGGCTATAGACTTCTGAGCTGTTAGATGCCAAGAACTTGGGGTTTGTCCTCTTTTCCTTCTAACTCCTAGTTCGTAGTTACCTCTTACAGCTTTTCTTTCCTTTTAAGGGTGAGTTAGTTGTGTTCCATACAGGATTTATGTTATTAATCCCATTTAAAAACTGCAATTCAATTGGTTTATTTCATCCATTTGAAAACTTCTGTAAAGTGCTTTTAACAGGGCATGAAAGGAAACACAGTAAACTTCGGTAAGGCTCTCTCCTCCTCCCTCTAAGGAGTCATTAGGTAATACAAGGCTCTTTCTTATGAAAACCTGATGTTTTCAAGTTGAAAAAAAGGCTTTGCAAGGGAAAGAAATAGTCCAAGAACAGCAGGGACAAGGGTTAGCAGTTTGTCTAGTTGCAATACTCCTATTACTGGTCTCTGTCATATTTGGCTGCTCACTTTTTGGCATTCTTGGTGCTGGGAATTTGCCTTGGCACCTGCAGCCAGCACTTTGTCATGGTCATAGTGTCTGTGTGTCTGGCATTCCCTGAAGTGAGGATGTCATCAGGGGTTTGCTGCTGTATCCTGCAAAGACCACAAAGGACCCAGCTTTGAGCACTTTTATCTGCATCTGGTCTGGATGAAAGCAAACAATGAGGACAAGAGCTCATTTAGACATAAGGGAAATCTTTATCTCCATTTCAGCTGTGGAAATAATGTGTGTGTGAATATATATATATATATATAAACCTCAAATAATAAACCAATCTGGAAGGTGTATTTTCAAGTAAAACCTGTCATAAATCTTTAGGTAAAGGCTCCCTCCTGTTCTGGGGAAGCTGCCCAGCTCTTGCAGGTGTATTTAGGGCTGACTGTGTGGTACCTGATTTTGCAGTCGCAGTTTGGCAGAGGCATGTTCCGACGGGGATGTCAATGCTGTCCGCAAGCTGCTGGATGAAGGACGAAGTGTGAATGAACATACTGAGGAAGGGGAGAGTCTCCTTTGCCTGGCCTGTTCAGCAGGATATTATGAATTGGCACAGGTAAGTGACAAATCCAATCAGAACTAAACCTTTTGTGAGGCATTGTTCTTAGATAGGTAAACATTTTAGTGATTCTGGTTACTACAATTTTTTATTGTTTAGAATATCTGTGAGTACAGCTCATTGTGGCCTTACAGTTATTGCTTGGGGAGGAGTTTAATGGACAATGCAGTCATATGTGCCTTAGGTTGAAGGGACTTAGTCTGGGGAATGAATCTTGTGTTTTACTATGTATCTACTCTTCTGGTGTTTTTCTACATGCAGTGTAGCTGTTCTGCCAAGCAAAAGGATCTCAAATAGCAGCAAACCCAAGCTCACATCTCAGTAATATGATCCTTGTTTTTAATCACATCTGTATCAACAGTGCATTGATTTCTGTTAATTTTATGCTGCATTGCTTCCATATCTAAAGTCAGAATTTGTGCTGCGTTGAAGGTGTTGGGGAGTCAGTTTTCAGTGTCCAGCTTTGTGTTTTGGTGCCAGAACAGAGGGCAGGGAGAGAATTGCTCACCCATGCGCTTGACCCGATGGGTGCTGTGGCCATCCATGCAAGTGACAGTTTTTGTGCTGTCATTGTGGTCAGTGAGTTGCCCTGTGACAACTGAAAACAGAAGGTTGGGGTTAAAATCGACTCACTGAAGTGAACTTTTCCCCAGGTGCTCCTGGCAATGCACGCCAACGTGGAGGATCGAGGCAATAAGGGTGACATCACTCCCCTGATGGCAGCTGCCAGCGGAGGCTATGTGGATATTGTTAAACTCCTCCTTGTCCACTGTGCAGATGTCAATGCACAGTCCTCCACAGGTAACTGGGAGCAATTAATAGGACTGACACATGAGGGACACAGCTCTGGTTTTGTGTAACGCTTTTGTTCACCAGAAAATGTGACAGGAATTTAAGAATAGACCAGATCCACGGCAGATGTGTTTAGGGTCTTAAGTGGCCATTATTAAAGATGTTTTTTAATATTAACTCGAGTGGAAAACACTGTGGTGTCAGATGACCAGAAAAATATGTGAAGTTTAGCTTTTTCCATCAGTACAATCCAAAATTACCCAGTAAGATGACAATGGGACACATCCAATCAAGTAATTTCTGTCTGGTGCTTTTTACCAAAGAGAAGTTCCAGTTCTTTGAGACTTGAATGTTGTCTATGTTGCTGGTGCTTGACCTGCAGTTAAGACAGGATTTAAACTTTGTTCAAACTCTTAAAAAGTTGTGTGAACTATAGAATGTTCTTTTATCGTGCTGTTTAGCCATGCTAAGCAAACTTACCTTAAAATTGGCTGTAGCATTCAGAACATGAGCCATATGTGATTGTCTGTCACTTGCAGTACCAGAGTTCTGAATTATAAATTATTCTCAACCAACCAGTAGAAGTTTTTCAAGGAGTTACAGGATTTAGTCCTAGGGAAAACAAACCCAACAAAAGAAGACCAAAAAACCAACATACACACATTCCAAACTCTACCATGAGCAATTTCTTCAAATCCTGATTTGTACTGTCAGCTCAGCATTAAAACTCTTTCACATTAGAGCTGTGTTGGGATTTTATAGCCAGCCTGGAATGATTGGCTGGAATTGCTGTGAGGTAAAAGGACGCTGCTGGTGATGTCCTGGGTTTTGTGCTGAGGTCACACTGATCTCCTTCCCTGCAGCAGGGGTGGGTGATGGGAAGGGCTCTCACACAGGAGAATCTTGTCCGCAGGGAACACGGCGCTCACCTACGCCTGTGCCGGGGGCTTCGTGGACATAGTGAAGGTGCTACTGAAAGCTGGTGCTAACATAGAAGACCACAATGAGAATGGACACACCCCACTGATGGAAGCAGCCAGTGCAGGGCATGTCGAGGTCGCCAGAGTATTGCTGGAATACGGTGCAGGAATCAACACTCACTCCAACGAGTTCAAAGAAAGTGCACTTACACTCGCATGCTACAAAGGTATCGTCTCTTGCCTTGGTCTGTGTTTTTGTTGAACTTTATTCACTGGGATTTATTTAACTGAAGCTTCCAGCCATACTTTGAATATTTTCCTAGGAGTTTTGGGATACTGGGTTTTGGTTTTAAACTCAATGTATTGTGTGTCCTTGTGTCCAGGTGTGGTGGACAAGTGTTTGACATATTACAGATGAAAATGTTTTACTGGTGGTGTCCAAATTCGTGCTTTGACACGCCCCCACTCCCTCCTTCCCCCACTACCACATCCCCTGTTTGAGTCCCATGTCCCTCCCTGACTGCCTGTGAATTCTGAGAGATTTCAGTAATTGTACTCCTGGGTGTGTTGGAGTTTCATTCATGTTTCTCATTACTTAAAACTTCATAAAGAGGTGGATTGTAAAATCTTCGTTGACTGGAGATGTCCCGTATTATCTTTGGCATTAGTCTGATGCTAAAGATTGAGGAGTTTTCCTGTCAGTTTACATAAAACTAAGTCTTGTCTTGGAGAAGGATGCTCATTTGAGAGGCTAAAAACTTGTAAGAGGCAAATTCTAGAATTGGCAGAAGCAGTAATAGAGTTGAAAGCAATTCTGCTAAAGTTCAGTAGAAGCTTTTAAAAATCGTAACTGATAATAAGATCTATAATGTGTATCCTAATTCTCAGAAATGTATCTGTGAGTGTTACAGTGAAAAAGTTTAAAGTTATGTTTAGATCTGCGTGGACCAATCTCTAAAAGTTAATCCCCACAGTTGTACACACTGTCTTGGAACTCTGACAAGATCCATTGCTACACAGTTGAATGGGGAATAAACACGGTCTTTTACACTTGAAGTCACAAGGGAAGGTTCTTGTTGTGTAAACTTGAATTAGAGAGGTTTTTCTTCACCTCACAGCTGGGCAGTACCTTTGGGAAGGGGTATCTGGTTTGCACTGGTGTTTTATACAACTAAAAGCACAGGTTTGCCAGTTGTAACATGTGAGGATTGTAATAGCAACCTGTGAAAATTCCTAGAAGTTGGTGATGTGAAATGCTGATTTGTTTTGGTCTGTTTCGTTTGAAGGCCACTTAGATATGGTTCGTTTTTTGCTTGAAGCTGGAGCTGATCAGGAACACAAAACAGACGAGATGCACACGGCGCTGATGGAGGCCTGCATGGTAAATACCTGTGTTTGTACTGCTCCCCCTCAGGGAGGGAGGAATGCAAGATCTGATAAAGCATGACCCCCCCTGAACTGGGGGCTGCAAGTGAGGGTGTGTGTTGTTGTAAGGCAGCCTTCACTGTAGCTCCCACAGCTCCTCAGTCTGTTTGCTCACAGGGGAAAGAAAAAAAAAATCTCATTTTGGAGGGTTGATGTATTGTTTTAAATGCTCCCTGTGTGAAGTGTAGGGGTGACCAATCTGCAGTGCAGTGAAATAAGGTCTCTTAGAGCAATATAAGGTCTCCAAAAGTACACAGAGCTGGATGATTCATGTATTGCTCTGCCCTTTCGCCACTACAGGAAGTGTTTTGCATGAAGAGATGACTTGCTCTCTCCTAGGTTTCTGTAAATGGGGTTGTGAGGTTTTTATTTTGACCCACAGTTTTATTTTCAAAAGTAATTTAGTTCTTTGGCAACTCGTAATTGCAAAGCATCCATTGAGAAAAAAATTCCCTATCGAGGAGCATCATCTGAATAAAGAGTGTGCTCTTGTCAGAACACGTCTGCAGCCATTTTTGCCCAGACCTTGGGTGACCTTGTGTCTACTCCTCAAACTGGGGAACTTCTTTGAAGAAAGAGCCGGGACCTTGTTTCCACAGGAAGCACAGTGAACAAAGGGAAACTGGATTTGCTTGCAGGAGCCTGTAATCCTTGGAAGATAAGGCTGCAGTGCTCCTCCAAGCTCCTGAGAGTTGTGAGGTGATGATGCAAGAGACCAAGGTCAGCTTATAACATCCTGAGCCGTGTCCAAGCCAAGACAGTGAGCTGGTAATAGTATCCCTGAATAGTCTTCCCTGTAGGAGAGCCTGGTGCCAAGAAGGAATTCAGAAGGACATGGTTGCAGTGCGTGTGTGCTGTCACCTAAAGGAGATTGCAGCATGACTGCCTGCTGAAGGTTTAATCAGGCCACTGTTCTGCTTAGGTTGAGGGTTTTGTTGCCTTTTTTTTGACTTTCCTGGCGAAACAGTCCGAGCAGTGGCTTGACTTGAAGGCTGTGAAGTGCCTCACTTGGGGAAGGCAGTTGTGACGTTTGCCTGCATGGTTTTAGCTCCCAGGTGTTTCACACGGGGTGTTCTGATATCAGTGTGTGTATTGACCTTTAAAAGCAACGGAGAGGAAACCAAGCCTTTGAAATCCCAACTCCATAACAAGGAATTTGTTCCTTTGTTCCTTGTTATCATTTGTTATCCCTTGCACAAGGGAAAAATCCACCAAGTTGTTGTGACTGTTCCCAGCCTTCACCTCTTCCCATCTAGTGAATGTGGCAGGTACAGGGCACTGAGTTGTCTGGTCCCCAGTTCTGTTGGAAGTGCCTCAGGGCTGTGGCGTGTTCTGGTCAGGACAGTGCCACGCTCTGGGCAATGCCTTTAGTGGCTGTTGGCTTTTAGCCAAGTTCTCTGAGAACAACAGCCTGGTTTTAATGTGCTGATGGTTGTCAGTCTCGAGTTATGTATGACCTGCTTCCTGGTCAGCTGAAGTGTTGATGGGGTTGCATGTTTGATCTCCCTCTTGCCTCCTTTTTTGTAGTGCTGTGTTACCTGTTTGAGTTACTGGCAGTTCAGGTGAGATGAGAAGGAGAAACTGGTAGTTCATTTGAAGTTCCTGCTGTTAATACAAAAGAAATTCAGTAATTTTGGGAATTAGTGGAATTCTGAACTTTTTTCTTTTTGGTCCGTAGAAACCTCGAATCTACTGCAAACAAAATCTTTTTTTCTGATGTTTGTTTTGAGATTAACCATGGAGTGGGTTTATTATTTATGGTACTTGTTTGCTGTCTCTATTCCTGTTGTGTCCCAGGGCTATGCTGGATATTTAAGAAAGTCTTATCCCATAACTCTTTAGACAGGAAAAAGCCCAGCATATATCCAGTTCTTTTCTCCTCATGCATTTAAACCTCACTTAGATGCAGGTGGAAACTAAAATGTTGGTTATAACTGAACCTCCTTAAGTAGAAGATCCTGCCTTTGTAGGGTCATTTTCAGACCTGTTATGACAGTGGTTGGAACTGGAGCATGGAGTGACTCCCCCTGTGTCTGACTGCTGGGTTTCCTTTGCTCTGCAGGACGGGCACGTGGAGGTGGCCCGTCTGCTGTTGGACAGCGGTGCCCAGGTGAACATGCCCGCGGATTCCTTCGAGTCCCCCCTCACTCTGGCTGCCTGCGGTGGGCACGTGGAGCTGGCGGCTCTGCTGATCGAGAGGGGAGCCAACCTGGAGGAGGTGAATGACGAAGGCTACACCCCTCTGATGGAAGCTGCCAGGGAGGGCCACGAGGAGATGGTGGCCTTGCTGCTGGCACAAGGTGAGATCCCCCAGCAGTGAAGGACACAGTGTGACTGCTGGCTGCCAGGTGTTCTGTGCAGCTGCTCTGGGGCTGTCACTGTACCCACAGAGCAGCTCAAACACCCAAACTGCTGGGGAGGGGTGAGTGTTCACCTTCCCACCATGCGCCTGCCCAGGTCAGTGATGGCTCTTCTGTTTCCCAGGGGCAAATATTAATGCACAGACAGAAGAAACCCAGGAAACAGCCCTTACCCTGGCGTGCTGTGGAGGCTTTTCTGAAGTTGCAGACTTCCTTATTAAGGCAGGAGCTGATATAGAACTTGGTTGCTCAACACCTTTGATGGAGGCTGCCCAGGAGGGTCATCTGGAGTTGGTGAAATACTTGCTGGCAGCAGGTATGTGTTCAGGGCAAGTGATGGAGCCCACATGTCATAAATTTGGTGTTCTATATGGTTTAGAAGATACCTGTCCTTGACAGTGCAATGTTGTGACAAGATTCTATATTCTCACACACCTTAGCAAGAAGGAACAAGCAAATGTTGCACCTCAGTATCGTCTGATGCTGTTAACAGAGGGAAGTGCCTCCTGGAGCCCTGGGTCCTGTTTCATATCTAGAAAGCATCACATTCCTTGGGAGCATCTTTTCCAGCTACCTGCATTTCGGGCAGTATTTTTATACAGATACTGCTTGGGTTTGCATGCACCTCGAGCTTTGACTGAGCCTGGTTATCTCATTCAGTCCCCCTGAATAACCAGTTCTTTAGGAGTTGTGCCCTGGGAAATAGTGTGCAAGACAGATTCTGGAATGTGCTGAATTTTTGTGATGAGTGATTCTTGCTACAATTTACAGTAGTAAGAATTGAATCTTGCTGGAGTTGGGGGCAAAGTGATGCTTCAATGTTCACCTGTCAGTCTAAAGCTGGTAGAGTCTGAAGTGTTCTGCTTAAAATAGTAAATAAAAAGGAGCTGCTTTTTAGAAATCTTCCTTGTAATGGACAGTGAATTATTTGTATGCTGTTACCTAAGAATAAGCATAAAATCGTCCAGATTTGTAATTTTAGAAAGTAGAGCTCCCTGCTCATCGAGGGACAGTAACAACTGTGCCTCTTTGTGCAGTGACACCAGCATGTGACAGCTGTCACCAGCTCCCTTGGAACTCTCCCTGCTTGCACTTCACTGCTGATAGTGTAGAAAGTTAATTGAGGGGCCTTGTTTTGGCATCGGGGAGTCTCTAAATATATCTCACACCTTGAAAATAAGGAATTGGCTAATCACATTGGCATTTCTTTTTTTAAGAATAAATAGTGTGTTACATGTCATGTGTGGTTTTCACAGAGCTGGTGGGTATGAAACCAGACAAATAATTTCAACAAAACTGTTTGAAGCAAATGATTTCAAGGAGCAGGGGAGAAGGGAAATCTGTAGGAGTGTGTGGTCTTGTTGTATTAATACTAATTCAGTAACATGCATTTTGTCTGGTTTCCCTTGGCATGCAGCTCAGGGTCAGATGGACAGTCTAGACAACTGTTTGGATTCACTTTTATTTGCTGTAATAACTGAAATCCTTCTTGCTGAAGAGGGGCTGCAGGAATAATTGGGCCTATAGGTTTAAGTGTTTAGTCAGTCATGCTCTCTCCAAGCCTTGCCTTATCCCCCCTCCTCAGAGCATCTCTACTGTGAGAGCAATATTTACCACAGGAGCGATGCCCTTGCACTGTGGAGGCTGTTGATCAGGAGGATACGGCTTTTATCAGAGACTTTTGTGTTATAGCTGATATGAAATGCTTGACAAGGACCTGCCCAGTAAGAAACAAATGTTGTGTTTGTAGGAGCCAATGTTCATGCCACCACAGCAACGGGAGATACAGCTCTGACCTACGCCTGTGAGAATGGACACACAGATGTGGCAGATGTGTTGCTTCAGGCTGGTGCTGATCTGGTAAGGCCTCTGCTGTGTCTCGTGGGGGAAGGGCTCTGGTTTCAAACTGTATGGCAAGGTCTGGGTGTGAAAAGAGGCATGGAAAAAAAAGCTATTTTGTATGTTCAGTTTGATCTAAAAGAGAAAAGGTTAATCTTTCATCCCTTAGTGAAGAGCTTTAGCCACAGCTTACACACACGACAGTTGATTATCCTCATTTCAGTAAGATCCATAAGTTTAATTCTTTAGCAGGATCTATTTCTGCCTTGCCTTCAGTCATTGTGCTGCTTTATTATTCCCAGGCTCTTGTATATTAAAGTTTACCTGCTCCACTGCTCTGAATTTAAAATGTGTTAATATATTAAAAACTGCTGCTTCTCTATGTCAATGTTAATCTCTGCACAGTTAGTTTCAGTTTTTGCAAACTACAATGCAAAACCCCGAAGGAAGCAATGCCTTTTGAATGACCAGCATCATCTGCTCTTTTTCTTGTAACTCTTGTGTTTAGCAGGTTGCTGTGTTAGTTTTCTGTGTAAATTATTTATATATATATATTTCTATATATTCTGTATAATCATTTGGGTGTGTTTGTTCACTTTTTTTCTGGCATTCTTGTTTTTTCAAATATCATTGAACCTGATAAATCAGCACCTAATGAAGTTAACTTAAATGTCAGTCTTTAATGAAGTTTTTAATATACAGAGGTAAATAAATTGATGCTGTAATTGGGGAACTGTCTGTAAAATGGTGGTGATGCTGGTGGCAGGTGCCTCAGGTTTGAAACAGTTTCCATTCAAATCCTTGTGTTGCTTTGCTTTATCCAGAGTTTGGAGCCGTTTTGGATAGATTTATTGTCTTTGCCATGGGCTGAGGAAGAGTTCTGAAGGGTGTTTTCTTAATGCTGGGTATGGAAAAGCTTCTTTGGCAGTTCTGAGGGAGGTTATTCTGGATTTCAATGTTGATTTAAGTGAGTTTAGATGATTCCACCAAATGTCCCAGAAAGTTAGGAATTGAATGAATATCTGGACTTTGTCCTCTGCTTGGTCTGTCTTCATTTTCCCATTAATTTTGCTCTGCTGCTGGAGTTCAGACACAGCAACTGAAAGTACATCTCCGGTTGCTTTTCTTCCTTTCCTTTTCATCCCACAGCTTCCGTCTTTCCTGGGCTTGCTTTCACTGTTGTTTCCTTGGATACTTCTGTTCTCCCTGAGGTTCAGTTCACAGTCTCCGAGGAGCTGGACATGCAACATCTTACCCTTTTGGGAAGCAGTTATTTTGAGGAAATTACTGGTTATATCGTAAACTGTAAAATAAAACAGAGCTGAGAGCAGTTCCTTGGTTACAGGGACAAATGGGATCCACTGATCCTGGATTGAGGAAGGGAAATTGATTCTTCCTTCCGAAATACTCTTGAGTCAAAGAAGCAGTAAACACTGGATGTCAGGATCTGTTGTGATCAGTTCTCCCATTTCTTCCCAGTTGAGAGTCTTTTTTCTGCATTTGGAAAACATAAAATGTGTTTTAAGTCCTCAGATCTTTCTTGGCTTCTCAGGTCTCTCTTCAGGAGTGAGGAGGTCAGGACTGAGTGAGGAGTTTATTGGATGCTGGGTTACCCAAACAGGGGGGGAGGGCAGGAGAGTTTCTGAAAATGATGGCTGGGATGAACTTTCTCTGGTTTGTGGTTTTTTTCCTTAAAGCTCTGCAGTGACAAATCATGTGTACTAGAAATGAGCAGTGTCTGTGTCTGTGCTGGAGAGCTGCTCAGTCCTCTGTGGTACTGTGATGAATTTGTGTCTCTTGTGACTAATTGTTCACGAAGTCTGGCTTGTTAACAATTCTTCAGTGCTTTTCTGATGCCCTTTTTTAAGGCATCTTTTCTACGTCCTTACAAAGTTGGCCTGTCAAAATCTGTACCAAAACGAGCTGGCAGGGCTGCACCTTTCCTTGTTAATGTATGCATTTTGAAATGAGCTTGCTATTGCCAAGTGTATAAATGACTTAATCTGAGGCACATCTGAAGCCTTCAGCTTGTGATCCCATCTGTGCTGTTGCATTCTGGTTCCCCCATCCCCTTCGGGACTAGAGACTTCCAGGGTCTCAGCTTCAGCTCCTGCCACTTTTACTGGTTTGCAAACTTTATGGGGATAGAACACCTACTTTAAATTTTGGAATTAATAGGAGTGAAATTTTAGGGAGTGGAACTCTGAGCTAAGAATTGATAAAAGCATTTCCTGAAAGTAGTCATATGGTTTAATGGCTTCAGGGAAAAATAACCAGCACTTCAGTAATACATTTATTTACCTGTGTGGCAAAGTGTTAGGGACTGTATTGTTTGGCTGTTGTTTAACATCAAAAGCTTTCTCTGGATCGTTTTGCTTAGAGTAACATTTAGGTTTCTGTTAAATATTCACTGTTGTCATGGATAAGGGAGACTTGTTAAAGAATTGAAGGGAACAGTTGGACCTTTACCTTCAAGAATTAAAAATCACTGGTATTTGTGACAAGATGCTCCTGATGACTCTGCCTCTGCTCTGCTCCTGGAAGTATTGATTTGCCAGAGACAAAGAGAAATAATTACATATTGCTGACTGGAATCTCATTTTCTCTTTGTGTTCCAGTGGAAAAGGTGCAGACAATGTGAACTCCTGCCCTATTTGGGTAACATTCTCACCTTCCCCTGTCTATTACCCAAACTCATAGAAAATTCTTCCTGGGTGTTCTTTCTATCCCGGCAGAATTAGCAAGAGGACACATCACCCAGGGGTTTGGGAATGGCTTTCCAAAGCTGCTCTTCTCCTTTCTCCCTCTCCCTCATCGTACTGAATGTCCCATTTCTCAGGGTTGGAGCAGTGACTAGAGACAGGGTACTGTGGGGAATCCTACAGTGCACAGAGTCGGGGCAGTTGTCTTTGGAGACAACTTGCTGGGTTTTGTTCTTATAAAATAAGCATTTGTGTCGACTTAATACAAACACAGGGAAGAGCAGCATTGGAATGGCAATGGGGGGTACTTTGGGCAGCTTTCATTTTCTCTATCCTTATTTTGACTATCTACTGAAGCTAAAAAAGAGAGATACAGGTAAATATGATCTTTGAAATAGATGATTATTCCAGGTAAAAGACAGAATGTGAATAGACAAAGGTACTGCACTGGCTCAGCTTCTCACTTTGGCTTGTTCTAGATGTTTTCCCTTAAAGCTTGAGTTGGTGCTGTCTTTAGCTGTTATTAGGACTGAAGAGAGTGCTGAAGTCAGAGAATTAATTTCATCTCAAAATCAAATGTGCATTTTTATCTTCCAATGTGAAAAATACCATCAAAATGCCATAAGTTCTGAAGTTCTACAGCAGGTGGGCACCCAAATGGTTTGGTTTGGCTGGACTGATGGTGTGCACGCTGCTGCAAGGATTGGAAGTGTTTAGTAGCTGAGGATCAAGTTCTGCCTGCTTGAGGAAGTGACAGTTGGTTAAACTGGGCAGAATCACTGCATTGCATTTAAATGAGGAATCTTCCTGGCATCCGTGTTCAAAACTTCCAACAGTGAAGTCTGTGAGGAAGGCAGAATGTTGCAAATAATTGTACCTTACTGCTGGTTATCTCCTACATCTGAATGCAGTATACGATGGCTTTTCACCACTCAAGACGACCTAAAATAAATTTGCCATCTTTCCACCTTTGGGAAATTTCCCAGTGGGGATTTAGGACTGGGTATGAAATACATTAGTGTGGGCGGCAGTGTCCAGGCCCTGCTGAAGGATGCTCATGGAGGATGGTGCTCAGGAATTCTTTGTATCCACAGCTGATTTGGGAGGGATGTGCCAGCAGAACCAGGGGCACACAGCAGCCTCTGGCTCTTTAGGACCTGTTGGCAGTGTCTGAGGGAGGAAAAACTATGGCAAATACCAGAGTAAGCATCAGAGGTCAAGGGCACGCTGCTAATTCTTGCACATCACAGGGCCACATGTTAACATAATTGGCTTCACATGTCCTGCAAATATTTCTGCTATGAACAATCCAGAAATGTGCAGCTATTTATTGACGACGTTGTCATTGCCCTGGGGGAGAATCCACTTATTTACAAAGAGGGAGGGGAAAAAAAGAGGTGTCTTGAGTAATAATCTGTCAAGTTTTCTGCCTGCATGTGCTTGTGTGTTACACCACTGAGCAAGCAGAGAAACCAGAGCCCTGATGTGGGGTTTAGCTGTGTATGCAGCATTGCACAGTAACATGGAGCTCTTGGGAAGGGCCAGGAGCAGAGCAGGAGGGGCTGGGATGGGCTTGGATTGCTGCACAGGGCCAGTCTCCCACAGAAGAGCCAGTCAAGAGCTTCTTCCTTGAGTGTATGAACAGAAAACTAGCTTAAGGTGCAGCTTGCAACCAAAGCAAACCATATGTCACAGGACATATGCAGAGTTTCAGGAATACTGGAACTATGGGAAGGACTGTCAAAGCTCCTCGTGTCTGTATTTGTAAGTGCCATCCACTGCCAGTGCTAAATGTGAATTTTCACTGTCAGATATACACAATTACAAAGTTAAGGGTGAAATTAGAGCTTGGCTTCCCAGATATTTGATTAAAAAACCCACAGTCCTATTGTTGATCAGAGTGAATATTATTGCATATAGGATAATTCTGAATGTAGAGGACACATACAAATGGTCCCAGGAAGATGAAGTTCTCTCCCCTTGTTCTATGGGAGGGTTGATACCATTAGTCAGCATTCTTTGGGGTATTGATCATGTCTACATAGCAGGCACATTGTCTAGTTTGTAACTGCTCTAATACAGTTGTATTCAACCTCTTCTTTCCAGCATTCAGGAACTTATTAAATTAGAAAATTGCTCTTGTCGCTCGTTCCCTTTCTGTTGGTTTGTAACATCCTTTCGTTGCCTTTCTGCTTTATTCTCCAATCCTCTTAGTCAAAGACTTGTTGTGACCTGCAGTGATTTGTCTCATTTTCATTACTGATTCTCTCCAGCCTGGTTTGGAGGCATTATTGCAGTTTTGAAGGTCTGGTTTGCAGCACGTGGCTGCTCTGGTTCAGCAGCTCGTGGTTATTTTACACTTCCTGATGCTGGGGGACATTTGTGTTAAATACTCCTCACTTTTTGGGGAAAAAAGTTACTTTCTGATGTATGTTATGCATTTAACACTGAACTAAGAAAGAGTGTGTAAGCAGGGAGACTTCTTGGTGTGACACTGCTTTTTGACAGTGTAATTTAGTATTTAAGGTGACATGAGAATTGATTCCCATCAGTTTACATTTATTACATCCAGCTTGTTAGAGAGATCTTCTTCTGAGACAGGTATTTCTGGTCTCATCACAAGATGCTTCAAAAGCTGAAACCATGAAATAACTTTTGCCCATTTACACATCTGTTGTTTCTTCTTCAGGAGCATGAATCTGAAGGTGGGAGAACCCCACTAATGAAGGCTGCACGAGCTGGTCATTTATGCACTGTGCAATTCCTTATTAGCAAAGGTAAACACTAGTTTAAATAACTAATTAGAAAGCTTAGGATGTCACTGTACAATGCTGCGTGTTTGTGATCCATATTCACAGTTATTCTGCTTATGTGCACGTGAGCATTTGTCAAACCCTCAAGAGTTTCTTGAATTTCATGTAGTTCATGACAGGATGAATCACAAAACATTTTGCTAGTTCCTTTTCTTACTCTGTTGTATTGATTAACTATGTTTGAAGTACAGCAAATATTTTAGTTTCTTTAAGGAAAGCACTCCCTCCTTCCAAAAAAACACAGCAAATAGTGTCTGAAACAGCAGCAGTTGCACCAGGCAGTGATGCTGCTCAGTGCTTGGAGTGAACATGTGGAAGTTGTGCTTTGTACACCCTGTGTTCCCTCTCCTTCCACTGCTGCTGGTGTACCTGCCTTGTCCTTACAAGGTGAGGAGGAGGATGTGTAGAAGCCAGTCAGTTATTCAGAATCTCTCTAGAGGTGTGTATGAATTAGTAAAATTAGGAGACTGAAGTTTATTCCACAAAATCCTGTAGTTGTGGGCGCTTTCTTTTAGGAAGAACCGCCTTGTGTTTGATTCCGAGATCTTCTCTTTGCAGGTGCCAACGTGAACAGGGCTACAGCCAACAATGATCACACAGTGGTGTCCCTGGCCTGTGCTGGAGGCCACCTGGCCGTGGTTGAGCTGCTCCTGGCTCACGGGGCAGACCCTACTCACCGGCTCAAGGTATTCCCTTACAGCTCTCATTCATCACAGCTACTGAAAGAAACACAAAACTCATTTCATGGAGCAGTAAATCTGCAAATTTAAACCATAGAGTCATATCTTATGCACTACACCCGGGAGCAAAACTCATCTCCTGGCTTTTTGTTTCCCAAATCTCACTTTAGGATGGCTCAACAATGCTCATTGAGGCCGCCAAGGGAGGACATACAAATGTTGTCTCTTACTTGCTGGATTACCCGAACAACGTTCTGTCAGTTCCTGCAGCAGACTTGTCCCAGCTCACACCTCCATCTCAGGATCAGTCTCAGGTAAGGCATGAGGGGTCTTTTTAACTCAGCACTGTCAGTGGTGCAAAGAAGCACTTCCTTAATATTTATTTGGGTGTGAGCTTAGACAGTGGAAGGGATTTTAAAAAGTCTCACATGTGAGAATGGCAGAGTGAAGGAGGTGGTTGGTGTTACCTCCAGGGACCTGAAGAACACATGAGCTTTGTTCCCTGTTCTGGTCTTTGGATGGGGTTAGTCCAGAAAAGGATCTCAAAGGAATTTTATTTTTTGTCTGTGTTCAGTATTTTGTTTCAACAGTTCTAAACGCTTATGGCAGCACCCATCAAATGGTGTTGCTGATTCAAATTTTTGTGTAAATTCAGAACTCTAGGGGGAGGGTTGGCTTTCCAGTGGAGTCAGTTGATTTTAAAGCCTTGGAGGAGTTAACAGTTTTCCAGCCAACAACGGTTTTCTGCAGAGTAACACAGTTAACTTTGACATGTTATCCCCAGTGAAACACCATGGGACAGGTCATACCAGGAGGTAGCTTAGCCTGCACAGTTTGGGAAGGGTGGACTGCAGTGTGCTCTAGATCTGTATCTTTGCATTCACACTTGTGCCTCAGGAGGTGTTTTTACCTGAGTGTGTGTCTGTGCCTTTGTCTGAAGGTTCCCCGTGTCCCGGTGCATACGCTCGCTATGGTTGTTCCTCCCCAGGAGCCTGACAGGACCCCTCAAGAGAACTCCCCACCTCTCTTGGGAGTGGTGAAAGGTCAGTATGTAGCCACTCAGAGCATATATGTGGTTTGGAAACAGATAGATTGGGGACCATTTTATTAGAGCTTATCATAGTGTAGTCCACTCCATCAATCCCTGAACACCTCTAATGAAGTTTAACTTAAAACTTAAGAGTGCATAGTTTTTTGCTTTCTTTCTTGCAATCTACAGTAGAGCAACACTGGCTATTCTAGTCTTATTATGCTTATTCTAATTCAGAATTATTCTATTTTTTTTTTGTTAAGAACATGCTGGTGGTAACTGCCATAGTGCAGTTAATGAACTGTAGATACGGTGCTAACTTTTGAATGCTGTACATTGGTCATCTAGAATAGTTGCAGCTATTAACCATTAACTTGATATATCAACTTATTTCTGTTCCTACAGTAGCACTGCAAACATGTTGGCCCTGTAACACACCAATGCAGATCAACCTACAGGAGAGTTTTTGTTGTATATTAGTAATAGTTCTGTGAGTAATCATAACATCAGGGTTTCTGCTTTGAACATGGTCAAACTCACTGGTTAAAACTACTTGCAGTCATTAAATGGCAATCAGGGAGTTTGTTTACAGCTGTGGATTCTGTAACAAATCCTTCACATCTGCTAAGTCAGCTCAGAAAGAGAAGCAGATTCTCCAGTGCAAAGTTACAAACTGCAGCTCCTCATGATCTACAGTTTTGGATGGGGATCTGAAACGTTACAATATCCGAGCTCTAGTTGTTAGGTCTGTGTAATTTCTTTGTTTGAGGAAGCCCTGAGCACTTCCAGAACAAACAAACAAACAAACACCCCTTAGGGGCACAAATGAAGAGAGAAAACCATCCTGAGCCTGCTGGTGTCTGGGTGTGCAGCTGTGCCCCTCTCCATGCCATGTGTGTCACCTCCCAGATGCACTTTGTCTCATTTCCTAGGATGTAAAACAGTTCTGGATTTCATAAAAAAGAGTACCAAACAAATGAAAAAAATACACAGTTTGTGGCTGAAACAAAGCAGCAAAAAGCTCCAAACCAGCCTGTGAGCCCTTCCAGTTCAATACCTGTTAGCAGTGTGGAGTGGGAGTGTCCTGGGAGCACGGGAATCGCTGAGGGATTAGTTGATGCTGAGTCAGAAGAGTGGAGTTAAAAGCTTAAAAGTTTCATGTTCTTTAATCAACTTATGAAAAGCAAATGATTGATTGCAGTTTAACTCCTGTGACAAACACCTTATTGCCGGTGTCAGCACATCCTTAGGCGTGCTTTCCACAGAACTTTGGTGTTGGGGCTGGCACAGGGAATCCTCTTTGTTCTCAGTGGTTCAGGACATGCTTCATGCGTGTCAGCAGAACTCATCTGTGCTGTGTTGCAGGACATGCAGCAATCCCAAATGTGCCATCGGGCTGATGAAGCATTCCCCAAACTGTGCGCAAAGCTCTTGTTATCTCAGGTCTTTAGGGGGAAAATGGTATTTTTGTGCTAAACCCTGTGTGCTCGTTGCAGGGCAGGGTCAGTGCTGTGCTGAGCTGCCATTTGTAACTTGTTACACACACGTGGCTCTAATTCTCCAGACTTCCATCACTGAAATTCTTGGGTCACAAGGGGCAAAGTTGATGTGTGTCATTGTTTCCAGGGTGGGGAGAGCAGACAGGTTCCTGGAAAACAAAATTCTTTATCCAGAGGAATACAACTGCTTGCCTTGAGTTAGAAGCAACCCCTGAGTTTTTGTATAAACTCTGAACTACTGGGAGGCAGGAGAGCAGCAATTTGCCTTCTCAACCTCAGCACAGGTTTTCTCTTAAAGCTGAGTAGTACTTTTGGAATCTGTAAACTTTCTAAGTCAGACCCTCAATATATGGCCCCAGTGCTAAATTTAACAGTTTGATGGTGTGGAGAAACAAAAGAAAAACAAACTCTGTGTAACTTCAGTAGCTACAAATTCAGTAAATATTTTTTTACTCCGATATCTGACTTTTATGCCCAGTACTGAGTTATGTGTCCTGGCAGAGATCTCATCCATTGTGTGATTCCATTGAAACAGAGGCCAGGTTAACAGTCAGACCAGGACAGTATGTGGCTGTCCTTCAGGTGAAGGCAAGCTAATATTCCTGCTTTTCCATTCTGACTCCTTCCAGACTCCTCCACTGCACAGTCCAGCTGCCTGTTCCTTGTTTCATGTACCTCAACATCTCACCAACTCTTGCCATTTCCTCCTGGAAGTTTCCTGCCTGGGCCAGCAGCTGGCCCAGGACTGTGGGATGAGTTTCCAAGGGAGCTTTCACTGTCCATGCTTCCTGACTTTCAACCTTCACTAATACTTCCTTTGTTACTCTTCTCTGCAAATCCTCAGCAGTGCAGGTTTAACACCCTGGCACGTGCAGGTCCCTGGGAGCACAAGTGTGTAACAATCTTTTTGTGGTGGTTTGTGAAATTCTGCTCCTTTGAAGCCTCAGTCACCTCCTTGCCACCAACTAATTCAATTACATCTTAGCAATTCTCCAGTTGGATACCATGAAGCCACCAGAGGAAGCTTGGGAAGAAGACTAGGATTGGAAAGTAACTCAAATTTTCAGATGGCTGAAAACTGAGTTTAGCTTGGCTTGGTTTTACCCATTTAGCTGTTGCCTGTTGGATGGTGTTGCAACCATTCCCTGCAATTTTCCATAGGAACAGCTGCAGGAGTAATAAGGACTGGCAAAATTACTCCATGGTTCCAGGAGGAACATAACAAACATTTAAACTCATTGTTCAGCCTTCCACCAATTGTCCTCTTCTTTATAAAGAGCTCAGAGTGTATTAAAAACCATGTAGCAGATGAATTTGCTTGGGAAAAGTAGACTCTTTTTTTTTTGCCAAATTAGCCAGATTATATAATATTGTACTTTTCATTTGTGTGTATATGGAGTTACTGATTGTTTCTCCAGGTTCTTAGAGCTGAATTTCTTAGTGACATGAATTACAATGAAATGAAACACAGTATTTTCATGAAAATTCAATATTGAGTTCATCTTATTCCTGTTGGTGAGGCTGATGGATTTTAATTGCAGGCTGTAAATTGAGCTCTCAATTTATGAGTGGAATTAGATTTAAAAAAAAAACAGCCCTGATGTGGAAGAACAGTGGACAAGCAATTATTTTAAGAGAGCACAAAGATGATGTGGTGATTCATACAGATTTCTATAACAGGGTCTCCAACAGAGAAGATGCATTTGAATATACAAATGTTTATCACAGTTGGTATTTTTTTCTTGCTGTCTTTTTGGGATTTTATGCTGGAAAAATACTTTGGACTTCAACCGTGTGGATTTGGATCCACTTTTTTTTTGTCACTTAACAACTCCAGAAACTAAGGAGCAGTCAACAAGTCTCAGAATTTCATCTAATAAAATGTGAAGTGTAATATAACTGAAAGGCCATAGAAATGAGTTCTCCCCTGGGAGAAGTGACTTTCTGTGGGTTATAAGTCAGGGCTAGAAGAGCAAGTTCCATGAGAGTCATAACCACTCAGGAGGAAATATGGTGTCAGACTGGTTTATAGGCAGCAACCCTGTAAAGACTGCATGTGTTCTAAGCAAATTTAAATTAGAAGGGTTTAATTGCTTGGGAGAGCCACCTGAGGAGAACAAAACTGAAGGGCATTTTTCCCAAGTCCTGCTCGCAGTGTTTAGAGCCTTTAAATGTCATTTGCAGCCAGAAGCATTAAAGCCTGGCCATGGTGTCATCCTGGCACGTTCCTGGGTGCTCCAGAGACCGGGATGATGATGGGAAAGGCTCACGGGGGCACAGTTACATTCAGGAGCTGCAATGTGTGGGAGAAGTACAGGAGATTGCCTTGGAAAACACTGAGCTGGAGAGAAGTGGAAATGGGAGAAGTGAATGGAAAGCTGTGGCAGAGTAGTTTAACCTGAGTCACGTTGGTCAAAAAACTGAGTGAAGACATGGGATGCTCTGCAGGAATTGTGGTGAAGGCTGAGCTGGGCAGGGTAGGGACCAGAACCTGTGGGAATGCTTTTCTCAAAGTAATTTGGGAAATGGTCCTTTCCTTATCCTGTGGCTTTCCTGGTGTGACCAGAACCACTGTGGGTGTTCTGTCACCTGAACAATTCTTTGTCCTGTAATCATGGTGCCTGATGGCAGGTGGTGTCTGTGTAGCAACATCTGGATTTCATTGATCTTTATTCTAAACAACTCATCCTAAATAAGTCTTCTAAAAGTGTCTCAAACATTTCCTTTAGAGACCAGATTGACTGCTGAGTGTTGCCAGGTGTAATTTTACAATAGGTTGATTATGTGATTGATGCTGCCCTCAAAAGATAGATGTACAAAATAAAAAAAAGGGGGAAAAAAGTTGAAGTGATCTGACCTGTGATTGGATTCGTAAGTCTCACTGCACTTACGTATTTCAAAAGTGAAAGTATGAAATATCTTGTTTGTAGTTGTGTACTGAAGTGAGCACAGTATTTTTCAGATTTGGATAAACCAGGAATTTGGTACTTTTTAATACTTCCAATGTTTGCATTTTCAGAGCTACCAACAGTGCTTCTCCACCCTTGGTTTGTCCCTCTGCTCAGGTTTAGCAGATCTTTCTTCCTGCCCCTCATTCTCTTCCAGTCTCCCCATGGTTACAGGTTCTAACTATTCTCTGGCATGGAAGGGGTGATCTGGAACATGAAAAGTGACCCTGCTGACTGATGAGAAGTAGATTAAAGTAAATTTCTGTGTCTCTCCTGAAAGCTGAGAGCCCAGGTCTTCACTTGCTGATCTCCTAACACCTGACTTAGAAGCTGTCCCAGCTTTCTGTGCTGGTTCCCAATTGGAGCTGTGCTGCCTGTGGGATCCCAGCTCAGCTCTCCGTGTGGGATTGTGCTTCTCTCTGCTTCCCCTTGTGCTCCTGGAAGAGCCATCCCATGCCAGGCTTGTTCTCCCCCCAGGTCAGGCTTAACTGAGAGGGACAACATTGGTACTACTTTATTACTTTGAGGGCTCTTGGAACCGCAGCTTTTCTTTCCTGAAGCTGTCTAGAGCTGCCGGGTTGTGGGAATGCCTTGTGTTAGGATGGGAATGATGGACACAGGAACCTTAGGGATGGCGTTAAAGAGAGCAGGGCAGAGGGTTCCCATCTCAACTGCAGTGTGAATTTGCAGTTTGGTTACTATAATGTTTCTGCTGCTTCAGCAGTGGAGCAGCTTAGTCTCAAAACAAAGATAAAGACAAGCCTTTCAGGGTTTTTTCTGGTGAGTGCAAATATGTTTTCAAGAATGATCTCAAAAAACTTTTCCAAGTTAGATTTGTTAAAATGAGAGAATAACTGTTTAAACTCCAGGTGCACAGCAAAGCCAAACAGGATTTACAGGAGCTTGAGCCAACCAGAGCAGCCAGCACAGAGCAAGGGATTGCTGAACTTCACCCAGATTCCTTATTGTCTGCTGAGAAATTGTCTGGGGGCTCGTGGTGCAGAGGCAGAAGAACAGTAGTGGTGGGGAGAGGTGTGGAGCTGGAGGGGCATCCTGAAGGGTGTGGGCAGTGACTGTGGGACGCTGGGATGTTTCCTGGCATGTGTGAAGGGTGTCTCCAGTGGCTGTTTCCTGGTATTCTAGAGACTCTTGTAGTTTCCCTTAAAATTAGATGAGGTTAGTTTTCCCTCCACGGTGTCTAGTGAAGGTACCCAGCAGAGAGTTGTTTAAGTTATATTTTAGCGTTTATTCTTCCTCTTCATAAGAGAAAAATCTAACGTTTGTTTTTACTATTAGTTCCTCCAAATAAGTTCATTTCAGAGCGAGATGTGTGTGACTCCTGTTTTGACAGCAATGCTAAATGAAGGACTAGGACTTAGTTCTTGCATCCAGACTTTGATGTAACTGTGACAATTAGGTAACTTCATTAAACCATGGCTCAAACTGTACGTCATTTTAGTTCCCCTTTTAATGATTAATTGTGTGAGTCTGCTTTGTAAAGTTTTCTTTCCTATTTTTTTTAAGGCTCCATATATCCCTGTTTGGGTTTAGCAAATGAGTGTTAGTGCAGAAAATTACTTGATCGGGCTAAAACCTTCCACATTTTTAATTAAAGTTTCTGAGGTTATAATTAAGAATTCAGCATTTAATAGATTCCTTTCAGCAAGATTCGGTTGGAGTTTCCCCGATGTGGCTTTCAGGAAAGCAGCCATGGGTTGCTTGAGGACAGTCAGCACTTGGGGCAGTGGCCTGGCTTGGTGGAGGTTATTCATAAAGCCTTAATAGTGAATAGTTAATAGAACTGTTTAGAATAGAATAGAATAGTTCATTTGTTACTGGAAGGGGAGGTGAGCAAGTTGTTATTAGTTTTATTCCAAGACTTTCAAAAAGGTGCTAAAACTTCCCAATCCATTTGCACGCACTAAGTTTGCAGTGGCAGGATTCTGTTTGTGATGTGAAGGTGGATGTTTGGAGAAATCCTAGTTCCAAGTACTGATCCTGCTGTCAGGTTAGTCTGTTCTCAGCTACAGACTCCTTCTGCTTGTAACCTGGCTGTTGGGAGCCAGCCTCTGGAAAATGCTCTGCACACACAGAAGAACTTTGGGAACTCAGTAGATCACGTAAATTACCTTGCTCTTCCTGCTGATTTCCCTCCCCAAGTGCACTGTCATGTAGGTAAAGGTTCCTTATTCCTTAGGATTAAATTAGCTGTTCAAAGGGATGTGAGGATCAATATTGACAATTCCAGCTATGTGCTTTGTCCTTTCTTGTCCTAACATGGAGTGTAGGGTTTGCCTTTCTGTGCTTTGACAGATGTGCAGTGTTAGTTGTAAAGATTTTTTTTTTTTTAAATTTTTTTTTTCTGGTGGGTGAGAGGGGAGGTTTGGGGTATCTTCAGCATGGCATTTTTTCAAACATTTTTCATGTGCTTAGGTGCATCCAAGCAGAAGTCAAGTTCCCTGCAGGTAGCAGATAAGGACCTACTGCCACCTTTTCACCCATACCAGCCTTTGGAATGCATAGTAGAAGAGACTGAAGGCAAGCTGAATGAACTTGGACAGAGAATTAGTGCTATTGAAAAAGCACAACTTAAATCATTGGAATTAATTCAAGGTGAACCTTTAAATAAGGATAAGATTGAAGAACTTAAAAAGAACAGAGAAGAACAAGTACAGAAGAAGAAGAAAATATTGAAGGAGCTGCAGAAGGTGGAAAGGCAGTTGCAGATGAAAACCCAACAGCAGTTTACCAAAGAATATTTGGAGACCAAAGGTCAGACAGACACACCACCTGCCCTGCAGCAGCAGTGCTCACTTGCAGGGGTCTTCCCAGAAGTGGAAGCTGATAAGGGTCTGCCAGAGGATAACTTTTCAGGGTTACCTCAGGTTGACACAATCTTGTCTAAAGATGACGAGCAACACCAGTCTCCACCACCTGCTGAACAAATAGAGTTTGTCCCTATCCAGCCTTTGCCAGCACCGCAATGTAATTTTTCTGGTAACTTAGGTTTTAATGGGACAGAGTCTCTTGAACTTCAGAAAGCATTAGGGAATCAGCAGAATGTAGGACAGCAGCAGCAAATTGCTGGGCAGGGGCTCTTAGTTCAAGAACCAGACGGATTAATGGTTGCCACTCCAGCACAGACGCTTACCGACACTCTTGATGACCTAATAGCAGGTGGGTTAAGAATATACCTATTTTTGCATTACTTTGTGTGCTCAGTTTCCCTCTCTCTCCTTCCCTCCAGATACGTCTTGGGGTTTTCCAGTTTGGGAATACTTGCTTAAGAATAAAGTTCCTGATTAGTGCTATTAATCCTAACAGTGACTTCCAATTCTAACATGGGACTTTTAAACACCTTTTATTTTCTCCAAAGTGCAGAACTTTACTGGACACCTGTTTTAGCTCCTTGGCCTCATCTTTTTCTGTGCTTCTTTAAAAAGCCTCATCATTAGTAGTGCCCACTAGGAAGCCCAAAAGCATGACAGATTTATATCTTCTGTAGAATTTTCTGTGCAGTGACTTTCTTCCATGTGGTAGCCATCTCTACAAACAGCCAGACTGTTGTCACTTGTGTAGACCAGCGTGTCCCTGTCCTTGCTGCTGGAGCTTAAACACAGCCTGGAGTCCGTGCACAGCTGCTCCGTTCTGGGATGGCTTGTGTTTGCAGAGACCCCACTAAAGCCTGGTGGTGTGGGAATAACTGCTGCTTAGATGTTCCACATGGCAAAAACGTGTCCTGTTAGCTGGAGGAAAAGCAGAAACCCCAACATCCTTCCACGTGTTGATTCGGTGTGAAGAGCAATGGGAGTTCCCACACATTGTGGGGGAGTGAGTCCCTTTGTGCAAAAAGAGGGATCACTTTGGGTGATTTCATTTCGTGGACTTGACTAGAATTGAGGTTTGCTGCTGGAGGTATGTAGGATGTAGCCAGTGTTGTTTGGTCTGTAGTTACTTTTTTTATTTGGTGTTTTTCAGCTTTTCTTTGTTTTACCTTGTGCCTGTCCCCCCGCCCGTTATTCTCCTGTCTGTCTCCCCCTGCCCTTCCCGTTCCATAGTCACTGGCCTGTCCTCTGAAGTTCATGTCAAGGTTGTAGAAGTGTTGGTGAGATCCTTGGCCAGCCATTCCTGGGAGCCTCTGGAATGGTAAATTCATCAAGCTCATGCAAGTCAAGTCGACCTGTGATTTTTCAACCTCCCATGGAACCCACAGTGGGTGGAGTGGTTGTGCCAGCTCCCGTCTGCTCCCTGGTGTAATTCCAGTTGTTTTATAGATCATCAGCCTGTTCTGCCATGGCCTCCCTCCCTGCTCTGTGGTGCTCTTCAGGATGCTCAGCCAACTTAAAACATCCTCAGTTTTTATTACTCAGAATTTTAGTACTGGAGTGTGCAAGGAGGAAAATTTGACCGGTTAGCACAAAACACAGTCAACGAGGACTTGAGCTCTGGAGGAGTTGCTGTTGCTGAGAGTTGAATGTGTTTAGCACAAGACGGTGGAGTCTGTACCCCCTCGTGGCCAGCAACTCGTGCTGCATCCCGGTACTCGGTGCACCCACCATGAAAAGTGCTGCAGTGTGAGAACAGTGCTGTGCGAAAAAAAAAGATTGAAAACAACCAGAAAAACTATTGTTAAAATCATGTAAAAACCCTTGAATAGGCATGGGTTCGTTTTCTGAAACTGGTTAGTGTTTTGGCTAAGTAATTCAAGGTATTTTTTGCTAAGAAGTGAGATTTACTGATTTCAAACATGACTACAGATAGCACCCTCTTCTGCAACAGTGAGAAACTACATTTACAGAATTGCAAGTCAAGAAAACTTAGGCCGGTGAATTACAGAGGCTTTTGCAAAAGTTGCTTTATTGAAACGTATTTTTTCTGACATTTATAAGTTTGTTTTACTTCCCTGCTCCCTTCCAAAAAGTTATTGCAAGATAGATAACACTCACTTTTTAAATGCAGACTGTGTGAATGTGACCCCCATGTAAATCTGAGATACAGTAGGAGTATCTCAATGTCAAAAGAAACTATTACTTTTTTTTACTCATACTCTGAACAATTTGATCCATATTTATAGTGCACTTGACCTTTTTTTCCACAAACTTGCCAATTAGTCCCTAATTTTTAAAAGCAATTTTAGAGCAGTAGAAACTGGTATAAGAGCTGATTTTTACATGCAGATTCAGGTGAAGTGGTTCAGGGTTTGTGCCTGGTGCACAGGAAGTCTGACTCTTAGGGAGGTTGTGTCTCCTGATCCCACTGCTGGAGCTGCTGTGATGAGAGATTCTGGATTTAGAGGAGGTGTGAACATTTCTGTTCCTGCTGAATATTCCACTTTGTATGGAGGCTGCTTCAGAGGAGCAGAAATGCTTTTTCCCTCTACCCTGAAATATCTTAGGTAGTTGCTCTTACCAGTGGTGATATCCAAGGTTGGGAGCAGCTCTGCTTTGGGGACAGGCTGGGAGAGATAGGAGTGTTCAGCCTGGGGGAAACAATGATCCAGGGAGACTTTAAAGGGCCCTTTCCTCTCCAGGAAAGCTGTGGAGGGTCTTTAGACAAGGGCCTGAAGTGACTGGACAGGAGGGAATGGCTTTAAGCAGACAGAGGGTAGGGATAGGTGAGATACTGGGAATAAATTCTTCCCTGTGAGGGTGGGGAGGCCCTGGCACAGGTTGCCCAGAGAAGCTGTGGCTGCCCCATCCCTGGAAGTGTCCAAGGCCAGGTTGGAGCAAACCTGGGATAGTGGAAGGTGTCCCTGCCCACGGCAGTGGGGTTTGAACGGGAGGGTCCCTTCAAGTGCCAACAATTCTGTGATTCTCTGATGTAAGAGACAAATTTTTCCAAGCCTAATTCGGGGCTAGTTGTAAGGGAGAATTTTAATTTCTACAAAGCCACAAGTCTGCATTTTTCTGACCAACTTAACAGTGACAACAGACATAAATGGAATATTTATCCTGTGTTCTGCTGTTGATATGCTGATGTCAGGGTGCAGAGTGACTGTGGGCCATGGGCAGATGTGTAGCTGTGTCTCCTCTTTCATAAAGCTACACAGGACTAACCAAGTACCTTTTGGAAAGTCAGCTACAAGCTAAAAGTGAAGCAGCTCTTTCCACTCCAGAATGTTTTGGTTGTAATGGAGTTTATTTAAACGTGTTTGTGCAAAAATCCTACATCAACGTTGTGTCAAAATTTTAATCAGGTTTACAAAGGAGACAGAGTCATGGGGCAGTTTAGAGTGGGAAAGAAATAAATCAATTTGGAACACATCTACTATTTTGTTACTCAGTATTTTGTTTCTTGGAGCCTCTTGTCCTATACAGCTGAGTTTCATTTCAGTTCACATTCTACATTTACCGTAGTAGATTTCTTAGTTTACAGTATCTCAGTTGAGTTTGGGGGGCTGTGTTTAGGATATTGAAGATGAGGAACTTTCTTTTCTCTGTTGCTGGGCTTTGTCTGTAGTTGGAATATTTTTATTTCTCATTGTTTTACTTAGATGGTATTTTTAAGCTTCTATCCCACACTCCTCCTGTGAGCTCGTGTTTCTAAACTGAAACTTCAGGTGTCTCCTGAGAAACTTTCTTGTTTGGTTTTGAAATTCTGGTTGTAGTGGGTGAGAGAGCATTATGGTATTTTAAGGTAAGGATTTGGAAGGTGACATACGAGTTACTGTGTTTAGAGTTGGTGTTTGGAGGAAAACTGGTTCCTGGGATAATCTGGTGACTCATGGAAGGAGCCACAGTTACCAACATGCAAAAGCCTCTGTGCAGGAGCAGGTGACTGAGGAGCTGCAGGGACAGGCTCAAAGGCTGCTCAGGCATGAAGAGGGATGATTCCCTTTGTCCTAAAAATCCCAGTTCCTTTGAGGAAAGGGGAGCTGAAATCCAAGCCCAGTATTCCTGAATGTCCATGCTCATGGCAGTGCTTGGATAGATACAGTTTCAGCCCAGAACTGAAATCTCATCCAGGTTCTGTTGTTGCCTCCAGAATCATACTTAGATGAAATACCAAATTCTTGCTTTTTTTTGTTTTACTCATGTTTCCTTCGATATTTTTTCATAAGTTTGGAATATCTTGTCTTTGGAACCTGCATTCAACTTCACACTTGAACAAAGAGAGAAACCCTTTGGAACATTGCAGGCCCTTCATAGAATGTGGGAAACCTGGATTTTCACATGTAGGATATTTTTTTAAAATACAAGTCCTTTGAATATTGAAGACTTGGGAAGCATCTAAAACCTGCATCACAGAATTGTAGTTTTGTGAAGATATGTGGTACACATAGTGAATTTTTTTATATATTTTTTAATCAAAGCCTGGCTGTCAGTGTGTGTGTTAGTGCCCTTCCTGATGAGAAGACAAAACCCTCATTCAGTAGGACGCAATCAGCATGTTGGAAAGTTCTCCCACCCTGAGAAAATAAAAATTATACTGAAAAATCCTGCAATTTTGTAAACTCAGCAGTTCTAGATTGGATAATTAATTGGTGGGCAGTGTAGGAATATTGGTTGTTTTATTTTATTTTAATTGTGGTCTCAGGACAGGGTTTATCTGCATTTCTGCTGCCTTTGATGTTGTCTTTCACATCTGACATCATTGTTACTGTGCACATGAAATGCTTAACACAAACTCATATGTTTCAAGCACATGATGAAAATTTAAAGTATGAGAGAAATACTTGGACATTTTCAGTCATGCTTTTGAACTCTTGGAACCTGTGACAGCAACACTGAATATTTTCCAGTAAGAAACCTTAGACTGGCTCCAGTGCACCCCCTGCACATGGTTTTACATGTGTCTGTACTGGCCAGATCTGCAAACACTGATCCAGTGTCTTCCATGAGGAAGGACCAGCTGGATTTAAAATGAGTCCTTTGCAGGGTGATTTGGTGTCTTGTATTTTGGGAGGAGTAATCTTTATAAATCCAATTGTTATGATGCACTTCAGTGCATTGAGCAAGAAAACAACTGTGTTGCATTCGTTGATGCTCATTTTGCTGCAGTAAGTGGTAATCCATAGTGAGCAGATAAACTGAGGGCTTTTATACTTGAAACTTTTAGTACAAACATGGTTTGTTCTTGAAGGTTGTAACAGGAATTCAGATTCAGTCCTTCCTGGATTAAATGTGGTGATCAAACAGTTTTGCCTATGCACCAAAGGGAATTATTTACTTAAAAAATATAGCTGGAAACTGCCACCTCCCCAGATTCCAGCGCCAACCCCCCCATGTTTCCAGCACACAGTGGAAGTGACCCATCAAACTGTGCTCCAGTCTGTGTTCCCTTTGTCGTGCATAGGCTGAATTAGTGGCATTAGTGATTGTGTGGGGGATTTTTCTAAGACTTCCACCTACACTGTTTTCCCATGAGTAATTACTGATGTGTAACTTGTCAGTGGAATGAGGAAGGTGGAGCTGGGAACGGTTTGCAAAACTTTTTCTCCAAGTCACACACAGGTTTGAGTTCCTTCTTCATCTTCCCTTAATGCTTGAAACGCTTGGACAAAATCAAAACGCTGCAGTTTATTCCTCACCTGTGGCTCTCAGTGGTTTCCTTCAGTTCCTTCTTCCAGGAATACTGTGAAGTACTGTATGTTTTGGAATAACTGGGTGTTATGGCTGATGAGGCTGCACAATGGAGACGTTGGGCAATCCAGCAGTGACAATGTACTTGTCAAATCCAGCTGCTGTATCCGTAGGAGTCACTGTAACCAGAGTGCACACAGAGTGAGTGTGTGGGTGTGTTAAACCTTCCTGGCAGGTCATCCCAACTGAGCCTTCAGCTTCCCCTTGGACTCATCTGGTTACAGGAGCAGGCAGTGGTCCTGGCCCCACTGTGGATATGTGCAGGGAGACTTTTTAATTATTTAAAACTAAGTGAAAAAAATCCAATTCACAATTACAATTTTTAAAAATGTTGTTTAAAAAAGAAAAAGATGCATTCCTTGTATCCCTGAGCTGTGCTGATCCTCAGGCTGATGTGCTGATCCTCAGGCTGTGCATCACTCAGAATATATTTTAGGGAGCACAGAGTTTTCAGCTTTCTTGATTTTGTTGACTGCCCCCTCCTGTCTGCTTCCCTTCCACCTTCCTGGGTTGGCTTAACTCTGAGCCACAATTAATAGTGGGAGTTGGTGTCAGTCGTCTTGCTCTGAAAACCTTCTCTGGAGGCTAAACGTGCACTAACCTTTACATGACAAATTTGGGAATTGCAGAATGAGACTGTATTTTTGGACATCAGGTTTCTGTGTTAGTGATAAATCATTTGCCTGCTTAGACTGAATGTAGGATCAAACCCTTAACAGTGAAGGTTACAGTTCCACGAGGGTAACTAATCACCTTCATAATTCACACTTGTAGTGCACACAGACTAATTCATAAGATTATTTCGTAACTTGCCGCAGTTTGGAGACGATGCTCACACTGTTTAACTGCCAGAAAGCTGCTTTTTGTGTGTGGGAACACTTCATTTGTTTCCCCCCGTTACTGTTTTGATATTAGACCGTTGCAGTTTTAGGGGACGTGACATCTCTCATATAAAATGTGAGTGGATTAACAACCTGGTGTTGCTTTTCAGCCGTGAACAGCAGAGTGCCCAGTGGCTCCACCAGCTCCTCACACACTACGGAGTCCCCGACGCCCGAGCCCTGCCCGCAGGCACCGAGCCATGTGCCCTCCCAGTCCGTGCTCCCCATGTACCCCTCTGTGGACATCGATGCACACGTGAGTCATTGCAGCTGGGCTTGAGTGGATTTCCCTGAAAGGGGAAAAATAAATTGCAGAAATATTAAATAATTTTCTGAAAATGTGTTTTTTTTTTCCCCTGGCCGTGCAGACTGAAAGCAATCACGACACTGCTCTGACCCTCGCGTGCGCGGGAGGCCACGAGGAGCTCGTGTCCGTGCTGATTGCACGGGGTGCCAACATCGAACACAGAGACAAGAAGGGTAAGTTAGAACACAGTTAAAGCACGAGCTGCAATGTGAAACAGGAACTTCAGCGTGGGATTTGGGATTCTTTGCTTCAGCAGGCTAACAGAGATGGCAGAAATGTAAACATTCTTGTACTTCATGTAGCAATGTTGGCCATACAAGCCCTGTGGCATTGCTTGCACTTCTGTCTGCATTTTTGGGAGGAAACTCACCTGAGTGGGATCTTAAGCAGACTTGTGAAACCTGAGGCACTTTTGTCCTTACAATTCACTCTGCAAAAAACCTTGACAAGCCCGATATAGCGGCTGATGGGATAACCATCCAATCCTGGCTGAGAGAGCTGGAAGGCAGCAGTTGTAAGGTTGGGTACCATTGTTCTCAGTAACAGAGTTGACCGAAGTCTCAAGTCCTTCAGAGTTGAGAAAACAAATCCACCATTTGTGACTCCCACTGGCCATCAGCAGCACACACAGGGGAGATGTGGTTCCTGGTTGGAGCTTTATGAAATAGGAATTCAGCAGAAAACTGTGGCTTCTCCAGAAAGAGGAGTTGATCAGAACTTAATCCAGGCTGATCACTGCAAGCACTGTTTAGATTTCTTTTGCAGCCTTTGGCTGCAATCAGGACCTCGATGTGACAAGGCTTTGAGATTGTGAAAACCACCAGTCTGAGGAAGACACATCTGATCAATAGAATTCATTGGGAATTAACCCTTTTGTGTGTTTCTGCTCCTTAATACAGTAATACTTCAGAGATACCTAGGGTTGCTTCTAACACCATCTCATGTTTCTAGGTTTTACACCTTTGATTCTGGCTGCAACTGCTGGACATGTGGGTGTTGTGGAAATCCTTCTGGACAAAGGTGGGGATATAGAAGCACAGTCGGAGCGCACGAAGGATACTCCGCTTTCCTTGGCCTGCTCTGGTGGACGCCAGGAGGTAAACATGTCCTCAAAGGGCTCGAGTTGTTACACCTACCCTGTGTTAAGAGGCAAATGAGGCCCACTGAAGTGCAGTACATAACCCAAAATGTTCAAGAGTCCTTCCTCGTGCTGTTCCATTCACATCAGTCACTCTGATTTTTACCATGTGGGTTTTTATGAAGCCCATGTAATACAGGTGGTCAAGCTTGATTCGAGTGTCATTTGAATTAAAGTTGTGGGAGTTTCTGAAGGTGATGCTCAAACAGTGTGAGATATTATGGGAGTGGGATAGATCCCTTGTTTGCAAACTTCAGGGCCTCACTTGCAATTGTGATGACATCCTTTCACTCCCTGGGTAATGGCAAAGACCACAATATATCTGTTAATACATGCGCTGTCTTTTCAGGTTGTTGATTTGCTGTTGGCCCGGGGAGCAAATAAAGAACACAGGAATGTGTCTGATTACACGCCGTTAAGCCTTGCTGCATCTGGGGGCTATGTTAATATCATCAAGATCCTTCTCAATGCTGGGGCAGAAATTAATTCCAGGTAAGGTACCATGTAACCAGCTGAGCTGCAGTGTTGGCTCCATACTGAGGCACAGGTTGGAATTCCAGTTGCTTTCAGACCTCCTTGCAGCCTTTCTACACTGTTGTTATCATGTATGTTCATATTATCTTAGTGCTTTTCAATTGGCTTTGACTATCACAAACTTCATCTGATTTAGACCTAAATTTTAAGGTCTTATTATAGTTTGCAAACCTATTCTTTCCCTTTTCCTGGAAGTCAAAGTGTTTCCAACAGAACCAGGTAAAGGAATCAGCCAAAGTGCTCAGGGGGCAGCTTTGTGTGTTTGTTTGAAAATGTATTTTTCAGGAAGAGGAACAAATTCACACAGATGTGTCTCTTAAACCTCTTCTCTATTCATTTTAAGAAAGCTTATATTTATTCTATGACTAGGTAGAGTAAGAGAGCTCTTAGCTAGAGAAAGTTAAAACTGCAGCTGTACTAGGACCATGAATCAGATGCAACCTTGACTTTTAGTAAATGAAGCTTAAGGATTATGTGCACTTGGGCCATCAGAATGTGTAAACGCTGAAATGCATTTTCCTTGTTTATGAATTTCAGTTGTCTTTAGCATATGGTGCCTCTGATGTTTTCTCACCATTAGTTAAAAATGCTACTCTTTAGGTAATTGTCTGTATTTGATGGGTTACACATTTAGGTTTCCCAGAGCTTTCCTGCAGCTCTGGGCACTGCAGTTTTGTTTCTTTCCCTTAGGACTGGGAGCAAGCTGGGAATCTCTCCTCTGATGTTGGCTGCCATGAATGGCCACGTCCCTGCCGTGAAGCTGCTGCTGGATATGGGTTCAGATATTAATGCCCAAATTGAGACCAACAGGAACACAGCCCTCACCCTGGCCTGCTTCCAGGGCCGGGCAGAGGTGGTCAGTCTGCTCTTAGACAGGAAGGCCAATGTCGAGCACAGGGCAAAGGTAAGGGGGGGGTGTCACCTTTTCTTCTGACATGTTGCCTCTGAGTCATCAATTTTCTTCAAATTTCTTGTTACTTTGAGCCTCTCGGGCTCAGAGGAGTAGTTACATCAGAGCACTTAAATGTTCTGAAGTAAGTTTGGCTGCTTTTTTTAGAAAAAAGCATCGATGATGAATTTTTTGGATTAGGGAAAAGCTGACTGGCCATTCTGAGCTCACAATGAAACTTAAATTGGCTCTTGTCTAAACTTTAGGTTTAAGCTTGACATGATACTCATTAACAGAACAGATATTTTTACACACAAGAGAAGTCTAGGCAGGAACAGAATAGTGCTGCTTGTGATTCTCATATAGAACAGACTTCTTGTCTACAACAGAAGTAGTGCAGTCAGACATTTTGTAAAGCTTTTACGTTGCTGTAGAACCCGTGGCTTCAGTACTGTGACCTTCTGTGCCTCTGAAATGCTCCACAGGTCCCATCCTTTGGTGCTCTGGGACAACTTTGTGTCTCCTGCCATAAAGCAAGCTTAAAGCTTGTGTAGACAGCCAGACTGATTTCCCCAGCACAAAGGAATTTTTGGTAACTCCTAAGGCTGCTGAAATAATTGCTGTGTCTGTCTACCCCGCCTGCTTCTGGAATGACTGTGGCTGGAGGAAAGGGGATATGGATAAAGGCCAGCTCTCAAATGGTCAGTCGGGCATGTTAGCAGCTGGTGTAAGTTCATTTCAAAGTCTGGCCTGGCAACTGAGTTGGGCCCAGATCAGTCTCAGTGCTGAGGGAGGCTAGAGAAAAGCTATAAAGCCAGTTCTCAGTATTTTTGTAGAAACACCTGTGTCTTCATTTGAATCTGTCCTAACCTCTGTTGTAGAGATCCTGTTATAGACTTTGCTTTTGCTGTTGAGACAGGTATCTGGTGGTGTTTAGTCAACATTTTTATTGGGTTTGTTTAAATCAGAGCCCAAGAGTATTTGGTTTTTGGGTTGGTTTTGTTTGGTTGGTTTGTGTGTGGGTGTTTCGTTTTTGTTGTCGGGGTTTTTTGGTTGGGTTTCTCGGGTGTTTTTGAGACAGAAACTGCTTGAAGTTAGGCTCCTAAAATAAATGTAAGCTGCTAAATAAAAAACCTGATTTCCCTTCATAGGAATCATTTGTGTCTTACCCAAAGTCTGTTGTCCAGATTTCACAGAGTAACCCATTCTCTTTGCACAGACTGGCCTCACCCCTCTGATGGAAGCAGCTTCAGGAGGCTATGCAGAGGTTGGGAGGGTTCTCCTCGATAAAGGAGCAGATGTGAATGCCCCACCTGTGCCTTCCTCCAGAGACACAGCTTTAACCATTGCAGCAGACAAGGGTCACTACAAGTTCTGCGAGCTCCTCATTAACCGGTACATCTTTTTTCCTCATTGATTGTTCCAGCCCAGGGTGGACCTGAGCCACCTGATGTCATGGGTTGGAACCAGGTGATCTTTAAGGTACCTTCCAACCCAAACCATTTGTGACTACAAGTGGCACATTGGTTCTGTGGCCTTGTTTCCATTACCTCGTGCACCTGAGAGCAAGGGGAATGGGAGGCTGTGGAAATAGGACGTTACTGTTCAGTGTTATCCTGGATATCTTTGCTGCTGCAGAGTTAATTAAGCAAAGCAGGCAGCTGGGCCCAGAGGTAGGGAGACAGTCTCTGGCTGGGTGTGAATGCAACAACTCCCACATGAGCCTTTCCTCACTGTCCCTTGGGGACAAAAGCCTGGAAGTAGCTCTTGAGCTTTTCAAGCATAACCCTGTGTGCTGCTAAAATCTCAAGGGGCTTTGTCACCACACTGACAATGGTTTAAGGGTTGCTGGTTGCAGTGAGTGACATGAAGTGTTTATTTCTGTCAGGGAGGTTTAAATGGTCACTCTGTCACTACATTGCAAATGAAACAGGATTTCAGGGACAGAATTTCTCATACCTAACCACTGTATTGTAGCTCCTAAAGTTCTCTGTCCAGTTGTACTCTGGTCTTTTGTGATCCTGCTGTCTGACTCCACATTTCACTTGTGTTTCCAGAGGAGCACACATCGATGTTCGGAACAAGAAAGGAAACACCCCGCTGTGGCTGGCAGCTAATGGTGGGCACTACGATGTGGTCCAGCTGCTTGTGCAGGCAGGAGCAGATGTGGATGCTGCAGATAACAGAAAAATTACCCCTCTTATGTCAGCATTTCGCAAGGTAGGAGAGCAGCTTCTGTTGTTCTCAAAACAGTGCTTCTCAATTGGTCTTGAGGTATCAAACCTGTGTTTTGATAGTGAATGTTGTCAATCGTATACAAGAGACTGGAATTTCCTTTGCTGTTCTAGGGGCACGTGAAGGTCGTTCAGTTCCTGGTGAAAGAGGTGAACCAGTTTCCTTCAGACATTGAGTGCATGCGCTACATAGCGACCATCACAGACAAGGTGAGCTGGGCATGGGGACAAGACCTTGCCCCGAATTTTCAGTGAAAATGTACCTGAGGAATTCTGAAGTATTCAAAAACTGAACTGTTAGCTCACATATTTGTGATTTGGAGATCTCTGCATGTCTCCTTTTTCATACAGAACTTAAAAAATGTGAAATAATCTGTATGTTTGGGAATACAGGGGAGCCAGTCTCATGTTTGTAGAGCAAGCCTCACTCCTTAATTTTAGTTCATTATGGGAGCAGTAAGACAAGTTTGCATTGCAGGACCTGTTGAAAAAGTGTCACCAGTGCGTGGAGACGATTGTGAAAGCTAAAGACCAGCAGGCTGCAGAAGCCAATAAGAATGCAACCATTCTGCTGAAGGAGCTGGACCTGGAAAAAGTGAGTAGAGCATCACTGTTGTGTAGCAGAGTGGTTTGAACTCTGTGAATCCATAGGCTGTGTTTCCTTGGGTGCTTCTTGGGGCAGTCAGTCCTCATGCTGTGACTGTATGTGTTTCTTCCTCTAAGATATGATATAAATGAGGCATGTGCTGAGGGTGACAAATTGGAACTTACTTGTGCTTCAGCCACCCCATTGTCCTTTGGGGAAAGGTTAGACTTAGCAATAGTTCCTTTAAGTAGTAGCTACCTAAGGATTACCTCAGCACGGAGGACTCATGGTATGTTTATATATGTGTAAGTCATAATCCATGAGAGTTTTATGAACTTCTGCCCCGTGGAATTGAGCAGGTACTGGGAGAAATCCCTTTCTCCCTTGCTGACAATACTGTGAATTACCTTAGATTAACACAGACACACACTCTTTAGTGGCCTCTCTTAACAGAGGTTCTTACAATTTGTGACAAGTTCTGCATTAGTTTATTAACACCCATGGGTTGCTGTGCGCAGCTACAGAGATGACTGATTCCATATATTTTAGAAGTGGTTAAAATTAGAGCAGTTTTCTGTAAAATCCTCTTTTGAGTGCTGACTTTTGAATCAAAGATGTGAAAATTACTGCGGAAATACTACAGCATTATTAAATATACAGGCTATTAAATGTTTGAGAAAGGATGATGATGATTTTGCTGTTTTTCCAGTAGAACTGCATTTCTGTAATACCTCGGTTTAGATTGTGAATTTCTTGTCATTCCATAGAAGTTTTTGCCCAGCTGGTCCTGTTGGTCCATAAGATCTGCCCAGTTTCTGTGTAATGATTCAATAGTGACATTTAGTTCTAGTTCATGATGCTCTCTCCTTTCTCCTTCCTCACAGATTTCTAGGGAAGATCTGAATTATAATTTAGTCTGTGTGAAAATGTTTAAATATTAATCTTTTTCTCCCACACAGTCAAGAGAGGAGAGCAGAAAACAAGCTCTTGCAGCCAAGAGGGAGAAAAGAAAGGAAAAGAGAAAGAAAAAGAAAGAAGAGCAAAAAAGAAAACAAGAAGAAGATGAAGAGAACAAGCCCAAGGAAACTCTGGAACTGCAAGAAGATGATGATGAAGAAGAAAATGATGATGAAGGTAAAAAACACGTGTTTCTATAAACAATATAGTTGCGGGGGTGCCTTTTTATAAACCTTCAAGGTAAGGGAATCTGTTTGAAAGCTGGTCTCATACTGGGGTAGTGTTGCATGGCTGCTGCCCTGGCTCTTTCCTCCAGAGTCAGAGTTCCTGCAAAACTCTTTTATTCACATAAAGTCTTCCACTCTTGTAGGATTTCCAGCTGAATGTGGTGCAGGTGTTCTGACAGCTCAGCAAGGAGCATAACTTGAGCTGCAGTGTGTTCAGCTGGGGCACTGATTCCTGTATTCTGTGGGTTCTGATGGTAAATCAACTGTTCTTCTTTCAGTGGAGCAAGAAGTTCCTATAGAGCCTCCAAGTGCAACTACTACAACTACAATTGGAATTTCTGCAACTTCAACTACCTTCACAAATGCCTTTGGGAAGAAGAGAGCTAATGTGGTGACCACCCCCAGCACAAATAGAAAAAACAAGAAAAATAAAACAAAAGAGACTCCTCAGAATATGCAGATAATTTTGCCAGATCAGCATATATCTCTAGCACAGCAAAAAGCAGATAAAAATAAAATAAATGGAGAGCCAAGAGGTGGTGGAGCCAGTGGGAACAGCGATTCGGATAACCTGGATAGCACAGACTGCAACAGTGAAAGCAGCAGTGGAGGGAAAAGCCAAGAGCTGAACTTCACCATGGACACGAACTCCTCGGAGCGGCGTTACGCCTCACTGCTCATCCCCTCTCAGGAAGAGAAAACCAGCACCTCGGCTTCCAAAACACCAACCAGGTGAGACTGCCCCCTTAATTCCTTGTTGTTTCACAAGGTTCCACCTGTACCTGTGTAAATTTTGTGTAGCTCTTAAGTAACACCGTCAAGTTTGTTGAAAACAACATCTTTAAAATGGTAAAGACAAGATTTTTTGTTTTGCATTGCTGACTAGTTTTTAATGCTACTTGAGCAATACAACGTTTTCTCTCTGCTGTATTTAAGTATCAATGTTACCTTGTCAGCTTTGTTAGAATAGATTTTAAAGTGAATGCACTGGGAATTGAATAAGGAAGTCCCGGTTTTCCTTATTATCCACTGACAGATGTGGTTGTGTTACCTTTTGGTTGTTTTATGGTTTCATCATTAACTCACTTGACGTGCAATCTTTGTTTTAAGGAGGGAAGAAGTTGATGACTCCGAGCATTTCCCCTGCCAGGTTGATGGCCAGTTTGATTTAACCTTGTCGAGCCAGAGGTGAGAGTCAGAAGAACTGAGGGAATGTAGAGGGGCTGTATGAACATTGTGAGGATCATTCAGGTGCCAGGGAATGTGCTGGTAACTTTGCCAGCACCAGTTTCTGAGTAGGTCATCGGTCTGAATCAGAAAGCTGAGATCCCATCTGTGTCTGTAGTCTTTGCTTATTTTTATGTCTAAGTAGCACAAGTCTCATCCTCCAGAGGTTTGGTTTTTCTTTACTGATTGAGGGGCTTGTCTGGGAGTGGGAAAAGAGACATTTGCAGAGAAAACAGAAAAAAGCTTTGAAAGTCTGCTCTGGAATTTGTTCTTTTCTTTCACATGCAGTTTCTTGTTCACTTTGCCTCAGTTTTTGTTATCTGAGGACAGGTGAAGTTCTCCACAGAACTCTCAAATGCCTTGTGTAGGTGTATTATCAGAGAGCTAGAACTTAGGTAAAGAGAGAAAATGCTGCCATCTTGAAAGGATTATTGTCTAAACATTGCTTTTCAAGAAGGGAAAACACAGTAGAGAGTCAGGAAGTGCCTAAGTGGCTGTGCACCACCCATTGTGAACTATTTTATACTGATGACCTGCTGATGCTTCTGGTATTGTTTAATTCACTTTAACACTCTGCTTTTTGGAGGAAGACTGGACTAAACCCCTCCCAGAGTTACCCAGCAGTTGTTCCAGCTGGAAAATAAGAATGAAAACAGTTTGTGCTACTTGTTCCAAGCCTCAGAAATATAAACTTTAGGCTATCATTTTATTCTGTAGTTGGTAATCAGCACATTTCTGTTCCCAGACTTGATGGTGAAGGTCATTCGAATTCTTTGTCGACTACATACAAGGCTGTTTCCCTGCCCCTGAGCTCTCCAAATGTAAAGCTGAATCTGACCAGTCCAAAAAGAGGCCAGAAAAGAGAAGAAGGCTGGAAAGAAGTGGTTAGAAGGTAAAGATTTCAAAACTATGTTTAAAACCTATCTGAGTGTTTTTTAGCTTGTGTATGATACAGAATGTCCAGCAGGGTTATTTAATTGTAGAATTAACCTATAAAAACTTTGCCCCCTTTATTCTTGCAGTGCTATGAAAACCAATTGCAGTCCTAATTTGTAGTTATTCCTCAGCATGAAGCACAGGGGTTTTCTTTACCTGTGACTTCAGTGGAGTAAAGATAAAAGGGGAAGGGAACAGGGGCAGTGAAGAGCCCTACAGCACGTGGTTAGATATGAAGTAAAGGCAGGATGCATGTGAGGAGAGGGGGATGATCTCTTCAAGGCCAGCATTCATTGTGCTTTGAGCAGTGACCTTGAGCACTGACTCCTTGGAAAATTTTGTCACCTTCAGTTGAATGCTCGGATACAGTGAGATGTAAAAGCAGATTTAAGGCAGACTCTTCCTTTGAAAATGTACTGGGGTTTATTGTGTGGCCATTAACAACACCCCAGTATCTCTCTTTTAACCTTTATAATGTCTACTGCCTGTAACTAGAATGATCATCTGGCTTTCCTCTTTTTGTTCCCTTTGTCCAAAAGGAATACAGCACGAACATACAAATGTCAAATGCTTTGGTTGCACTTACAGAACCCTCCTGCTTCTGTGTTCTGCAGTGGCAGTGACCAGATAGGCTCGTTTTGGAGAACTTTAACTTGTTTGCAAAGAACAGAGGATTCAGTGCATTAGTGGAAGCCACAGGCTGTACTTAATAAAAGTCAAAAAGTCAGTTTTTAATGAAAATTTCAGTGTTTGAACCCTTAGGTAGTTGTTCTGTTCGAACCCTTAGGTAGTTGTTCTGGCCTCTGCCTTTTGCTGTGGTCACCAGTGGGGCTCTCCAAGGAACTGTGGCCTTGCTGTGTGTGTGGTGGCAGCCTGTCCCTCACTCAGGGGGTCGTGCAGGCCAGAGAACTCAGACAGCAGCTGATCCCACCTCTGACCAGAGGCTGCTCCAGCTCTCCTGGGGCTCTCCTGTCTCACCAGCTCAGCCCAACTGATCACATGGGTGTTGTCTGCTCTTCTGCTGGCCATGCCAGGGTTCTAGAGATGGCATCCAGAACCCGCCCTGTGCTTCCCTGTGCCATAAGGAACATTCCATGCAGTTCTGCACTGGTGTTTGCTGTGCCCTGGCTGATGGAAGTGTGTCCTGCCAAACAGCTCTGGTGACTGTAGACGCGCGGTCGCAGTGCCCAGGATTCCCATGGCTTCCTCTCCTAAAGTCTCTCCTGGTCTCAACAAGAATCCTTCCAAGGGATGTCTGTCAAAGTAACCGATGCAAACACCCCTTCTGCCCCTGACAGGCAAGTGGGCAGAGTTTTGAAAGACCCTCCCCCCAGCAACACTCTGCAGCCAACACCGATTGAGCAATTCCAGCTGCAGAGAGGAGGACGCTGCTGTTCCGGAGCAAAAAGGTACTGTCAGAACATCAGCCTTGGCAGCGAAGGGGGGAAAGGGCTGTGGAAGAGGGCTGGGCACGGGGTTGGGCTCCTCTGGAGGAGGAATGTGTCCCTGGGGTTCCCAGTGGGCTGAGGAGGAAGCAGACCAAGGTGTCTGTGGAAGCCCTGTGAGCAATATGGGCGTTCTTGAAACGTAAATGATGGTGGAGGCTCTGGTGTGGGAGGGAGTGACTGGGATGTTTGGCTGGAGAGAGGAGCCTTGCAGCTATGGGAGAGGGATGAAAACCCAAAGCAGGAAAAACAGCCTTGAGATAGAGCTGGGTGCGTGCTCTGAGGGTTACAGGGATGGGAAGGGTTGTACTGTGCTGTCGTGGCAGGAGAGGGGGAAAGAGAAAACACCTTGGCAACATGAGGTGATGCTTTAGAACATTCCATGTATTTAGGTGTTTGAAATAAAAGGTGTTTCCTTCGTCCTGTTAAGTGAGAAACAGTTTCCAGAAGATTAAGTTGCTTGAAAGTTTCCTAGGCTGGAATACCTCACTGATGCTGGCAGCATTTCCAGAGGGTGGTGGGGGTCTGTACCACATTCAGAAACACCTGCACTGTGAGCAGTGGTTTGTAAACCCCCTTTGAATTCCTGCAGCAGCTCCTTAAGTCACAGCCCTGCACACCTTCACCTCCTGCCACTTCCTCATCTCAAAGTCTGGAAGAGGTGGATACTTAAAGGCTGTGGATGCAGGTGATACAGTATTACAGAGCTGATCACTGGGGAAATGTTGGAAAGCCACCTTCTCCTTCCTATAATAACTAAGCCATAGGCTTTTATGTTTGAAGCAATGCTGCTTATGTAAATCTAGTTTGATAAGCTAAGGATTAATCTCACCTTAGAGAGAGGTACACAAGATAAATTTGAGAGGTTTCTGAAGCAGTGTGACAGCAGTGCTGGAATAAATGCTTCTAGAGAATCCTTGTCAGGAACTGAGGGTGAGTAACTGGAGTGGGGGAGTTTCAAAGAGATTCCAGAGGGTGAAGAAAGTATCAGCAGAAAACCACTTGCTGCCCTGAAATGTGAGAATATTGTTTCAACCACTGTCAGACAGTGAGGGGGGGTTGTCTGCCTTTGAAATTTGAATGCATTTCACAGATTTCTGATCTTTGTGATATAGGTCAAAGAAATTATCAGTCCCAGCTTCTGTCGTATCTAGAATAATGGGAAGAGGTGGGTGCAACATCACGGCAATTCAAGATGTCACTGGCGCCCACATTGATGTTGATAAGCAAAAAGATAAGAATGGAGAGAGAATGATCACTATAAGGTACAGTATCTTGAAATGAAACTCCTGAGTTAGTCCACGGTGTCATTTATTGGCAAGTTTGTTTGCTTTTTAAGACAGGACCTATTTATCTTCTTGGTACTAGAACGGAACAAACATTCCTGCTGCCAGGAAATGCTGACAGTTGATTTCAAAGATAATCCTTAAGATACACAGAAGTCAAGAAATACCTTTAGAGTAAACATACAATGGACTTATGGATCAGTGTGAAATTGGGGCAATGGAATGTTGCGCAGAGTGGGGTTTCCTTCCTGCAAAAGATAAATCTGTTTGTGTTTAACCTAGGGGTGGTACAGAGTCCACGCGATACGCCGTGCAACTCATCAATGCCCTTATTCAAGATCCTGCCAAGGAACTGGAAGACTTGATTCCTAAAACTCACATAAGAACGCCTGCTTCGAGCAGCAAATCAATCCACTCAAACTTTTCATCTGGGGTCAGCACTGCGACGGCTTCCAACAAGAACTCCTTTCCTCTGGGAGCGCCGCCCCTCGTCACGTCGCAGTCCTCAACACTATCGACTTTCCAGCCTACTAACAAATTGAACAAGAATGTCCCCACAAACGTGCGCTCATCTTTTCCGGTGTCTCTTCCTCTTGCTTATTCTCACCCTCATTTCGCCTTGCTGGCTGCCCAAACTATGCAACAGATCCGGCACCCTCGCTTACCTATGGCCCAGTTTGGAGGAACCTTTTCACCTTCCCCGAACACTTGGGGACCATTCCCAGTGAGACCAGTTAACCCTGGCAGCACAAACAGCTCTCCAAAGCATAACAGCTCGACCCGTGTAGGTAGTCAGAATGGAAACGCTTTGCCGACAGAGTCTCCCGGATTGGCTACGTCCAGTTGTGCCGCCACCGCCTCATCTGCCGCTGCCTCCACCCAGCCGCTCTGCGTGACCAGCAACCGGACTCCCTCCTCGGTCAGGAAGCAGCTCTTTGCCTGCGTCCCCAAGACGAGCGCCGCAGCCACAGCCATCTCAACTGTGACGAGCACCTGTAGCACTATGCCCTCAGCTTCCTCTGCCCCCTCAAACAACGGGCAAGTGCCCACAGCGTTCCTGCCATCCAGCGCTCCGCCGGCGCAGCATTCCGCGCTGAAGGCGGACTCGTTCTCGGCTGCCTCGGCACCTAAGGAGAAGGCGCCGACCCCGGAGCAGCCGCCCGCAAACGCACCAGCTTCAGTCGCGAGCAGTTGCAGTGTGTCAGCCAGCAGCAGCTCGGGGGGCACTGACACTCGCCCCCCGAGCAGCCCCGCGCCGCTCAGCAATGCCCAAGATGAGATACTGCCAACCAGCATGTCCGAGATCAGCCCTTCCATGTCGATGCCTTTCTCATCCAGCTCAGAAACTGCTCCTTTAAGCTTGGCGTCACCCAGGTCAGTTGTTGCAGATAATCAGGACAACAGTAACTTACCTCAAGTAGCTGTACCAGCACCTCGAGTTACTCACAGGATGCAGTCCAGAGGTTCTTTCTATTCAGTGGTACCAAATGCAAACCTCCATCAAGATCCTCAGTCTATTTTTGTTACGAATCAAGTTCCTTTAACACCTTCTCAAGGTCCACCTGCTGCAGTGCAGCTTTCGTCAGCCATGAACGTTATGAACGGTTCTCAGATGCACATTAACCCAGCAAACAAATCATTGCCTCCTGCCTTTGGGCCAGCAACGCTCTTCAATCACTTTAGTAGTCTTTTTGATAGCAACCAGGTGCCAGCCAACCAAGCATGGGGAGACTGTCCACTCTCTACCCGAGCAGCAGCTGACCCATCTTTCACTGTTCAGTCTACCTTTCTGAATAACTCTGTGCTAGGACACGTGGAAAACGTCCACCCTGACAACTCCAAGGCTCCTGGTTTCAGGCCTCCTTCCCAACGGGTTTCAACTAGTCCTGTAGGTAAGTGATTACCATCATGCACTGGACAAAACTCCTTCTCCGGCCATTACACTTTGGTCATCTCAAACTGATGGAGAAGGAGGCTACAAATGACAGTTGGAGAATGCTCTCTGATGGGGATGGCCTGTTTTTAACAAGTGCTGTTTAAAATGCTGATGACTTTTTCTTCTTTAGCTCTTCCAGGCTGTTAGGTGTTGAGAATATTGCAGATGTTGCATTGCTTGTCCTCTGTAAGACACAGGAATGCTCCCATTTTTTTGATGGGTAGCACTGATTTTAGATTTTGGGTTGGAATGGAACACGGTGTGGGGTGATCCCAACCCTGAGGACCCCTGAAGGTTCCAGCTGCAGCACTGACTGTTTGCAGGTATTCCATATTTTATGTGGGACTCCAGCTTGACTCAGTGTAAGGAAACCCTCTGTGCCTTTTGGTTTTTGATATGGCTCTGGGACTTTCATAAGCTTATTTTGTGCTTTGAGAAATTGGTTTGCTGCTACATGGGGTGTTTTATTAGGAAGTTCCATATGGCAGTCCAAGCTCATCTGGATTTATTTGAAATGGGTTGGGAACGCTGGCATTGAGTTCCCTGCCCTTGCTGTGCTCTGCCTGAAGATTTTTATCTTAGTGTTCAAACTATGTTGCAGACAACTGGCTCACCCATTTGGCTGCAAGGGACCCTCAAGGTCTATCCTGTGCCACCTTTTGTCCTTGCCATGGTGGCTGTGAGATGTCCTGGGGTAGCTGGAGAGCCTTGCTCTGGAGTCATACAGGACTGGAATTCTGGGCTGGGACAAGTCAAGTAATTTGACTTTCAGATTAAAGGAGAAGGGAGCATTTGGAAAATGTGGTGAAGAAAGGTTTCCAACATTTCCATTTTTCTCAATTGATTTTCAAACATGGAGGACTTGTGCAAACCAGAACACCTCTCTGATTGGCTTTAACCACAGATCTGGGACGTTTGCTGTGGCTGTAGTTTTTTTCTTAACAGTTTAATTTAGGCTGTCCTAGCTCTGTAGATCCAGGGGACACCTGGAGCTCTGTGCCACATCCAGGCTCAGAATAGTAAGCAGAACCAGATGTGGAAGGTAAAGTAACTGAACTTTGTTCTTCAGAGATACTGTTAATAAAGAGCTGCCAGACCCTCAGAAGGCTCCAGAAACCCTTGACAATGACTGAGCTTTTCTTCACAACTGGGAGCTGGCTGTTGCAGAAATAACCCCTGAGGCAAGAAGCTTATGGCAAATGGGATCTGCTGATCTCTCTGATATGACATCTTGTGTGTGCAAACACAGCCAAGTGGGACTTCTCACAGCAGCAAAACATTTTGCTGTTCCTTTATGCTAAAGTCACCTATGTGTCTTGTGGGAAGATTTCTTGGTCCTTTATATATCCTAAAATGACTGTAAGTGTTTAAAAGGCAGTGTAAATCTGTTTCTGCCCTACGTTAGGTAGAGAGCCAAGAGAAGCTCTTGCAGTTGAGTTTGGGGAGATAGGTGTGAAGTTCTCAACTAAAGCTCGGAAATGTTTGGAGAGAACACATTTTTTCTGAGCTGAGATTGATTAGGGTATTGCAAATAGGCAAGTGTTTTGCTAAAATGTGCCTGGCAGGAGGTGACTGATTAGTCAGGTCCTTAGTAGATTCATTTGATGATGTTTAACTTCACACTGCTTTGTTTCAGAGTCCAAATTACCCATCACACAGAAGGAGTGGGGTTCAGAGAGCTTTGGGAAAAGGGAGTGTTTGGAAGATGTGAGGGAAGGAGTGGGCACAGTAAGCTGAGGTCCTCTCTAAACCTTCCCTTGGAGCCTAAATGTGATCTGTCCATCCATCTCATCCACTGGCATGTCCCAGGAGAGCAGTCCTTTCCCTCAGCTCTGCCTCTGGGCTGGGTTGAACTGGGGACTCCCGTGGCTGTTTCCACGGGGCTCAGTGACAGTGTCCATGAGATTTTGAGAAGGGAGAGTAGCTGCTGGCTCATGATGGATAAGGAGCAGCCTGGGCCTGGTCTGGCAGTTCAGTGTGGTGGGAGGGGATGGTAGCAGCCTCAGAGCAGGTGGACACCCATCCTCTGCTCTCAGCTGTGCCTCTACACTTGAGGGAGCAGAGGTTTGTCTTTTGTGCCTGTCTTGCACAGTTGGACTGTGGCAAATTTTTTCCACAAATCAACACACCATGGTGACCACCTCTAAACTGATTTGGTGGAGATTTAGTATAGTTGGTGCACTAAAACAGCTTTTTCTTAGAAGTCCTCACCTCAGGGTGGAGTTTGGGTACTCAGCATTTCCTGATCGTGGGTAAGCTCAGCTGCAGCTTGTTTTCTCTGAGTCTCAAGTTCACATCTCACTGGTTGTGGAGCTGATCTGGAAATGCCCATTTGTCCCGTGGTTTTAAGTCTCTTGTCCTGGCAGTTTGAAGGTTGAGGGCAGGCTTAGCCCAACCATTTGGTGAGGCAGTGGAGAAGGCTGAAAAAAATCCACTTGTTAATTCTTTTCTCTGTATTTTAAGAAGGGGTTTGAGACCTTGCTCATTAAAAAGGGTCACAGACTTGAAATACTCCAGCTTAGGAAGCAGCACATGAGTGGAGCTGTGTGAAATGGCTGGACTGTGTTGCACATGGAGTGATTGGGCATTGTGGCTGTTTGTCTGAAGGTGGAGGTGGCCCTTGCAGTAACCAGAGTCTGCAGAAGTGCCTGGGGCCTCTGATAAACTGAATCTTGAGCAGAGTTCATGTGAGATTGACACATCTGTCTCCAAAGCTCAGTTGTGCTTTCAGAGCATGATGTGGAGTTTGAGTTCCTGGCCCAGGTAACTGCAGAGTGTGGTGCTGGAGGGGGTTTTAGTGTCACAAAACCTAATTTTGTGGGTAAGTACACGAATAGGAAGCTCCTTACTCCGATCAGGATTTGGTAAGTCATTGTTCAGAATAGCTGGTTTTAATAGTAACTGAAGGTTTTCTTCTACCTTTATGAAAGAAAGATAATGATGAAAAGTGTTCTTGATGACCTGAAAACTCTGGATTTGTGGACCCTTCAACCCATGGAACATACCCAGCAGTGGTTTTGGTGTGCAGTTCTGTATCCAAAAGCTGTGTGTGCCCATCATCCTACTGAGCCTTCAAAAGACACAGCTGGGCATCCCTCTTCTGGAGAAGAGCTGTTTTGTCATAATCCCTGCCTTGTTCTCTTTCTAGGAACCCAGCAGTGCCTGTGGGCAGCAGCACTTCTGTTACCCTTCTGTCTGGGGCAGACTTGGGATCTTGGGTGGTTTGTCAGCCAGACGGCAGCTTGTGTTTTGACGTGTGCTGGAATTGGTCACCACAGGGGCCTTTTGGCTGCCACATCTGTGGGTGAAGAGTTGGCCAGTGTCCTGGTGGCTCCACAGCAGCTGCCCAGGGAGGGCCCTGGGGGCTGGTGCTGAAGCCAGTCTGCAACTCCAGACACAGATCCACCACTCTGCAGTCACAGGCATTGGCAGCATTGGCTGCCAGTCCTCTTTAGTGCTGTGGGGTCCTGCTCTCTGTGCTGTGACAGACCCTGTGTGTGCTCCCACTCTGGGGGTTCCTCAGCTCAGCACCCCATGTTCCAGCAGCAGGGGGTTGTATTTCTCCTTGGCTGTAAGGGACACTTCTCCTTTTAACCCTTGGGGCAGTGAGAAAAAGACCTCCTTCAGATCCAGCAGGTCATTTCTGCCCATGTGGGCAGGTTGGACGTGACACTTCTGGAAGCAGGAAATCAGGTTGACTTGGTGGATGATACTGGGGGGAAAAGACCTGGTTTTCAGAAGCTGTCCAGGTGCTGGAAGGTGCCCTTCTAGTCTGTGACCTCGAGTCTTGGCACCACTGCTGTTTGTGCGGGGGTGTGTGTAGGTACAACCCTCCACCTCGCTCTGCAGCAACATAGGCTGGTCCTGGTTGTGGTCATTTTGAAATGTTTAAATGGTTTGAAACTAATCTTGTTAATAGGCCCTTGAAACTAAACCCAAAACTCAGGTGAACATATGGTCATGCCTGTTTCTGCTTTCAGGTAATAATAATGTGTGATAAGAGCTTTTACAACGTTTTGGAAAAGTACTTAAAAGCTTTGGCTTATTAAAAAACTGTAATTCCCCCTTGCTAATAATTTTTGTGGGACTTTGAACTCTTTCTCCATCTCCCTCTCCTTCTCACACATCCCTGGAGGAAGAGCAGCCCCCTCTGCTCTGGTGCTGTGCCACATTAGCCCTGCCTCTCTGGCCACAGCGTGTTCTGACTGATCCCTACAACAAGGTACTATGGGATGGCAAAGCCCATCCTGCTTCCCTGGTGCAGAGCCCTGTATCCCTGGTGGATTTGTGTGGCTCTTTCGTAAGCAAAGATCCCAGCCACTCCCAGCTTTCCTGCTCTGCCCTCCCTGCTTAGGTCATTTCCTTCCAGTGACCAAAGGGATGGCTGTTATTGTTGAAACTTGAGGCCAAACCAAAGAGCCTCCAGAAATATCTCTGTGGTTTCTAAGGGAGAATCATGCACCTGTAAAATGACCTTACCATGTGCAGATGACCCCAAAGGTGATGAGATGCTTTAATTATATTTGGAGCACTAGCTTTCTCTGGTGCTCTGAAGCAGGTTCCCAAAGAGAGATATTTAATCAAATTTATGTTTATTTCAGGCTTACCCTCTCTAGATCCATCCAACAGCTCTACAACTTCTTCTTCAGGTCCTTTGACAGGCTTTTCAGCAAACATACAAGGAGCACGGGTTTACCTTCAAGGGCCAGCGCCTGTTGGGACTCCCAGCTTTAACAGACAGCATTTTTCACCACATCCTTGGACAAGCGCAACAAATTCATGTAGGAGCTTCATGGGTCTGTCTTAGTTAACTATAAATTCATAGCTGTTGTCTTTAGTAGATTTCTAACTCGAGGGGAAGTTACCCAGTGATGCACAAAATGCTTTCCAATTGCTTTGAGCAGCTGTGAGGATGGCCTGCAAATCCCAAGCTGTGCTATTTTGTGGGGTCTTTTTCCCCCATGCAATTAGTTCTGGTAGCATTACCAAAGGTATATTTGGGCAAGAACATGAGTCGTTGTAGGCTCTGAGAGGAGAGGGCATGAAGCTATGGGGGAGTGGAGGTGATTACACCAAGCTAAAGATTCCTCTCTAAGTAGTATGAGTGCAGTATTAGGTGAAAATGTCATGTTTGCCATGATTTGAAGTTATCCTTGCCTTTTTTTTTTGTTTTTTAAATTGGGATCTGGAATTGCACTTCAACCATTCCAAAATGTTTGAGCATCATCCGAGGTAACAGTGGGTTTTCCTCCTAATGGGAAGAACATGGAAGTAGCTTAACAAGAAAATATGGGCCTTTGATTCAGAATCTTAGCTGAAGAGGCTTCTCATGTCACTGCATGCAACTTCGCTGCCACTCTGAGTTTAAGAACCAAAATGTTTAAAGGAGTGCTCAAAGGAAGTTGGATTTCCCAGGGGGAGTCAGTGACGCTTCTGAAGTTGGCAGGACTTGGGTCCCACCTGTGGCTTTGGGAAGCTGTCTGATTTCTCTTCTGCTGGAAGTGGTGGATACCAAAACTGGGCTGTTTAGATACTTATGGTATTTTTGCTGATGTGTTCACCTCTTCCTGAAACTCTTCCATGTTTCTTATTCTTTCTTGTAACTAATATAGATGCAGTGCTCTGTCATGAGAATATCACGATTCTGATGGCTGAAAGCATTTGTGTTAAAATGTTGATTTTAGAGTTAAAGTAACTACTAGACAGATTTTCTGTGAAAGACTTGAAAAATGCTTACCAAAAAACCAAAGCCTTGAAAACATTTTATCATTTGCTTTGAGACAATATTGAGGGGATAGAGCGGGTGGCATTTATGCTCAATGCCTCGTGTGCTTTGTGTGTGATTAAGCACGAGAAATGCTCTTTTCAGCAGGTGAATCTCCTATTCCATCAGTTTCCTCAGGATCATCTTCGCCCCTCTCAGCTGCTTCTGCACCTTCTAACCTGGGCCAGCCAAAAACGGGTAACGCCAATCAAGACCGAAAAGTTCCCCCTCCCATCGGGACAGAGAGACTTGCCCGGATCCGGCAGGGAGGCTCCGTCACCCCAACCCCCTTGGGAACCAACTTCACAGCTCCCGTGGGCCACAGCGGCATCTGGTCCTTCGGGGTGAACAGCGTCTCTGGTACGTCTGGTGTGCAGCTGGGTCAGCCTAAAGAAACTTCCAGGGCCTCTCAGGGTTGTGAAAGGGAAGTTGAGGAGGAAAAAAGTTCCGTGGTCTGTACTCAACTTCCGTCCTGAAGGGAGAACTGAGGTGGTGGGAGAGCACAGGTCAGTGGTAGCACAATGGTTTCCTCTCCGGGTCCCTGTTGTTCTCACCCAGCCTGGATCACGTTTTTTTCAAGAAAGGCTTACGTGTGCTCACAGTCAGTGCTGGGAACTCTATTGGATCTTAATTGTTCTGCTGTGCACAGCTGGAATCCTAGTTCCTGGTATTTCCCATCCTCTCCAGCTTGTCTGGAGGACCAGGATGGCCGAGCTTGGCTGGCCTCATCGGGCTGCTCTTTCCCTGTTTTTGCTTGTTTTTCTGTGTTCCTATGAAAGTAGAATGTGTAGCCAGATGTGATGCCAGGGGCCCAAAGATAGTAAGATGATATACAGAGGGTGAGTTGGAATAAGGGAGTTTAATATAAGCACAAATAAAGCAAAGCAAAAGCCCTCACAGAAGCGAAGCAAAAGAAGTAACCTCTACTTCCCATTAGCAGATGTGTCCACATGCAGGGAAGTAGGACTCCTAGGTGTCTTAGAAGGCAGCCATCAAGAATAATGAATGCCCCCCATCCTTGCTCCTTTCCTCAGCTTTTGTATCTGAGCTGACGTCACATGGTGTGGAATATCCCTTTGGTCAGTCTGGGTCAGGCTGCTCCTGTCCCCTCCCGGAATCTCATCCTCAGTTAGGGGGAAGGGGCAGTGTGCCCAGCTGTAGTCAAAACACTTGTGTGTCATCAACACCCTTCTAAAGCACAGCACTGGGAGGACTGCTATGGGCTCAGACAGGTGTGTTTGCACTGCCTGTGAGGGATTATCAGCCTAAACCTGCTGTGTGAGGCTCTGCCCAGAGCAGAGCCCTCAGATACCTCTGGCTGTGTTTTCAGGGATCCTTTGGGTGGCTGTAGGCATGTGCAGCTGCTGAATTCTACTCCAGAGCATCTGCCTGTATTTAACCAGCCATTTTCAATCCCCTTTCCAGAAGGCCTGTCGGGTTGGTCTCAGCCGGTCATGGGAAGTCACCCAATCCATCAGCAGCTGTCGGACCCAGGCACGTTTTCCCAGCATCAGCCAATGGAGAGAGATGATTCTGGAATTGTGGCTCCCTCGAATATTTTCCACCAACCTATGCCAAATAGTTTTGTGGATTTTTCTAAAGTAAGTTACAGGGGGTTGGATTTAGTCTGTGAAGTGTCCAAGATCTGACCTTCTTGCATCTTCTGTTCTGACTGTCCGCACTGTGTGTGTGTGTGTTTCTGCTGCCACCGCTCACCACCCCAGTCTTGAACCTCCTTTCATCCCAGAACTGATCAGAAAAGTTGCTAAAGCCTGGAGGTACATCTAAACAAAACCAGTTTGTAGGTTGCAGATGTTCTCTGGTCAGCAGCTGAAGGCCTGCATCCAGTGTTCCTTCTCAGAAAGGTTACACAAAGGTTGCTCAGCTCTTGAAGCTGATTACAGGTTTGTTTAATGCTTTCAGCACCAATAATGCCCACAGTACCACACACTTCCCTCAAGGAAATGGCAGGAGAGGAATCACAGCACATTTCAGAAGGAACTGTAGCATGTGCTCTTAGAATCTTCTGCATGCAGAACAGCCTCATTTACAGACTGGGAAAAATTCTTTTAATTGCAAGAAGTTTCTCTGTAACTTGCTCTTTCTGAACTGGCAGAATATTTTAGATGGCCATTAGGGATTGCAGGAAATCTTTAACCCAGAGTCTGGTAGATTTGGCTGGCGCTTGGGCACTGCTCAGTGCAGCCCCACATGTCCCGAGGGCTGCAGGGTGGACAGAGCACTGAGGTCACTGTGTTTTCTGCTGGCCTGGCTCTGTGGGCTCATCCCAAAGCCCTACAAGGTGTGAGTTCAGAAGAATGGCAGAGCTGACTGCAATCTCCAGCTCTTTAGAGTCACTGTTACCATATTCTGTCCTGTGTTCCCTCGCAGTGCTGAATCCCTGCCAGGAGGGGTATGTTACGTGTAGATGTGACCTGTCACCTACAGCCGCCCTCACCAAGTGCTCTCTTATCCCCTCAGGGCCTGCCCATCTCCATGTACGGTGGCACCCTGATCCCCTCGCACCCCCAGCTGGCGGATGGCCCAGGAGGGCCCCTCTTCAATGGGCTCCATACTCCAGATCCCGCCTGGAATCCCATGATCAAAGTTGTCCAGAACTCAACGGAATGTACTGATGCTCAGCAGGTAGTGTGGCTGCCTTTCCCCATCTGTGCTTACCTGGTGGTATGATGCCCATGTTTGGATTGGGGACTTGTGTTTTTTCAGTTGATTGAAACTGGAATTGAGATGGTTTGCATGACTTTCCCCTGCAGTGTGTGTGTGTTTATTAAATACCAATGGGGCTGTCGGTACCAAACCTCCCAGATAAAACGAGCAGCATTTCCACACTGCTCAGCCAGGTAATGGACTGTCACAAGAGAGGGTTTATATCTGTACTCAGTACCTTGCAGGTTGTCAGTCAGACCTTGGCTGGAGCTGGAGAGTCTGGTTGTGTTTTGGGGGAAGCCTTACGCTCGCCCTCAGTGGTTAAACACTGTTAAAGGAACCTTTATTTGCTTTCATAATAGATTTGTCTTTTTATTTCTTGCTGTAGATTTGGCCTGGCACCTGGGCACCTCACATTGGAAACATGCATCTCAAGTACGTCAACTGATTTAAGGGGGTCTGTCCTTTTTTAGGCTGGTTTGGGAATCTTTATGACCTTGAAGAACCCGGGGGATTTTTTTCATGTGCCTAACTAAGCAATTTTCTGTGGGCTGTAACAATGGAAATTTGATTGCCCGTTGTGTAAGAACAAATTGACTTACCTATACAAACTGATTCTGTTCTCCAGTTAGTTTAGCCACTTTAAACTTAAAAATCAGACAAAACTAATGCTTTTGGCTAAACACTACTGAATACTCCTCATGTGCAGCAGAGAAATAGCTGATGATGTGATTGCAACCTTTTAGGGTGGTAAATACCTGTATAACTGTTTACAGACTTAAAAGGAAAAGCTGAGTAAATTTCTTGTCGTATAGTGGCTCCACTTTATGTAGCCTGTATTAATGTGAAATATTTACCTGAATACTCAATAAAAGGCAAACAGCATTTATAGGCTGCGTGTGAGAATTTTGGAAAGGGCTGTATGTTGTCCTCAGTAGCTGCTGCTGTGCCTGGTGACACATCCCAGGGCCACGTACTGAGCACGTGGGTGCAGAAAGGGTTTGGGAGGGTTTGGAGCCACAGGCATCTGTGATGTGATGTGATGTCTGCAGAGCCCTTCCCCCTGCCAGTTGTGAGCCTTTTATTGGTGTGAACCTGCTTCTCTGTTACCTTTTTGTCCTTCTGGATTAGTTCTGCTGCTTCGAACACTCTTTTTGCAGGTGTGTCACCTGAGAGATGGGGGTTTGCTCAGGGCTGCAAGTAAGGGCTGACAAGAGTGGTAGGTAAATGCAGAGTTCCTTCACCTGCTGCCCAGAAGCACATCTCAGGGACCTGCTTCCCACTAGGGGAAAATGTAATAGATTCAATTCTGAGCTGCTTGTAACACTTTAAATCTGGTAAGAGCTCCTGAAGTCCTTTCTGTGAAACAGAGGATTTTTGTGCTCTGCTTAAGATGAACATTAATTCCTGACCCAGTTCTCCACTTTCTGCACTTGGAGTGTGCTTAGTCCTGCTTTTGCTCTGAGGCAAGGCAGTAACTACACGGAATGTTGTGTCCATTCCACAAGCAGGGAACTACAGTGCACATCCTGTTCAGTCTAATGAACTGTGCTCCATGATCTCAGACCAGGTGGAGACATCAGCTTCCTCCACCTTACCTGGACAAATCCTTACATGCAGCAGCAGAGTTTTCCCAGGAAAGGCATGAAACCCAAAGTTTCCAAGTACTACAGTCAGATCAACCTTGGAAGCACTACTGAATGGTACATTCAAATACTCCTGTTATTTGAGGAAGAAATGCAAAAAAAAAAAAAAACCATTAAGCTGCTGCTGCCCCACTGATAGTGCAAACACCAAAGGAGAAACACACAGAAGCAGTCACAGAGGGGTTTGGGTTGGAAGGGACCTTAGAGATCACTCAGTCCAAATCCTGCCATGGGCAGGGACATGCATGTTAACAGCACTTGTATTGAGAACAGTGTTGTGGTGCAGTAAGTGTGTGCTCTAAGGGAGAGCTGCAGGGGAGGNCCCTGCCCTCCCACCCCCTTCTGACCACCCACCAAAGCCCCTGGGTCAGCTGTTGAGCAGGTCCTTTTCTTTGCTGTCTGTCTTCAGGGAAGTGTGTGCCTCGTTCCTGAGCTGGGTTCAGCCACAGGTGCCCACCCTGTGGGCACTGGTTCCACTTCTCTGGGGTGGGGGAGCTGGGGCCGCAGCAGGCGCGGGCTGTGTGATGTGTTTGCAGTGCCAGGCAGGAGCTCTGGGCTGCGGCAGGGCAGCAGACATGGCATGGTTCACCCTCGGGTGTTGCTGGCAGGCAGTTGGGGCATGGGGGGAAGGCAGTGTGTGTGCCCCAGGTGGGCACTGCTCACCTGGCAGGCTCGAGGAGGTGTCCCATGGAACCCAGCTGTGTCCTCGTGCAGAGAGCAGTGCGTGGGTGGATGAGCTGATGGGAGGGTCCCCCTGGGACACCCACCGCTTGCTGCTCAACCCTGGGCAGGGCACCCTGGGGAGGTGCTGCAGCCTGGCCACAGGGCTTGGGCAGTGCTGTGTGCTCCGGGGCTGGCCCTGCCCTGCAGGCAGCACAGGGGTGGCCAGTGGTGGCCACCACGGGGCAGCCCTGTGAAGGCTGGAGCCCCTGTGCTGTGCCCTGCGGAGCACCAAGAGCCTCAAGGGGAGGTACAATGTGGGGAAGAGCTGCTGGGCAGGACAGGCNGCTCCATGATCTCAGACCAGGTGGAGACGTCAGCTTCCTCCACCTTACCTGGACAAATCCTTACATGCAGCAGCAGAGTTTTCCCAGGAAAGGCATGAAACCCAAAGTTTCCAAGTACTACAGTCAGATCAACCTTGGAAGCACTACTGAATGGTACATTCAAATACTCCTGTTATTTGAGGAAGAAATGCAAAAAAAAAAACCATTAAGCTGCTGCTGCCCCACTGATAGTGCAAACACCAAAGGAGAAACACACAGAAGCAGTCACAGAGGGGTTTGGGTTGGAAGGGACCTTAGAGATCACTCAGTCCAAATCCTGCCATGGGCAGGGACATGCATGTTAACAGCACTTGTATTGAGAACAGTGTTGTGGTGCAGTAAGTGTGTGCTCTAAGGGAGAGCTGCAGGGGAGGGGGGTGATGCCCACTTCTGTGGGCTCCCTAGCTGCAGCAAAGCACTGCCACCTCTTCCTGCCCCATCCTGGGGAGCTGCTGTCTCCCCATCCTGGAGGGCTACAGCTCCAGGGTGAGAGTCTGCTCCATCACACCTGGAGGGAAAAATGCAGCATGGGAATGGGGCTGTCACTGGAATGGCCTCTGTCACCCAGCCCTGCCTCACTTAGGGAGCTGTTCTCCCCCCACAGCTCCATCCTTGGGGACACAGGCACCTGCTCTGGGCACTGGATCCAGGCAGGCCCATGGGGCGGTGGCTGGCCTGGATGTGGAAAAGGGAAACTCAAAGCTTTGTAGGAAGATCTTGCTCAAAGTTGAATCCGTCAGTGCTCCGTAGTACAGGAAGCAGAGGCAGGGCCTGGGGCTTGTGTGGCTGGGGAGTGGGCTGTGGGCAGTGCTGCTGGGTGGTGGCTGCAGCTCTGGTCCCTCAAAGCTGGCTGGCTCGGGGCGAGGTGCAGGGGCTAATGTAGGAGTCTGCTCTCANCTGCTGCCTGGCCACAGGGCTTGGGCAGTGCTGTGTGCTCCGGGGCTGGCCCTGCCCTGCAGGCAGCACAGGGGTGGCCAGTGGTGGCCACCACGGGGCAGCCCTGTGAAGGCTGGAGCCCCTGTGCTGTGCCCTGCGGAGCTCCAAGAGCCTCAAGGGGAGGTACAATGTGGGGAAGAGCTGCTGGGCAGGACAGGCGTCACAGGCTGCCCTGGGGGAAGCCCCACGGTGGCTCCAGAGCCAGATGTGTCCCTGAGCCATGGCCAAGCACTGGGTCCCACCCCCTGCTCTGGGCTGAGGTGCTCAGGGCTGGGGGTGGCCGGGGCTGGCAGCACCTGACACCCCCTGCTTTTGGCAGGTACCCGCATCATCTGCGACCGCAAGTTCCTGCTGGAGTGCAAGAGTTCACCCGCGGCCAGGACCCCTCCCTGCTGCCTGCCCCAGACCCCCGGTGTCACATCCCTGGCCCAGTCCAGCCTCGTCAAGCTGGAGGAGCTCAAGGAGCCGAATGAGAGCAAAGAGGCCATGCCAGGTGAGCAGCCCAGGCAGGTGGCCCCCACCCATGGACCACCTGCCTGGGGCACGGGGCTCCCACCTGGCTACAGGGGCAAGGGGAGGTCCTGGCCTAGCCCCAGTTCCAGCTTCCACCCCCATTGCTTGCCTGTTTCCCATCCTAACCCTGGCCCTCTATCCCTCTCTGCCCTTGCAGATCAAGACCAGTTTGAGATGGACATCTGAGTTTCCAGCTCCCTGTCTCCAGGCCATGGCTGGGCCTGTTCCTGGGCCTCGTGGAGGTGCTGGCACTGTGACCAGCTGGCTGCAGCCCTCTCTGATGCTGGGGATGGACGTGTGACACCTCAGGCTCTAGCACAAGTGGCTGGTGCAATTGCCTAGGAGCTCATGCTTGATCAATAAACACCGTGAAACCCCTGTGCTGACCTGGTGTTTTTCTGGGGGATCAGTAGGGTCCTCATCCCCCTGGGGAGGGAGCTGAGCAGCACCAGGAGGGTGCAGAGGGTGATACTGCTGGCAGGGGGTGGTGAAGGCCTGGGCATCTGTTCCCAGTTGTGGTGGGGGAAGCTGCTGAGGCCATCCCATGAGGGTGGGGGAAACAGCAGCGTTAACACCTAACTGTGGGTCCAAGGCCTGAGCTGTGCCAGGAGGGCAGGAGCCCAGATGGGAACAGGGGCTGTGGCTGCAGCACAAACCCTGGCCCTGCAGGGCCGCTGGCACGTCCCCAGGCACCCTCAACCCCTCCTGCACTGCAGCAGGAACTGAGTGCTGTGGGCACTGCCAAATGTGAGGTCAGAGGGGCCAGTGCAGCAGGGACACCCAGCACTGCCTGCTCCAGCCAGGTGCTGATTAATTCTTCCCTTCAGCGCCCTGCCAAGGCTGGAGCCCCTTGGCCCAGCCTGATAAAGCAGCCATGGCCTCACCCACGAACCCCATCAGTGCCAAAACCCTCAGGTAGCCTCTGGCCGGGGGCAGGTGCTGTTTATTAAACATAATGAATCGCCACTAAAATGTCGCAATGAATAAAATCCTCTTTTCCTAGATGAGGATTGGGAGGCAGAGGGGGTGCCCAGACTCCCTCGGGCAGCGGGGGCCCTGCTCCTGCCGGTGGTCCTGGGCAGGGCTGATCCGCTCACAGTCCGCAGCCTCGCCCCGGGCTCAGGGCTCCTCCTGGCCCGGCTCAGACTCGGGCTCGGCGCTGCTGTCGGGCAGGTTCCGTGTCTCGGCGATGAGGCGCTTGACGCCCACCATCCACTGGCTCACCTCGTTCACATGGTCCACCATGAGCGAGCGGTGGATCTCGTCGGCTGCGTCCCAGTGCTGCTGCTGAAGCTCTGCCAGGACAAGGGAACCTTGTCAGGGGCGCAGGATCCACCTTCCTGCAGGTGCCCCGGGGCACCAGCCACTAACCCAGCGCCTGCTGCTGGCCCGGCTGCAGCCCCCTCGCCCCATACCTTGCACCAGGAGGCTCATCCTTTTCCTCACTGGTGCTGAGAGTTTCCCCTGAGCCCACGCGTCCTCCAGCACTGTCAGCCGACGCCCGATGTCATTGCACACTTGTTTCTGGAAGCAGAGGTGAGCTGGGAGCGGCCGCCGGCTCCGGGCATCCCCGGGACAGGGGCAGCTCCCCGCGCCCCTCAAATCTCCACGGGACGGGCAGCCCCCGCCCTGCCCCTGCTGCCCCGCGGCCTCACCTGCACCGTGGGCCGGCAGGAGTCCAGGGCCGCCCGCAGCGGGGCGAGCAC
>WEKX01014567.1:0-24793 GCA_013390025.1 Pitta sordida | reverse complement strand
AGCCTGTCAAGGTCCCTCTGGAGGGCCTTCCTACCCTCCGGCAGTTCAACATTTGCCCCCAGCTTAGTATCATCTGCAAACTTGCTGATAATGGATTGAATTCCCTCATCCATGTCGTCAATAAAGATGTTGAACAGTACTGGGCCCAACACTCACCCCTGTGGGACTCCACTGGTGACTGGCCGCCAGTCCGATGTTGCACCATTCACCACCACCCTCTGAGCTCGCCCTTCCAACCAGTGTGTAACCCAGCATAAAATGTTCCTTTCCAGCACGTGCTTTACAAGTTTCTCCTGAAGCTTATTGTGGGAAACCGTGTCAAAGGCTTTGCTAAGGTCCAAGTACACAACATCCACAGCCTTTTTGCCATCAACCAGTCGAGTCACTGGATCATAGTCTTCTGTTTACAATATTATGCTCTTTAATTTACTTCTATTAAACATCTCTTATTTAAACAGTATTTTATTGCAGATAACTTTGTATGTCTGAAAATGCATCTCAGATTTATTAGAATGACTGTATAGATGAAGAAAACAAATGTTTTAGAAGTCTATCTGGAAAAAGGTCAGTATGCAAGCCATGTACTTGGGAACAATTCAGATTTTTTCACTGAGGAATAATTTGCAATTTTTCATTCTTTAATTGTAGCTGTTTTTCTATCTTATCAGTCTGTAGAAGCCTAGAAGATACAGGGGCTTGTGTGTCTGTCTCAAGCAGTGATAGCCAGGCATCTGTAGAGCCGGCCAAGGATTTGGTACTAATGTGTTGTGAGAAAGAACAGGATGTGGCTGGAGATGGCACCATACAGAAGCAGGAGAGCATTTTTCTGGGACAAACATTCTTGCTCTGGCTGCAGGAGATAAGCACAACACAGCACAGCAAGTACACAATGCAGGAATGAGGTAGAGAAGCAGGTTTAACAGGCGGACAAACAGTAGAAGCAATCACTAGCTGGACCTCTGGTTTTATAATGCCTTGAATTGATTTAAGCCTCCCAGAGATACATTCTGCTCTTTTTTACAGAACAGAATTTGAGAGTACTCTAAGTTAATACATCAAATGCCTCAGCTGAATCAAAATTTAGCACATTGTAGTTTTCATCTGATAAACTGAATGTAGTCCAATCAATCAGTCTTTGCTCCTGAACAGGAAGGATCACCACATCAGAATATGAGAATGACCATTCTGTGCCATACTTAAAGTGCTTGTCAAACGTTTATCTCTGGCAGTGGTCATAAATGAAAACTAGAAGGATGGAAAGAGAAGGCAAATGTTAACCTTTACCATCATTCAGTTTCTTACAGCTCAGAAACTGTTGCTCAGAGACTCGCTGTGTGTGCTGGGGTGCTACAAGTGCTGTTGAATGGAAATGTTTGTATATAAGCATTCTATTGATAAGATGTAGTGTTTCTTTTCCTCAAAAATATGCTCAGTGATTAAAGTAAGACCTGTAGACTAAAGGAATAGTGTGTGTTTTCATTCACCAAAATGGGGAAAAATAACAGAATATGACCTCAAACTGTACTTACTCAATCAGCAAATGCACACTAGAGCTACCTTTACAAACCACTAAAGTGACCTCACCAGAGTGAATAGCTGGTCTCACTGAATCGATCGACTTCACAAGAACTGTGATTTGACCTCAGAGAAATCTATTTCCTTCCTTCTTAGATAAAACACTTAAACTGCTGCCTTTCATTGACAGCCTTATCATCTGGTGTTTTGTAAGACCTTTTGAACCACAGAAATGTAACACTGCACCATCTCATTTAACTAGGGGGTGTCCATCCTCAGGGAAGTCTCTGCATTGATGCTGAGGGAGGGAACAGAAGCCCTGCAGGGTCACTCTGAGGACAGAAACAGGACCAGTGCATTGAAACTAGTGCTGCTACTATGGTCCTCCTGAATTAAGCTTCATATGAGCCCTCCTTTCTCTTCAATTACTGTTGATTAGAAACAGCTACTGCTTGTTCTCATGTCTGAAGGAGAACATGATCTTTTTTATCAAGACCTGCTTTGTAGCATGTATGTGATTTTACCCTTTTCTTAGGCAATCAGTAAATATGACCTTAAAAAAACCCAACTGAGCATTAAGTAACTGCCTTCACATTTAAACCAAATGCTAATTAGAGACAATCCTAATTAGAGACCACCAAAATAAGGGAGAAAGCATAAGCTTTCAGCTATTTGCAAGCTGTAGCATTGCTAGGGCATTTCCAAGGGACTCACCATGACAGACCAGTAGTGTGAGAAAGGAAGCAGTTTGAAATGAAGAAGAAAAGACGGTACAATCACAGAATCACAGAATCACAGAAAATTATGAGTTGGGAGGGACCCACAAGGATCATCTAGTCCAACTCACCATCTAATACCCATACAGCGACCGAGGGCACAACCCAGAGCGTAATACCAACCTAGATGCTTCACGGTCTAGCAGGCCACTCCGAGCCGGAAGTGGCCCAGGGTCATCCAGCCCTACACCCCCTAGTTAGACCATGGCACTAAGCTCCTCGTCCAGTCTTCTCTTGAACACTTCCAGGGATGGCGACTCCACCACCTCCCTGGGCAGCCCATTCCAATATGCAATTACTCTCTCTGTGAAGAACCGCTTCCTAACGTTAAGATTAAACCTCCCCTGGCGTAGCTTGAGGCCGTGCCCTCTCGTTCTGGTGTCGTCAGCCTGGAAGAAGAGGTCTACACCCATCTGGCTGCAACCTCCCCGCAGGTAGCTGCAATCCCTCACTAAAAATGTGCAACCACTGCATCATGCAGATTGCTGCATGATAAAAGTCCCATTCTTCTAAATTGGAAAAACAAAAATCAGAAACAATAAGGATTTATGTGTCACCACAAAAATCAAGTTATCTGGATGTTACCTACACTACAAGTTTATGTTATGGATGCTTCACAATTATTTTTTTAAATTGCAAATTATACCTTTCCATATTTTATTAGTATTCTAACTGCTAAAATGGCACAAAGTTTCTCTACTATTTTTGCCAATTTGGAAAAGTTTTGTATGTGTGTCTCTGTCTGCAGCTGTGTGTATGTTATTAATAAATTCACCTCCCATTTCTGTTAAAACTTCATAAAATCTTTTTCCATGCTCAATTTTTTTTCACAAATTTAAGTGTCTTAGGCCAGAATTTCTTGTAGGACTATCAGCTGGGCCATTGCTAAAATTACACTAGAAGAACCTATCATTTCTTCATATTGCATTACAAAATTTCAAAAACCTTTTTGGTCAGGAGCATGGCATTTATTGGAGCAGGATTTTCAGCGTAGAAATACTGTGAACTTGTAAAAGGCAAGGTTGCAGGGGTGGTTGTAATTTTTCAGTCCTTGATTTTTGCAATGTCATTGAAGTTTTCACAGCTATTTCTTAACTACACAACTATCTAAACAATTAGCTTGTTATTCAGGTATTGTCTACAAGTATTGAAAGCCCCTTTTCCTCAAGAACAAAGGATATGCTCTCATGCAACAAACAGGGCTCTACCATGATCTTGTACCCGTAGAATTGTATTTGTGTACCTGCCCTTATATGTTTTCTCATACATATATTTTGTGAAAGGCTGAATTTTTATTATCTGCTGGTGACAACAGAAAGAGTAGTAGTTTATATAATATTTAGTATCTCAGATTCGTCTCTAGCACCTGGTTGGATCTCTGTTAACTAAACCTTCGAAATGTGATAGCAGTGGATATTAATGAATTTCATTTGTTTACCAGGACAATAAAAACGCACATAAAAAAAAATTCATCTAAACTGAGTTTTCAAATCCGTCTCAGACTCTAGGATTGATATTTTAAGGAGAAAAGAATTTAGTCAGAGTGAGCAAAACAGAATTTTAATTGTGTATTAATTTTCTTGATGACTTTAGGAAATATAGACCATTTCTGACCATAGTATTTCAAAGGAGTAATTAATCTGTTTCTTTCCAAGAATTCTTTCTATGCATGCAATGTGTAATGTATTGGTGACTGTGTCATGGTCAGTCCATCAGTTTTGGAAAACAAAGTAATCCAGCTCTCATGATTGCAAGAGTGGTATCTCTCTGATATGGATTTCTTTCTCATTCCTGTGTAAAAAACTCAATAACTGACAGTAAGTCTTGTTACTAACAAAGGGATTCAGTGGGATATCCACACCGAGATGCAAAAGGGCCTTCAACCCTAAGATGTGTTATATTGCACAGGCTAAGTGTTTCATTGAACTTATTTTAACATTTTTACTTGGCTAAGTGTTTCATTGAAGTTTGTTAACATTGTGAGTTTTCTCCATTTTTCACTTCTGTTTTACTTGCACAGGATTAATTATGAAAGCAGATCTTGGGCAGAGATCAGGAAGCCAGCACTCTTATTTTTTTCAGGGACGTTTCAAGAGAACTTTCCAAGTGTGCATAAGAGAGATTATTTAAGCTTTAGCTGGCATTTTTGGTCACTATTGTGTATGAGACAGAAATATGAAAGGAAGCTAGAAAGAAGAGCATGACTAAGTTCTGGTGATGTGCTGCCTTAGAGGGAAAGTGAAGAAGCATTAAATAAACAGAAAGAATTTGGGAATAATATTTGTATATGTATTCCATTTTGGTTCAGCTGGGGAACATGAGTTCTGAGCTGGAGCTGACCATAAAAGTGGTAAATAGAACGATATTTTCGTTACAGTAACAAAAGCTTAAACATAACTTCAATTTGTCTTCTACAACATTTTTTAAAATGTCTGATTGGAACTGCAGGAATATATCAAAGATTTTAGTGCGTAGGTACATAGAAAAATGGGTCCACCAGCTGATTGGCAGTCACACGCAGATATAAGGAAAACTGATCTATTTCTCTTTGCAGTAAGATTTATGTTCTTGACTGTTATGACATTTCTCTTCAATCTTCTTTTGTTTATGTTTTATTTAGGTTATGTTTTTAAGGTGCCTGAAAATCCTGTGGTTCTATTAGAGTCTACACAGTGAATCTAAGTCTTCCTTGAATGGCAGTGCCTTACACTGAATTCCCTGTTCCGCATACCATGTGGTTTTATCAGTGTTAATCAGACTAGACAGATTACATTACTTGTTTTATGGTATATGCATATTCTGTTTATATAACCTAGTCTGAGTCTTTGCTTCTTCTGTAGCCGCAAGCCAGTTCTGGCTCACATTCAGCTAGTGATTTACCTCTAGTTCCTCCTTAGCCAGCTGTTCTGTGTATGGTACAGTTGGCTGATTACTCCTGCTTTCATATAGTACTTTCATGCATGCCTGTTGAGCTTCTTTCAGATCACGGCATCACTCAAAACCCCCTTCCATTTTGACAGCTAAATATAAATAAGTACACTCAGGTTATCGGTTTCCAATAAATTATGCATCCATTCTGTGTTGAGGGAATCAAAAAAAGCTTCTGTAAACTGTTCATGAGTATATCTTATGGGACAGTTATCTAAAGTCTAAATACTGTCTGGAGACATGCCATTATCTTCTTCTCCCTCAGTTGCAAGCCCTGTTACTATATAGAAGAAAATCCTTGGCATGATTTCATGGAATCAAAGAATATCTTGCATTGTAAGGGACTTGTGAGGGCCACGGGTTCCAATTCCCTGCTCCCTGCAGGACTCCCTGAAACATTATTCTTGTCAATGTTTGCAGGTTGTTTATTTCTTAGTGGGATTTTCCCAGTAATTGGGTACTTAATCCTTCTTTCTGTCTCCCTCCTCTCCTATTAAAATTGTGTATTGTATTTTCCTTCTGTAGAGGCTTCTCATCTCCTTTAATTTTCTCAGCTACTTAGAGGACTACTTATGCCCTGAGATTATATCAGGCATTTTGCTATGCACATTTTGATGGTGGGTCAAACTGATGTGAAAATTATTCTGAGCTGTTTTCATAATAACATATTTAAAAATTACCTGCTTTTTCTTTCCTTATTTTAATGTGAAGCCATAAGTCTTAGCACTCAATGAAGTGTATTAGCTTTCTGTTCTCAAGTGTTCTCCTTAGTAATTTCTGGAGCCTGTAGCTTTACCTCTCTCCTATGGAGTGGAGCTTTCCTATTCTTGCTTTGCTTATTGGGACTAGGGCAATTATTACTTATATATTTCTTTCTTGTTCCTCTTTGTCTCCCCTGCTAATTGCAGCTGGTTTTGGCTTGATCTGAGATTTGTACCTTCTAAAAAATACTTGTCCCCAGCAGTCTAACCTAATTTTCACTTTCTCTGTGCTCTCTTCCTGTGTTTGGGGCTAATAACAAGCTGATGACTTAGCCAGGCCAGTCTCTTTCTATGCTTTCCATCCTTCCTCTGCATTGGGCCAGTTTGTACTTCTGCCTCAATACCATTTCTTTGAGGAATTGCCAGGTCTCTTTAAAACCTTTCCCCTATGAACTTGCCTCCCATAAATTCTTAACTAATGTTTCCCTGAGTTTACTGGAATCTACCTTCCTGAAGTTTGTTTTTTTTTAATTTTGCCTTCCTCTCTTTGGTTTCTCTGCTCAACGCTATAATTCTCATAACAGATTTCTCTGTGGTACATAGTCTTGATACTCCAGGGAAGCAGTGGAAGGCTTCTGAATGTTTAGAAGCGCACAAAATCACATCCAGAATCCAAGTTTTGTCCAAGAAGCTTCCCCATGCTCAAATAGCACTGCATGGTCCCTTCAGTTTTATTTGCTAAGACCATTAATGGGGAAGTATTTAATACGTCTTTTTAGTGTCTTTTATTTCTTTTTACAAGGTTACAGCCAGCACTATGGGACAAGCCAGCTCTCTGTGGATGACTGCAAACAATAGTTTGGGAAACACAGATTTAGAGTACAGCAGTTGCTCTATTGGAGTAGTCCTTGGTCCATTCAAAACAAGGTGGAAAAAAACACTTAATGACTTAGAATGCAATGCAAGCATGTGAAAATTAGTCAGGATGAAGTTCAAGAAAGAATTAGAGGGAAAGCATAATTGCAGAAAATATTCTAAAGATTGACTAAGTCCTTAAAATTCAAGCACTTCTTTTTCAAGTCTAATCCAAGTTTTCCAACCGAAAGAAAATGAACATTCTAACTGAGCATTTACTGTTATTACAATAGGCAGGTTTTCTTTTCTCAGCTTTCAAACTTTCCTTTGAATTAGCTTTGTTTCATTTTCTCATCAAGCACATGAATTCTCTGAAAATCCTTTTCTCCTCAAAACCCATCTGTTTTTGAAAAGTTACTCTATTTTTTCTGTGACCAAGTTATAATTTCAGAAAATCTTATGATTTTGCCTTTCCTGTTTATCCAGTCCTTTCCCTCTTTCAACTCCTCATTCACCTTTTCTGCCTCTGAAGAAAACGTCATACGTATTAGGTTAGAGAATTAACCTGTTTCTTCAATGTGCAGTGCTTTTCAACACTGAAGTATTGTGTCCAAGGTGATGCACATTCAACAGTGATCTTTGAAAAGAAATCTTTGGATATATGACATGCATTACCAGTACTGCATAAGTACTAAGCTCTTTCTTAGAGATTTGTTTTCTAATTCATATATCTCCTTTGCAAAAACAACCATTTCTCAAAAACTCTTTTCTTAGTTTGTATGCAGGAAGAAAGCCTTATCATGTCTCTTCACACTGCACTGTAAATTTCCACTGCCGTGGAATGAAGTGTTTTACATGCATGATGGTGAAGTTTGTGGTATGGATGTACAGTGCTATACAGCCTCTCATAGGTACTGGTGAAAGAATCCTGCAAAAGACATACAGGTGAAGAAAGAGGAGGATCTATATCAGTGTTGTAATTTATTTTGTCTTCTGAGGGTGGATTAGGATAGAAAAGTCCTTACTTTGAAAAGTAATGTACTCCTTACATTTTATTTAAGGAGGATGGTGTGATTTTGGGTTTAGTCAGCAGTCCATGCGTACTCTTGTGAAAATCAAGAACTGTGGTTCACATCTTTCCTTAGAAAGGATCCCAGTTTACCCCCACATATGAGAGAGCAAGGCCTCAGCTCTGTGTGGGCCAAGTAACTCCATATACAATATAGACATGCCTATGCTCCTCTTACCTTGAACAGTTCTGCAGTAACTATCTCACAGTGCCTTTCGCCAGTCTCTTGGCCAGAGGTTTCAGCTCTGCTGGCTGAGGTGTGCTGAGCAGAAACTCTTCCTGGAAGTCTGGAATAAAAAGTACCATCCCAAGTATTTAAAGAGCAAAAAATGCTGTGATCCCATTATGTTAATAGAACAAGTAGCTGTTACAACAGTGAACATGCAGGCCTGGGAAACTCAGGGAAAGAAATATCTACAGTCTGATTATTGAAGGATTTTCAGGCACCAGGTGGAAGGGTGGGATGAGAGGCACAGCTACCTCCCTGCCAGAGGTATTGGACTGATTGCTTGGAACAAGAAGTATTTCAGTGAGTGCTTGCCCGAATGAACCCTGCTTTTTTGTAGGCACTCACTGAGTAAAACTGTTTAACTAAAGTAGGCTGAAGTGATGCTTTTAGCCCAGCCCTTACCAGAGATCTGAAAAAAGAGAACAAGACTAGAAATGTCTGTTCTGTGGGAAAAGGTTCAATTGAAATATATAATGTGTGAGGTTCTAGAGAGCCAAAAAAGAAGACAACCCTTCGGTCACAAAGACTTATAGTTTAAAGAGAGTTGAGATCTCTTTGGAGCCTTGTTTTCTCAAGAAATCAACCCAAAAATATGGAGCAGCTATTGGGTCTGTATCCTTCTGTAGAGAGACTCATCCCATTTTTCTGAGGAAGGCAAACACCACACAGTTGCAATTGTGTGAAATGCCATGTTTCTCAGCTCCACAGAGAAGAGAAGAAAGAGAAGGAAAAGAACCTTCTAGCAAGGAAGGGGCAAGGTCTACAGAGACGCAATTCAAATTGTAAGTCATTTAAGCTCTACCAAAAGAAATAAAGTTAGCTCTGGGAAGCAAATCCAAGAGAGGATGATCATAGTAGATGCAATTTTCCTTTTTCAGTAGCATATTCCTTTTCTCCTTTGCCCTTCTACCAAACTAAATTTGAAAGTAACTCCCTTAATTGCTCATATATTTACAAAAAATAACACAAGGCTGGTTATGCTATTTATTTTGCACTCTTAGTCCTTTTCCAGCTCATAAATTGGAGTCCACTGCCACATAAACACAAAATCCACTTTAGTACAGTGGTGAGTGTCCCCACCTGTTGTGTGGGAGACCTGGGTTCGATTCCCGCCAGGGAGACAGTGTTAAGAGTTGGGACTCAATGATCCTTGTGGGTCCCTTCCAGCTCAGAATATTCTGTGATAAAGCTCATTCCCTCTCAATGGGATTGATGCCTACTCAGCTGATAACCAAGCAGTGGGAGCTAGTATCAGAACAGTGCTGTCTGTGGTTGTTTCCTGCTTCCCTGCCACAGATTAAGGTCGCACATTTGAATTGTTCAAGGATTTTTTTTTTTACTTATTTTTTCCTTTAAAGGACCAAATGTGATCCACTGCTAGAACCCTGGGTGAAAGTACTGTGTCCACACTGATTGGATGTGGGTGTAAAGGAAACGGTGGTGACATCCTGCTTTTCCGTCGGCCTAGGGCACGATTTACTATCTCTGTCTGTCAGTCACCTTCAGCAGCAAGTCAAGGTAGTTTCTAATGGTAAACTTTTAAAATAGCCATAGAATATACTTAAATGGGAGGCAAAATAATGGCAAATGCGAACCTGAGAAGAGTGATAAAGTTTCCTGAACACAACACTTGCCAGTGTAATGGTTTGGGCAGTTTCTAACTGAGGAATCTACCTACAGTGGGTTTAAGTATCTTCAGGAAAACAGAACCTGAATCCAATTTTTATTGTAAGTAGATCTGGAGACTACCTGACTCAGGTTCCCCATTACTGATCCTAATGGAGACAAGGCACCAGGGGCCTGAATCTTGGCTGACTTTTAACCTCTGTAGTAGTGTGACAATTCATACTGGTGTGAAGTTGACAGGCTCCATCAAGAAAGCAGGTAGTGTAATGAACATTCAAATGTGAATGCTGAAACTAATCAGTCATTTCCCTTTTGCTGTAATTCTGATTTTTTAATTGGTTTTTTTTTTCTTCTTCTTCTTTTCTGTTTTTTTTTTTAGTATTAGTTCAGGTTCACAGAATAATTCTCATAACATAGCACAAATGTTACAGACAGATACTACCCTACCAACATTCTCCAGCCAGGTGTCTGGCTGATTCATCAGTTACCAACCAACCTATAAACCCTAAATTAAATGCCTTTATTCGGCAGACAACTCGAACAAGCCACAGAGGTCTACAACGAAGGCTACATGGTTACACAGCATGAACCAGGCCATATGGCCAAGGAAACACTGTAGTGACTGTGGCACTGCTGTGCAACACAGCATTTTAGATATCAGAATAGTTTGTGTTTCCCCAAAGATGGTCTTCTCTGCGCTAACAGCAAATCTATGGAGGCACAGACATAACAGAAGAGCAACTTCTGGTCTTTGGTGCCTTCAGTCTTCTGTTTGAAATCAGTGAATGAGCCTATTTGTTGAAGGCAGTCTAAGCAAAGATAGCAAGTTTNTGTGACTTCTGGACAACAGAGAATTTTTCAGAAGAACTGTCGTCCTCAGGTCGAGATCTCACTTGGGAGTGGTCATGAAAGACCTTTCCCTCTTGTGAGAGAGAGAGAACTTTATGGAAGGGCAGAGAGATGGTTCCTACCCTGGATCTGTTCAGAAATACCAACCTGCCTGGTTTACCCCTACCCTATGTTCCCCCTTTTTCTCCTGGTGGAAAAGGGAATATTACATCTATTGTAAGAGAAGGAGGGGTGGGGGGAGAAAGGTTGCCTTCTAAATGATGCTTCTCTTGCAGTTCTGAGCTTGTTAGTTAGAAAATAAACCCTTTATGTTCTTTATTTATAGTTTTGCCTTGCTTCTTTTGCCTGTGACCAGTTTTATTTTATTTTCCAGTTTTATTTTCCAGTTTGTTTTTTTTAGTTTTCTCCTTCAGGAGAAGTTGGGGTGGGCCTCTGGCATCCAGCCAGGGTCAAACCACGACATTCAAGTACTTACAAGTGACTGATAATAAAAAGAGAGGATACAGCCCTCACCCCTCTAAATTCGCTTTCTAATTAGAACTTCTAAAAATCTAAATATTAGGTACCAAAGCTTCTAAAATAATTTATGTGATCTTGTTGGATGAAAGATAGTGCATAAATGAAAATCTTAATTTAAAAAGAAAAAATTGTTTCTTTATAGATTCTTTTTACACCCTGACATTTCCCAGTTTAATTTCCAAGGAACCCTTTTGGTCTTATTTTTGAGAATATATTTTTATCTTCATTTTTTGGCTTAAAAAACATTTTCTTAATCCAAAATAGTAAAAGTGAGCTATCAAAACTGCAGCTTCTTGGTAGGTATTCCTTAGTAAAAAATAAAAACATCCATACTTAAAACACCTTACATCATCTTATCTTGCAAAGAAAAATATGAAGTATTTGTCATTGTTTTGGGCACGGACTAATACCTGACAGCAGCAAAAAACAATTTCACTGGTAGTCTGCATGCAAAATTAGATGAGATCACATTTTAGAAAACTTGGAAAAGTTCTTATCTTGACAGTTCAGTCAATCTTTTCAAAATGAAACACAGAACTCATGAATTAGTTTTTATTTTCTCTTCTACCATGCGTGAAACTTGCCTAAAATTGGAGAACCACATTACTGTTTTCATTTAGTGGCATATAAGCACCATCTTCTGGAGAAAGCCAGTATTTCCCAGTGATTATAGGGATAAAGTATATACCAACTGATTGTTACTATAAGGATGTATTTGAATTGATTGCTCTACGATATTATCAGTTTTTACACTGAAGCAAGATGCATAGCTTAAAAAAATAATCACAGAATATTCTGAGTTGGAAAGGACCCACAAGGATCATTGAGTCCAATTCCCAAGCTAAAGCCCATACAGGGATAGAACCCACAACTCCCGAGCTGTGGACGTAACCCAATTCCCCGTCCCATCGTGCCATTATCTACACCATGTCACTGAGTTCCTCATCCAGTCTTTTCTTAAACACCTCCAGGGGTGGCGACTCCACCACTTCCCTGGGCAGACCATTCCAATGAGGGATCACTCTCTCTGGGAAAAGGCTCTTCCTAACATCCAGCCCAAACCTCCCCTGGCGTAGCTTGAGCCCATGTCCTCTTGTTCTGGTGCTGCCAGCCTGAGAGAAGAGATCCTCACCCACCTGACTGCAGCCTTCCTTCAGGTAAACAGCAATGAGGTCACCTCTGAGACTCCTCCAGGCTGAATTATCCCAACTCCCACAGTCGCTTCCCATAGGGCTTGTTCTCCAATCCTTTCACCATTCTTTTCACCCTTCTCTGAACCCTCTCAAGCATTTCAACATCCTTCTTAAACTGAGGAGCTGAGAACTGGACACAGTACTCAAGATGTGGTCTGACCAGCGCTGAGTATAAAGGAAGAATAACTTCCCTAGTCCAACTGACCACACTGTTCCTGATACAGGCCAGGATGACATTGGGCCTCTTAGCCACCTGGGCACACTGCTGGCTCATATTAAGTTTTCTATCAACCATTACTCCCAAATCCCTCTCCATTTCACCACTCTCCAGCCACTCATCCCTCAGCCGATAGCTCCAAAGTGAAGAACACAGCATTTGGACTTGTTACGAATAAAAATAACAACAACAACAACAACAGTTACCTGATTATTCACATTGCCTCATAGAATAATAACAGCATTACTTTAATGTCAATAGGCCTAATTCATGGACTAGAAGTCCACAGAGTGATTTTTTGGGGGTCAAAAGTCTAACAATATGAAACAAGTGACATTAGATACCATCATATAAGCAAAAAGGGACATTAAAATACCACTGGTCTGTATGATAAGCAAACCATAAACTGAATTACAGGCAGGAAAATGAGGACTGATTCAGAGTCTTGCTTAAAAACAACCAGGATATTTCAGGAGAAGGTAGTTGATGGAATACTGAAATCAGTATTTCAGTAAAACTGGGAAATAGTAGATGGAACTGTGGGCCCAAAAGTCTTTGCAATTGCAAAAGTCAATAGCCTGTATTTTCTAGAGAAGAAGAAAAAATCAGTGAAAAACCACCTGGAAGATTGTGTCAGGACCAAAATAACTAGTTGAGAAACATTTTCTTCTTTATACATATTGGCAAAAGAACACATCATCTGTCAAAGCCAGGAAAGCCCTAACAGAAAAGTGAAATAAAGCTTGAAGAGTTTTGTTATGCAAGTGAATAGGGATCTCTGCTACTCAGAAAAAAAAGTCATCAGTGGCAATTGAGCATAGCCTCATTGAAAGGCTGTGAAGCCCTCTTCAACAAAGTGTGAATTCAGTGCAATGCTCAGATTACAAAGTAATTCAGGTGTGCTGAACTTGTCACCAGCCAGGGGATAGCATGGAAGGAATGAAAAGGCTTTTCAATTTCTTACATTAGTCCATGCCAGGGAAGGGGCAAAATCACTATTCATTATATTGCTCCAGTCTGTCCCTCTACGTGCAGATGGTGATTACATATGAGAGAAAGCTACCTGATCCTGAGTTTTCTAGATGATAAGGGAAGTATTTTAATGTAAACAAAAAGAACATGCTGTTCCTGTGCTAAATACCCAACACGGTAAAAAACGAAATTGGCCATATTAGACATGAAGGCTATCAATAAGATAAAGTAAAGCTCATGTGTTTCTGGGATACATTCTGAGAAATATCTGGTACACTCAGAGCAAAATAAAAAAATAAACAATTATGATTGCTAATGTCATAAAAACCTTGTGTTTTGTGTGGCATGTCTTTGAAACACAAACAAGAAGAGTAATGCTGGCAAGACAAAACAGACCTTAGGAACGTCAGGAAAGAACTGCACAACAGGGAGTAGTTTTCAAAGGCACCAGCAATGAAAGCTCTGGGCAACTTGTCAGACTGCTTCAAGATTATACTGTTAGACAGCACTTTTACCACAACACTTTTAGTTTGTTTTTTCAGATTTGCTCACAGAAAGCAGATGTTTTAAGTTATTGGATGTTGTTTATTCAGTTAATATTTTGCAGGTGGCAATAATTATTCAGCTTTTGAAAACAAGCATATCAGAGAAAGTAGAAAACCCTCCTTTTCCAAGTGACCTACTAGGGGAACATGAGAGGAGGCCTTTAGATCAGTTCAGAGTGTAATTGTATGAGCAACTGGAATTCTCTCTAGATTGTCATGTTATGCTTTATTAACATACAAGATAGTAAGGTCCCTGTTTAGAGGAAATTATGATGTGAGTTAAATGATAGAATTGTTGAATAGTGGAGGCTGGAAGTGACCTCTGGAGATTGCTTAGCCCTATCTTCTTGCTCAGAGNTAACAACCAGTCTAAACCTCCCCATGTGTTCTGGTGTTGCCAGCCTGAGAGAAGAGATTCACACAAATTATTGCTTTAGCTATCACAGTCCATGCTTATATGACCAAAGTGGATTTTTATCAAGAGGTATTTATGTTTTTACATTGACTTATCTCTTTAAAGAAGAAAAAATTAAAATTCATTGGCAGACACTAGATCTCAAATTTAAAGAATAATAATAAAAATCTTCAATGGAAAAGAAATCAAACCTTTTTTAGTTGTTAAAGAAAGCCATCTTCCCTGCTGCAATTTTGCCTGATTATGTTTTCCACTGTCTTTTTATAAAATAATTTCTAAAATTTTTTTTCCTAAAATAATTTAGATGTATAAATGTGTATCCTGAGAGCAAATTAGAAATGCACATATGATTAATTATTTATTTTATTTATTTTAATTTGTTCCTTTATTTTACCTTTATATTGTTCTAGGTCAGTCCAAAAGTCCATATACTCCAGAATGCTGTCTTTGTCAATGGCCTAAAGCAGCTGCGTATGGGAAGAGTTTGCCTGAAATACAAGAATATAGTCAAACCAATTTGATGTGTCTGACTAGCTTGAGACAATACGTTATTTGTGAATGGAATTTATAATAGTGGTTTTTTTGTTGTTGTTGTTTAGAGGCTTTTACTAGATTTCTTTTCTTCCATTATTTGGTCTAATTGATTTTTAGATTCCATTTATAGTGTTTACATTGAGAGAATCCTTTTAGGGTCAGTTCTATAATTTAATTATTCACTATATAGAAATTTTTCTCTGTGTAGACTTCTGTCTGGTAATTTAACTTGATCGCTTTTAATTTATTTTTTTTAATAAAAGAAATTTTGAGCAGTCCTTCAAAGTTATTAAGTCATTAGGCTTTCGAGCTTGGCGATAGTGACAATAGGATTGAGCATTCATGGGTAAGAATCAGGGGTAAGGCCAACAATGCAGATATCCTGGTGGAAGTGAAGAGGCAGGAAATATTCTAAAAGTAGCTGGATACAGTCTCATGATCACTGGCCCTTGCTGTTGAGGGACACTTCAAACCAGACATTCTGCTGGAAATACAATATAATACTGAGAACAGAGTCTGGGAGTTTCCTGGAGTGTGTACTTGTGCTGCAATGACATTTCCAGGTCATGTTAAGATTTTCATCCACCAACATCCCCAAGTCCTCCTCCTCAGGACTGCCCTTGATCTACTGGGGCCAGTCAGATGTAGATCCACTCACTACAGCACATTTAATCTTGTTGTTCACTCACTTTTGTTACAAATGTCTCCATTTCCCAGATTTTAGGTGTTGGAATCAGGCTATTGTTAAATATGGTGTTTATGTTTAGTGTTAGGAACATTTATTTGTCATACTAGGACACTCCATCTGAGAGCTTTCCTTCTACTGTGTCTCCACACCAGGTGCTTGTGGAAGATTAAAGGAGGGAAAGCTTACCCTGTGCTTGGGTTTCCTTTGCTCAAATATTTCCTGGGTCAGCAGCTGCAGAGCATCATCACTGCCTATTGGATTACAGAATCACACAGAATTAACCAGTTTGGAAAAGACCTTTGAGATCATCAAGTCCAACCTATTACCTAAGCATACCATCTCATCAACTAAACCATTCACTGCATTTTGTCACTTGAACCCCATGAAATAATGACTAGCATAGTACTTTACAGCAAGAAATCTCTCAGTGAACTGTGTTACTCTGGAAACAGTATTTTGAGATTATCAGGTCTGCTGATGGATGATTTCATCGGGGCCCTCTAGTGTTCAAAGTGCGATAAATATTTAGTATGTGTATTTTCTGAAAACAGGTAATACACACAGCCCTAGCAGAGGGGATGCATTGCTGGACCTGCCGGTCAACAACACAAGTGCACTGATCAGTGATATCAAGACTGGAAGCAACCTGGCTGGCAATGATCGTGCACTGCAGAAATTTGCAGTCCTGAGGGATATGAGTCACATACTGAGTAAAGTCAGAACACTAAATTTTAAAGAAGCAAACTCTGAGCTGTTCAAGGAGTTTGTCAGTTGTGTCCACCTTGGGGAATTGCCTTCAGAGACAAAGGAGTGGAGCAGAGCTGGCAGATCTCTAGGGTGTGCTGAACAGAGTACAAGAGCTCTCGGTCCTCATGAGTAAGAAATCAAGAAAGGGGAAGAGCATGGCTGAGCCATGACCTGCTGGTCAAACTACAGGGCAAGATGCAAATGTATAGGAAGCAGGAGCAGGGGTAAGTGTCCTGGGAACAGTATAGGGGCACTACCCAGTTGTGTAGGAAGAGGTCAGGATGGTTGGGAATTGGCTGTAATTGAACTTACCAAGGGATGCAAAGAATAAGAGAATGGACTTTGTGAAAAGTGAGATCAAGGATGGTGTATCTCATCATACATGGCTGTACATGATAAACGTAATGGATACGACTGGCATATTGGTATCAGTGGATGAAGAGAAAGCTGAGGTACACACCAACATTTTGCCTCAATCTTTACTGTTAGGCTACCTTTCCACGCTTCTCGAATATATAGAATTTCCCGCAGGGAGTAGAGGAGTAGAGTAGAGTAGAGGAGCAAAGTCCCACCTGTACGAGATCAGGTTCAAGACTCCTAAAGAACCTGAACATACAGAATTCTATAGGACCTAATGAGATCCATCCCATCCCCAGAGTCACCAGGGTATTGGCTGACGTAGTTCCCAAGCCCCTCTCCATCATATTTGAAAAGTCATAGCAGTCAGATGAAGTCCCAGGTGACTGGAAAATAAGCAACTTGTACCCATCTTTAAAAAGGGAAGAATGGAGGACCCTGGTAACTACTGGCCTGCCAGCCTCACTTCTGTGCATGGAACATCTCCTGAAAGCTGTGGATAGGCACATGGAGGACAGGGAAGTTATTAGAGACAACCAGCATGGCTTCACCAAAGGCAAGTCCTCCCTGACCAACCCTGTGGTTTTCTGCGACGGAGTGACAACATCAGTGGACAGGGGAAGGGCTACAGATGTCATTGATCTGGACTCCTGTAGAGCCTTTGACATGGTCCCGCATGACATTCTTCTCTCTAAATTGGAGCTACATGGACTGGTGGGGTCGACTGTGGAGTGGATGAAGAATTGATTTAAATGGTCTTAATACAGAGCAGATTGGTCAACAGCTCAGAGTCCCAAAGGACATCAGTGACCACTGATGTCTCTCCAGTGGTGTCTGTTTTTTTAATATCTTAATTTATATAGACAGAGGGACTGAATGTACCCTCAGCAAATTTGCATATGACACCAAACTGAGAGTTGTGTTTGACATGCCTGAAGGATGGGATGCCATCCAGAGAGACCTGGACAAGCTCAGGGAGTGGGCCCATGGAAAACTCATGAGGTTCTACAAGGTTAAATGCAAGGTGTTACATGAGAATCAGGTCAACCCCTGGCATCAACACAGGCTGGGGGATGAACAGAATTGCTGAGCAGGACTTGTGGGTGCTGGTGGATGCGAGGATGAACATGACTCAGTCATGGGCACCCACAGCCCAGAAAGTCAAATGTGTCCCAGGCTACATCCAAAGCAGTGTGGACGGCAAATTGAGGGAGAAAATTCTTCCCAGCTCTACTACTCTCTGAAGACTCCACTTGAAGTGCTGCCTCCATCTCTGGGGTCCTCAGCAGAGGAAGGACACAGACCTGTTGGAATGAGTCCAGAGGAATGTCACAAAGGCGGACAGGGTGCTGGAGCACCTTTCCAATAAGGAAACTCTGGAAGAGTTGAAGTTGTTCAGTCTGAAGAAGACTACAGGAACATTTCATTGTGGCCTTTCAATACTTAAAAGGGGCCAATAAGAAAGATGAGGACAGACTTTGTATGAGAACATGTTGCAACAGGACAATGGATAATAGTTTTATACTAAACAGGAGTAGGTTGAGACTAAATGTAAAGAAGAGGCTTTTTACAATGATGATAGTGAGATATGGGAACAGGTTGCCCGGAAAGATGACGGTTACCCTATCCCTGGAAATATTCAAGGTCAAGTTGGACACTGCTCTGAGCAACTGGTCTGGGTGAAGATGTCCCTGCTTATCGGGTCACATGTTAGTTGGGCAGGGTCTACCCCAAACCCTTCCCCATTCTCCCCCAAGTCATTAGCAGCATAAACACTGCAAGGTTTTCAGATCAAAGCCAAAGAAATCTGTATATCTGATCACCTTTCATTTGCTGTAGGGTAAATATTTTAATAAACTTTTTTTTGAAAGGTACATGTTAGCATATGATTCAAGTGATGGGAGTAACTGCAGGGCTCCTCATGAGGTCTAAGCTTTCTTGTAGTCACAAGATCACAGAATCACAGAATATTTTGAGCTGGAAGAGACCTTTGAAGATGCTGCTTCACTATACAAGGCCTTTTACAAATAAGAGATACATAAACTGAACACCTCAAGTTTCAGTTTCTGTTGAATTTATACATAACTTCTCTCCAAGTATTCCTAAGTTCCCTCTTGAATCTTCTAACGAAATACTAGTTCAGAAACACAGTAACTACTGTTTTACAGATAGAACAGTTTTCGTCCCCCAAACCCTACACTTTTTCTCATATCCATAATTGTGTGCTGTAGAGAATTTAGAAAAAGGTAGAGTTACATTCAGTAATGAAAACGAGTGACTGAGTGAATAGATGAAAAAGATTGGAGAATACTACATAGAGTACAAGGTGTCATTTGAGAAAAAAGTAGTGCAGGCTAAAATACGATCCTGTAGTTTATCTTCAGGCAAATATCCCACGAGTTTTAGTGGTGTGTGCATTGCGATCCCAGAAAACTCAGGAGGACCAAACCCAAAACTTGGTCAGAAAGCTGGAAGAAAAAATAGTGTGACACAGCATTCCAACATGTTTATGAAGAGATCACACCCCCAGCCCCCCTTACTATGGGTATGGCTCATTCCTCTCTCAATAAAGCAGGCAGTGGAAAATTCCACTGCAAGTTACAGCACATTTCCATCCTTTATCCCTACACACACTGAAGTTTTGCAATTCTTTATGGTAGTTGAAATGTATAACCTTTACTTTACTAAAGATAACCAATCTGCTTTTTTTAACCTAACCAAATCTAATCTTTCTTGTTGAATTAAAAAAATGCATTTTTACAGTTCTAGTAAGAAATCCAAGGATAGAATAATTTGAATGATGAGCAGACAAGTTACAAAAATCATAAATTTTTGTTTTAAATTAAAATTATTTCATATAGTTCAGCCTTTTTGTAGATTAAATTGGTATCTAGTTGTATGGAAAATATGACTGTTTTTTGTTTTAATATTTAATAGTTGTTAATACATAAGAAGTTCTTTGTTTTATTCACAGCAAATCATTTTCATCCGGAGCATGCTGATTAGCAGGATGCTTTGTGATCAGAAGCCAGCTCCTTTATTGATAGGCAGAGCTTTTTTTTTGTACAGCTTAGAAGTGCCATCTAAATACATGTCCACAAGCCTAAATGTGCATTTTTAGATAATTTAATAAGATAATTTTCTTATCTTAACAGGATCATTATATAAAGCAGGTAGAATTAAAAGAATGTAGCAGATGGACATAGAAGAGGCAAGGAGAAAAAACCACCAGAAGAGCCAGAAGTGTTTCCAGGAAATTGTTTTTAAAGGCAAAATTTTGAGAAATAATAGAACAAAAGATCTAGACATGACAGTGATAAGGAACACAACAGTATTCTGTTGCACAAATTACAAGCATGAAGAGAAAATTGTATATGGCTTGGATGTCTGACACAAGGGAAAAGGACAGAAGGGCTTGTTTTCAAGGTGCAATGGACAGATGATAAAAGTTCAGAAGATTCCTTCACCTTTGTTTGTTTGTTTTTCCCCAATATTCTACCATTCCCAAAGGCTGAAAGTGTGATGGTCTTGGCTGTGACTTCTGCAACTGTGACTTCTCCCGGTGTCTTCCATCACTGTGTTGCAAACACAGGACAATAAGGGAAAAAGGAGAAGGTGGAAAGGATGATCATACAGGGTCTTAGTGTTTCCAAACCAGAATGTTTTTTCCTAGGAGTCCTTGATAGCATGATTAATGTAGTTCAGATCTGAAGAAGGAAGATGTAACAAAGATCTGGAAGGTGCCAGCTGCTCAGACAATTTGTCCTTCCTTTTATCTGAACAATAGTGACAATTTTATGCCTCTGCTTGGTGTTATGCATTCCGTGCCTTTTAGTCAAAAACATCTACAGTTTTCTGGAGATGTGATCTCAATTTTGGTTGAATTTTTTAAGCTTTCTACACTTTATCTTTTCTATTTTTAGTGTAACCTTGGAGATTCATATTTCTCCTTCCTTTTCTCACATATTTAAAATGTTCATTGCTACTTCTAATTGTTTGAGACCCCTTATTTTTACCATTCTCAGTTGTATGTCTTCACAGCAAACCTCAGTTGCACTGTGCATTACCTACCTCAACAACATTTGCTTGAACTGATCCTTTAAAAATGCTGGCACTTGAAAGCCATCTTCCTGTCCCTCTGGACTATGGTCTTCTCACATTCGCAGACTTGCCACCTGTCATCTCACTAGATTTAAATTCTTGTCCATAACTTCTTACAATTCTGCTTTTTATTTTCCTTCTCCCTAGCATGAAGGAAATTTCCTATTTCCCTGTGTAAAGAAAAACTTCCTGGCACAGCAAATTGAATGACCTGTGTATTTGTCTCTCACATCTCACAAAGACTCTGAACCTAGACAGGCTGTTCTTGTCCTTTTTGGGACAATTTGAGAATAAGGGTTTCTGTGTATCATTGTTTCTGTCTGGCTGCAATAATGTGTGTAATTATTTGCAGCTTTCTCCTCGATTTAGCAATTATAATTTTAGCTTTTCTTCCAGATAACTGGTAACAGATAACAGTACAGAGTCAGTTGTCATATGGAATGGTGAGAAAAATACTCCTCTCTTGACATCACAGCAAAAAAGTCAGTTGTGTTGGCAGCCTCTATTTCCATGATATTAAGTTTATATTAATTAGTATATATTTAGTCCCATTTAAATAGACTGTATTAATTCATCTGTATTAATGACTGATTTTGTTAGAATCAATCTCAAGTGGATAAATACGCAGTTATCTGGACTGCCCACATGTTAAACACCTGTTCAGCATTAGTTAACTTTCCAGCTTCCTAGAACTTTTCCAGTGTTCCAACAGTTACTGAAAACCAAGTGTTATGGTTCGGATAACTGAACTTTCTAGCTTGCTAAAACTTTAAATGTAAACTATATTGACCTCCTGACTTCCCTGTGCAAACCCCATATATATTTGTATGATGCCCGTGCTTAGTTTTTGCATGGATGTTGTGTATTCCTGCATTTTTTTTTCAGATCAGAAATAATAACAGGACGCTCTCTTTTATTAACATTTTACCATATCTATTTGGCCATGGTCTATATCCAGCAGTAGGAACCTATTAATTGGTCATTATTGTCCTTATCCCTACACACTGCAGATTTCTTCTCAGGGATGTTGATATCTTTAGCAGTTTTCTAAAGTTTCCAGATTTAAGTTTATTTTTCTTACTGACATTTTCCCTCTTTTTGCATTTGAATATATATATTTTTGTATAGATACAGATATACATACAGATCCTTGCTTCTGCCACATTTATCAGAAAATGTCTGTTTTCCAAATTTTTCATGGTATCCTCAAAATCTTTTGTACAGCCATTCACATTTTTGTCCCAGGCAGCCAATCCACTGATATATCACATTATAAAATTAGCCTTTTAAAAATAATGATAGATGTTAAATAACTTCAGATGCATATAAGTAATTTAAGTTTTCTTCTGTTTGCCTATGAAATCCATTCAGAGTAGAGTTCCTTGCTACTTAACTAGTGCTACTTTTTATTCAAATGTGCAAGTCTTCTTTATTTGCGCAGTGGCTTTAGAATCAGAAATTTTTAACTGATAATTATTGTTACTACTACTCATCAGTGATACTTAGAAAGTAAAACATTGGAAAACTAAGCACAGACACTTGTGGGTATGTTAGGATTGGGTATACTCCATAATCTGTTTTTAGATTTTGTGCTATTACTTACATGTTTCTCAGATGGCGTAAATGTGATATTACAGCTTTTTAATCCACACCTGGTTCTTACAGTGAGGATCTCATGTTCACTAGTGTGGCAGGTGTCAAGCCCCATGCAGTATATTGCTTGTTTATCCTTTAGGACACTGATTTGTAAGTATTCAATAATTCTGTTTCTAACTTCTCGGTGACTTGCAAAAAAGCAATGACATTTTTGATGTAGACTGAGACTCTCTTTTTGTATTTTGCCCACTCAATGCTTCCCAAGTAGTTGAGCCTGAGTGTGAAGTGGAAAGTTACAGGTATGCTTGAGAGTAATCCTTCCAAATTACAGGCTGAGGTCAGACGAACTGTAAGCAGTATCCTAACAGCTCTTTCAAATGGGAGCAAACAAAGCTTCAGATCTTGTAAAATATTTAAAGCTGTGTGAAACTCAGCAGTTTTTGCTGGCAACAGTTCTGACTTTGGTCTGGTTGCAGTTTGCATAAGGTTTGCATACACTGAGGATTCAAACAAAAATATAAGAGGACACTCAGGTAAAAGCACCACGGTTTTGATAAAAACCTCCAAGCAAATAATCTTGATGACTTTTACTAATAGTCTAATTAAGGTGTAAAAATAATTCATACCTTGGTGTAGGTTTATAAGAAAGCTTAGAGTTTTGTTTCCCTGTCACAGATGTAAGGCCAAAATTCAAATTACAAGGAAAAGAGATGAATTTTATTGAATTGTATTAACAAAAAAAAATGTGACATCTCTGAAAATATTATTATTCTTTCCTTTGAGAACTGGTATTCCTTAATCACCCTTGCAGTACCATGGTAGAGATACTTCAGTCTTGTATCATCTCTTAGTTTGATCTGTAGAAAATAGAATCATATTATTAAATTACTCTAAAAGTGAATTCATGTGGCTGTGCAAAGGAATACAGAAAGGAATGCCAGCTTCCTCTAACTCTTGAGTACAACAGCTTTAAATGGGTGAAAAGGTTAAGCTGAAGTATGTGTCTTCAGATTTCAGTTCAAAGCATTCCATTTAGTACAGTAAATGTGGAGCATATAGGATCACTAAATTCAGCAATCTTGGAAATAAAATTAATTGAAGTTTTCTGTCAGTTCTTTGAACAGTATAGGGCTCTTTGTCATGTGCTTTCTTGCATTCTCTAACACAAACTTACATCTCATAGGAATGAAACAACATGGAAATGTGGGGGCACAAACTCCATTCAGCTTTTTTCTACATACATTAAACTCTTGGGTTTTTCTGAGTCAGGCTGCTTTGGGTTCAGTAAACTAGAGCCTTACAAAAGCTGTTCCTGTGTTTCAGAATGTCAAAGTAATGATTATCACCTTCGAAATGACAGGTGTACGAAGAAATACAGAATACCCACTCTGCCTGGTCCAGTTGATGTCACAGTCAAAATTGCCACTGACTTCAGTGAAGCACAACCATAGAATGGTTTGGGCTGGAAGGGACCTTGAATATCATCTCATTCCAACTTTCCTGCCATGGGCAGGGACACCTTTCACTAGATCAGATTGCCCAAAATGCAATACAAATTGGCCTTGAACACTTCCAGGGACTGGGCACCCACAACTTCTCTGGGCAACCTGTTCCAGTGCCTCACCACTCTCACAGTCAAGAATTTCTTCCTTACTTCTAACCTAAACTTGCCCTATTTCAGTTTAAGGCCATTCAATCCTTCTCTTAGCACTCTATACCCTTGTAAAAAGTTCCTCTCCAGCTTAGGCCCTGTTTAAGTACCGAAAAGCAGTTCTAAGGTGTCCCCAGAACCTTCTTTTCTCCAGCCTGAACCACCCCAACTCTCTCAATCTGTTTCCATGGGAGACTTCGGCTCCCTGGTGATCTTTGTGGCTTCCTCTGGACTTGCACTAAGAGGTCCATGTGCTCTGTATGTTGGGGACCTCAGGGCTGTACACAGTACTCCAGGTGGGGTCTCACAACAGTGAGGAAGCTGGGGATTATATGTATCTCTGAACTAAAAAATAAATCTAGTATATTGGTATCTTTCATCATAACTTTCCAATGCTCAAACGTTCTACAGCATGTTCCTCTACACACAGCAGCAACAATTAAGCAACAGATACAAAATCTACTGCTTACATATCTGAATGTTATCTTCTTCACAGAATCACAGAATATTATGAGTTGGAAGGGACCCACAAGGATCATCTAGTCCAACTCATACCAATGGAAGGAAAATATTAAGAGAATTTAAGTAGCAATTATGGAGCAGTTCTCTTTTTTCAGGGTGGAAGTCTCTGAATGGTGGGGTGATTGATATTGATCTCTTTAGAGTTTTGCAATTATATTGCTGTTAAACCTGATTAGAAAAGCTCAAAT
>WEKX01014566.1:1256-11355 GCA_013390025.1 Pitta sordida | reverse complement strand
AATGGGTTGGTGTTGGGTTACAGGTTGGACTTGATGATCTCCAAGGTCTCTTCCAACCTTGCTAATACTGTGATACTGTGATACTGTGAACTTGGGAAGGAGGGAGAGAAGTGAGGCGTGTTTCCACACTGTTACTTTACTCAAAATACCCTACCATATCAAGTGACCCCAGCATATTCACCAGACTCATCCACATATGTACTTTCAAATCTGGCTGCATACAAGAATACCTCATTTCTCAAGCTTGTAGTCAAACAATCCTACAGCAACTCAAGGTGTAACTACACAAAAAGATGACAAGCTGCAAGTAGGCCAGGAAAGCTGAATGTTAATACAATGCCAGACTACATAAGCAAGCTGCCCCATGGGAACTTTACAAGTATCCAATGTTCTCTATATAAAGGTAGTAAAACCTTTTATATCACTAGAACAAAAATATCTCTCTGGCTGTGCTCCTATCAGGCAGCTGTTGAAATACAAACAATATTTTTAAAGGTGGGAAAGAAAACAGCTGGTTATTATATGGGGAAAACCAAAGTACTGCTCATAACAAGATGTCAAATATAGTAAAAATCTGTTGGAAGAATATACAAAATAATGAATCACCCCTCCTCTCCCCCTCCCCCCCCCTCCCAAAACTCACAAGCATTTCCTGTAAGAACAGCTATATTCTGTTGTTTTGAAATTTTATTGTATAGAAAACACAGATCTACTGAGATGGCATATCCAGTTGTAGACTTCTAGTTGCTGAAAATGTTGAAACGTAGTGAGGAAACAAAAGCAGAGCAAAAATTTTAAATTAGTTATATTAGATTGCCATGAGTGATTAATTTTTGTAGTATAATTAATAAATTTTTCTAATATAGTATTTGCTTCACAAAGTACAGGATGTGTAACTTGGAGTGTTCATCAGTCTTTTCCATGCTGGTGAAATAATTATTTTGAATAGTCCTTAAATTGTGTGTGTTCAAAGTTATACACTCTTCGCATTTACTGACTTTTCCCACCCTCTCCTCTCTTACAGGATTTTGCTTCATGTTGATTACATCCAGATTCTGCTGCAGATCCTCAGCAGCAATGAACATCAACAAATATTCCTCATGTAAAACACTACACGGTGAGTGATGATAGCAGGTTCTAACAATAACTATGTTATTACCTGTAGAACAATATCAGCTGTACCAAAACATGGGAAACAGACTTCTATACTCTTAGTGACACATCTATCATTGCCTTCTCGGGAGGCATTAGTTTTTTAGCAAAATCTTTCAATAAAAACTGGCTTCTAGCTTTAAAAGTTGCTCTTCACAACTTAGGAAAACCAAGAAACCAACATAAGTGGTATAATGTCTGTACACAGCTTGAAGGCTCAAGAAATGCAGCTATTTTATCCATTCAAATGTTTTTGTTATCTTTGATACCTAATGATAGTACTAATTTATGCTAATTTACACACAGCCCTCCCTCAATCCCCTGCAATATTTGTCTAACAAGTTTCTGCTTAAAATAACAGACAGCTCAATTAGTCACAAGGAAAAAAAAAAGTTACTCTGCATGTGTGTTCCCCACTATACTAGCTTCAGGAGACAATCATATATGAATCTAGAGTCCTTCCAAATCAGAAAAAAATTGAACATAATTTTGTGCTAATTTGATAATGACTGCCCTTAAAAGCACATTATATTAAATTCATGCATCTTTCCATCAGTTTTCTCAGAATCATGGAGTCAAAGAATGGATTGTGTTGGGAGGGATTTTAAAGATCGCTTAGTTACAACACTCTATGAACAGGGACACTTTCCACTGGACTGGGTTGCTCAGAGCCTCTTGCAGCCTGGCCTTGAGCACATCTAGGGATGGAACAACCACAACTCTTCTGAGCAACCTGTTCCATTGCCTCGCTACACTAACAGTAAAGAATTTCTTTCTAATATTGGATCTAAAACTTTTCTGTTTGGAGCCATTCCCACTTGTCCTGTCACTACATGCTTTTATAAATAGTCTCTTTCTATGCTTTCTCTTCTCTTCTCCAGGATGAACAATCTGAATTGTCTTACACTTTTCTTATAGGAGTAGAAGTACTAAGTCTCTCTAATAAAACATGTGCTTCAAAAATCATAATCATGGTTGCAGAACTAAAGTCCAGTCTGTGAAAGATTCTGCAGAATATTTAATTTCTTTAATTTCAAATAACAGGTGCATAACTCTTTTCTTAAGAACCTGTGTCGAAAGGTTTTTCATGTATTTCGTGTTCTTCAGGACAGAGGCTCCCGTAGTAAAAATGAATTATTTTCTTCTTTCCTCCATTATAACTCCCCTTTTGTAATTTGATGTTTGGGAGCCTGGAAATGCTTTGTGGTACACTGACATCTAATCCTGATTAATAAGGATGTAAAAGTAGAATTAGGCTACATGTTAATGACCATGTCAAATCCAAATCAAATAATAGTACTTATTTATCTAATGGAAACTGCTACATGCCGATGCAACAGTACTTGTCAACCTTTCATTTTCTGCTATGAATTGTTGTGATATCATATATTATGCCATATTTAATCTTCTTCCCCAAGCAGTTTTTCTTGTAAGCGTGTTAATAGATAATTCATCTCCTTGTAGTTTGACTGCTTCTCCAACAGAGCCAGTTTAACCTCAATTTGCCAGTAAAACTATGTCTAAAGCAGTTTATTTCTGGTACTGTCCCCAAATTTCAAGGCTCATTGTATGATACCAAGCAAACCTAAGCCACATAATTCTGTACTCAGTTGGACAATCAACTCTGATGATGAAAACATTTTTGACACTAGGCTTTTGTTATTAAAGTTATGCAATACATATTTGTATAATATGACTCTTCCTAAGAAGATCTTTGGTGTTTAAGGGCAACTGAATATAAAGGACAAAATCTTCAGTAATTTTCAGGTTTGATCTTCTTTAAACATTAAAAAATGACATTTCTAAGATTCTTTTTTACTAGACTAAGGTCCTGATGGCCAAAATACTAGAATGGATTCCTTGAATTCTGAAGAACATTCTTTCATTGTACAAAGCACTTAAATTATAGTTTATTCTTCAGCTTATATTAATAATGAGCACATAGTACTATCACACATACAGCTTTTTTCTATAAATTCTGACATTTACTTAAAGAGCACAAAACCTTTTGTTTTCGTTTCAATAATTTTAAGGTTTTCCAAGGGAGGGAGGAGATTTCTGACTGAGAGACAAATGAAAAGTATAACTTGCTTAGTTTCAGTCCAACTCAAATTTTCACACAGAAAAAAAAAATACACAAGTATTTTACAAAAAGAGGAAAAGTTGCAACACTGCTTTAGAATTTCCTGGTTTATCATATTTTAAGGGAAAAAAATACAACCCTTACTAAAAGAAATATTAGTTGCAGTAGGATCAGTAGCATGAATGTCCTAATTTCAAGGGATTCAACATGTCATCCAAAAAATAAATAATGCAAATTTGGAGACCTTTGTCAGAGTTAACACAATAGTAGCATAAGTCAGCCTGAATACACACCTTTCTTATAATTTTGTCTTACAACTTTTAGGGAAACATATTCTGTTTTCATATTAAATTCTAACAATATTACAGTGTTGTGAGGTTTACAGCATTAAGTGTACTTCTAAAAATGCTGCTAGCTCTGCTTTTTTTATGTGGTCATTCCTTACCTGCTTGGTCTTCTCACAGAATAAGTAAAGTCAACAGGGTTTATCAATATGCTTTTAAAATTAACAAGCTTTTTTTGTGAAAGATTGACCAGAATGTTCTGTTTTATTTCTGGCCAATCACCATTCAGATGTATGAATTTCAAGCATGATGCAGAGACTTCATTTGACAGAAAATGCACTAAGATGTGCAATAGTTCTGAAGTGTAAATACAGTCAGGTCTCCTATACTATGGTAGCACGGGTCTTCCCCCCTGTACATGAAGCCCAACTTCTGCGTTGATTGGCAGCTCATTAGTATGCAAATTTCTCCTGCATCCTTACATGCCCCCCAGCACTCCAGCATTGTTTCGGCACTGCCCTGTTGTGTATTAGTGTTTGTGTCTATGTTTCCCAGCGCACATGCCCACCCCAAGCTGGGAAAAATCCCTTTTCCACACTAGTGCAGGAGAGCTGCCTGCACTGCTCTCCCAGTGTCTCTCCAGGTGTATACTCGGGGTAGACGAGTACATCTCGGAGAGTCATTTGATAAAGTCTCAGACAGCATGTCTAACCTGAGAGTGTGTAAATCTTTCATAACTGCACAAAGCCTCTTCTCTTGGATCGAAGCTGCCACCATACCTGCCCTGCCCTCCCTGGCCGGGAGCGGGGGAGCCACCGCCACTGGGAGCCAGGTAGCCAATACCACCCCAACCAGGCCGGGAGCCATGGAGCTGCTGCTGTGCCTGCTCCGTTAGGAGCAGAGCCGCTGCAGTGGCTGTGTGGGTTGATTTGCATATTCATGACTGCCTAATTGACTATTCATGCGTACCAGGTTGCACATGTGCAGTTGTGCAAAAGAGTCTCCTTAATCGCTCAAAAATCATGCCGCTAAGGTGTGAATCTGCAATAGAGGGGGTGTTAAGTGGAAGGGGGTTGACTGTAATCTTATAATTAAAGGAAGCCTTTAAACATTGGTAATAAAGACTTGACAATTCTGGCCATACGATCTAAGCTATTGAGTTTTATGTATTTAAATTTTCCACTTTTTTTTTCTGTAAAACCAAGTAAATATGTCAAAAAGTTAGTTGAAACAGGCTGCACTGCTCTTCCTCTTAACTAGTGCCATCTGAATATTCACATTATTTTAGCATGTAATTCGTGCTACCTTTCCTATTAATTGTGTGTGAAAACATTATCTTTAGAGAAATGCACTTTCAAAGGCTAGGGAGATAGGTTGCTTTGTAATAGAGTGTATGTTACTGAAGGCCACTACTTTAAAAGTTACAATCTGGCAGGACAAAATGCATCACACATGTGCCAGAAAGTGCACAATACATTTTTCTCTCAGTAAAATTGAGGTCAGTTGATGGTATTGCTGGTGTCTTAAACTCCTTGCTGAGCCTTACTTCGGGAATAGCTGGAGGCAAACTTTGGGCTATCAGCTTGTCTTGTGTCATACATGACTACGTGAGTTATAGAGGTCTAAGAAGTGCTGTCGGGTGCAACCTGAAAGATGGGATTTGGTGCTAACTCAGCTAACTATGGGCAAGATGATGTTACACATGGCTGGTGGGATACCACATGTAATGACTGTCCCAGTTCTATGGAGGCAGAGCAGCTGTGCTGGTGTGACACCTGAGCATTGGTTGTGGCAATGATGCTTCAGGGTGCTAGCATCTTCCTTCTGCCACTAGATCGGCTTCAGATGGGCAAAGAACTTCTTCATGGAGGAGTGCTGGGGAGTGCAAAAATAGCTGGCTCTACTGATGTTCAATATGGTCAACTCATGCTGCAAATTTTTTTCCACCAAAATGAGGGGCAGGATTCTTGTAGCATGGGTAGGGAGACATGCAGGGCATGTGAGTGATTTCATAGCTGAAGCCACTCTCTCTGCTCATGGTATGCTGCAAATTCAACATATACGTGTGTGTGAAATGGATGTACAGGCATCTCTGTCACAGACCACCAGGTCTAATGCTCTGCCAATGGCTCATTATTTTCCCTGGCTTTCTGAACTGGCTAGTTGTATGCAAATCATTGCAGATTCCTGCTTGAACTCCCACAGTTAGTCATTCCTGGATGTTGCATGGTTAAAGACTTCCGAAAAATTAACTATATTTTTGCTGTGATACTAGCAAAATCCACATCTTGAGTTCCAGCTACTGTGAATGGTGTTGTCAAGACTAGCAAGTCCACAACTTTACAAAACAGTTATGTTTCCAACCCAATAAGTCTAAACTGAGAAAAAACCAAACCAAACTCGAACCAACCAACTTACCGAAAAACCCCAGAAATGCACACAAAAACCCCAAACCCAAACATCAACAAAACACTACCCACAAACCCACCAAAACTCAAAACAACTGTCATCTCTCCCCCAAACTACTCAACCCACCCCAACCACAAACAACCCNAATGTAGATCTGAAGGAAGGTAGGAGGGCTTTGCAGAAAGACCTTGACAGACTGGATAGATGGGCTGAATCCAATGGAATGGGGTTTAACCAGTCTAAGTGTCTAGTCCTACACGTCGGTTACAATAACCCCATGCAATACTATAGGCTGGGGTTGGAGTGGCTGCAGGAGGATCAGGTGGAAAGGGACCTGGGAGTGCTGGTGGATAGAAAACTTAACATGAGGCAGCAGTGTGCCCAGGTGGCCAGAAAAGCCAATGGTATCCTGGCCTGCATCAGGAATATTTTTCTTTCTAAATTCATTGTACTGCATGAATGAAAGTGGAGGAGTTTATCTGGTGTGACTGTGTGGAAGGAAAAAAGAAGAGAGCTAGACTGCATTATTGCAGCAGTGCTTGGATTCTTCATCCCTAGGAGATATCATCCCTTACAAAAGTGCAAAGAGACACTGCTAAATGCTCTTTCCTTCTGATGTATTGAATAGGAATTTTAATGAGTTTCTTTCTCCATCCTGCTCAGGAAGCAAGCAAAACCACATCACAGAATCACAGAACCACAGAAAATTATGAGTTGGAAGGGACCCACAAGGATCATCTAGTCCAACTCACCATCTAATACCCGTACAGTGACCAAGAGCACATCCTAGAGCGTAATACCAACCTAGATGCCTCACAGTCTAGCAGGCCACTCCGAGCCGGAAGGGGCCCAGGGTCATCCAGCCCTACACCCCCCAGCTAGACCATGTCACTAAGCTCCTCGTCCAATCTTCTCTTAAACACTTCCAGGGATGGCGACTCCACAGAAACATCAGAGGCTTGAACTTGCAGTAGCAGTGGTGATCAGTGCTGAAACTATGTGACAGCAGGAGAGAAGGGTATGCAGTTCAATGAGGCCAGCGGTTATTAGTGAATATGAAGAAAAGGCTGAAGAAACAAACCTATTCATTCCACAGGGATGTTAAAGAAACTTTGGTGGTTATCTTGTGTGTGTGTGTTACCTCTGCCTGTGGCTGGGTGGTGGTACAGCTGCTGTAAAAAGAAAAGAAGGAAAATCTTTCCAAAAACACAATATGAGATTACAGCTAGAAACGACAGAGACATCAATTTTAGAGGTTTTCTGAAGAAGTTTCTTAGCTCTTTTCTTTCCTTGAGTATGCAAAATACACCTCCCTCCCCCCCCAAAAAAAAAAAAAAAAGAAAAAAACAAAAAATGTCCGGAGAACTTAAAAAAGAAATAATTTGCTGTAAATTTCTTGTCAATGAAACTGAGCACGTTAGATGTCAGATTTTTGTGGTGATCCATAAAATTCAAGGACGTGATGGTAGAGCTCTACATGAACTGTTTTTTTTTTTTTAAGAATGGTCTGAGAAAACTAAATATGTTCACTGTAACATCTTATCATCACTCCAGTGCTTAAGATATATTTTTGAATTTTCCCGAAATTCTCGGAGAGGAAACCGATGTGAGACATGACTCTCATCCTTTCTGATAAAAAAAGGCAAAATACATGTAGATCTTGAGTTTTCACTGGTCACTGCATGATTGTAGTAAAGATTTTAAAATCTGATAATCTCCTGCCTGACCTGCAGTTAGCCATAACTAGAAAAGCGTAATAACCTTGCAAGTCATGTAATGACAATAAATAATAAAATCTCTTCAAACATATTTTGAAGCTTTTCTTTGCACTTTTGCTTCTATAGCTTTCTTTCTAGTCCTCTACTGCTATTTCTTTTCTCACCATTGTTGTGGCCTTTGAGTTCTTATCCTTCATGCTGCCATCAGTGTAAACTAGACTGGTAATCACAGTCTGGTTGAGCCTTTCACCATGCCTCATCCATAAATATGGCATAAATCACTGGCAATATTTCTTATCCACTAGAGACTAGTGTAAGAACAGACATTATTTACATTAAACTAGGATTTCAGCTCACTAGTCTGATAAAGTCAGATAATTCTGTTGTTGAGCTGAGCTTAGAGAGATGTTAGGGAAAGCCAAAATAATTAATTTAGACTGTACCTCAATGTTCAAGAACAGCTTCAGACCAAGGTGATTTTTCTTTTTAATTGCTAGTTATAACCTCTTTTATTCTGAGAGATTTTTTAAAAAAATCGTTTCATTTAGCAATTATGTATTGAAGAAATCTCCAATATTTTTAACATGTAATTAGTAATATTTGACACATTCAAATTGACACTTGGAAATTGATGTAACTGTGGAGGAAAATCCACTTAGCACGCATTCAAGGTCTGCAGTATTTAGACAAGACAAGCTGAAGTGGGCATGAGACTAAAGAAATAAACTATATAAGTGCTTGATTTTTGGGAAGTGAATGACATAGATCACTTAGGAGTTTTACTGTTCGAGGTAACTTATAAAAATCTCATTTCTGTTTTGTTTTGGCTTTTCTTTCTCCTGAAGTTTTGGGTTTTTTTTTTTTTTTTTACGTTTTTGCTTATTTTTTTCCCTCAAACTACATAAAAAACTCCAAATGTAACACTATAGCAGAGGTGTATTTACAAGTTATTAATGAGATTCCATATTAAGAGACAAAAACTATAAATTTTTTATGATGGTCTTAATTTCTTTATTTCCTACATAATTAATAAATCAGACAGTAGGATAATATTGCAATTTCCAGACACATTCAGGCTAAAAAAATTAACAGCTGAGTGGGATTAAGAGGATGTTTCAAGAGGGACTGGCACTTCTAGTGTGTCTTTTCACTCATTCCTCACTGCTGTACAGGAGCATTTCTATACTTTCAGGCTTCAAACTGAAAAACCACAGTCTTCAGGGTAATATTTCCTACATAGTTTCTAAAGCAGCCAAATCAATCAGTTCCTGTCATGCCACACAGTATTGTCTTGATTAACCCCTTGCAGATATTTCAGGACAACTGTGTAAAGTAAAAGGCAGTAAAGAAAGGTAGATCAATTTTAAGTGGGGCTGAAGTTAAAATATGCAATGCAGTAGAGTGTTAAAGATATAGAAGGTAGCACAAAAGGTATGTTAAACGACATAAAAATACTAGCTTATATTCAAGAAGAAGTGCAATACTTCTTACTGTGCAGTGCAAACATGCATTGAATTCCTCAGAAGAAATATGGATCTTTGAAAATATTTCCTTGTATAACCTTGACAACATGACTTCTTCCTCACTTCTATTGGAAGTAATTGCTTTCTTGCTGTAGCTACTAAAGGAAGATCCTTTGCCCAGTTTTAACATGAGATCTAAACTTGATCCTGTAATCCATTCCTTTATTGAGAAGAAAGGAAAGGTAACTTTCGAAGTTGGATTTTACTCCAGCCCTCTATTCACCTGTTCTGACATCTTAATGAGTATGTCTAATATATTGGAAAGGCCAATAAAGATATCTTCTGTAATTTCTTTTGTTGATTTTAGAACTTTCCAGTTACATGTAGACTATATACTACTAATGGTAGAAAAAACTGTGCCAACTGTCTTTCCAACTAAAAGAATTTAGTTCAGCACTGGTCTAGAAAGCAAAACATACAAAAAGCATGACCCAAATTTGAACTTGATACATTTTGAATGAAAAGTTTGAGAGGAAGATACAAAGCATTGACATTGCTGCTACATTTTGGTAATAAAGCATTTATGTTTCAGAGAAAGATTCTGCTTATTTGACTTTTTTATGTGTGACTAAAGAGCTTTTCCCCAAAGTGCCAAGAAGATTTGTCAGATGAATTGATTTTGGTGGGGTCTGTACAGACTCATTATGTCCGTAAATGATAATTCTCAAAATAAAAGCTGTCCCACAATGATTCACTATCATCTTGTGCAGTCAGAACTCTTACATATTATTTAACATAGATAGGTAGAAATACAGTTTTCATAGCCTAAAATATGTATGTGGCATGTTGTCTCAGTCAACTTTATGGCTCAAAGACATCCTGAACAATGTGATCTAGCCAGATCTGCTTTGAGCTGAGAATTCAGCTCTGTGAGCATCAGAAATCCCTGCCACCGTACACTATTCTATTTTATGGTATTACAGAATCACA
>WEKX01014564.1:0-23604 GCA_013390025.1 Pitta sordida | reverse complement strand
TCAGGCATTCCCTGCAGCCAGGAGTCTGGACAACCACATCCACTGACAAGGGTGTAGTTTGGGTCTGAGCTTCCCTTGTGGCCTTGACCCCGACTTTCATCTGTCTGGTTCTGGCCATGACTGATGGGGAGAGGAAGGAGAGACAGCACCTGCCAAGGGAGCTTCTGCTACCCTGCCTACTTGCCCTGCCCACACGAACGGCCATGCTACCTGCCTCTTAATTGCTTACTTACAAGCCCCCCGCAGTTGCCCAAGCCCCCTGCAGTTAACGTCCCTGTTTTCCTTGCCCCTGTTTGCTGCGCCCCTGATCACTGTGCTCCCAGGAGAGGTAATGGTTTAAGTACCCACAGGTGGGAGGTCTTGTTTCCCTGGCTGCTTCCAGCGCTAACCCTACAAGTCCAAGATGGCCACTCGCTGCCGTGTCGCCGCAGGCGCTATCCCGGGCTGCTGGTGTTTCTGGCTCAGCTCAGGGGTGCCCAGGTGTAGTCACACGTTCTGCCGGCCACTCCCGGTGCTAGCCCTACAAGTCCAAGGTGGCCGCTCGCATGCACTCTCTTCCTCACACGCATGAGTTCCAAATTTTCAAGACTTTTGGCTCTAATTATAAAGATGTCTTTGTTTCACAGTAACGTGCAAGTATTAGAGAAGCAATGTATAGGCTGCCTGAAAGTGACTTGTCATTTTACAAATGCATAGAGATTGTTAATTGGTTGCATAAAATGTTATTTACAGTAATAATTTCTGAACTAGGTAATGGTCTTTTACACTTTGTGTAATGGTTTGGATGTTATATCATGCTCCAATGCATTTGGACTTACTACCAAGTCATTAAAACAGGAGTAAAGCTTTCATAATTTACAGATGTGATTATGCTGTATAGTGTAGGATCTCATGAAATAAATAATTGAAAATGGCATTTTTTCCCTCATGCTGCCACTAGCACATCTCACTATTAGAAAATTGTGTCCTGAGTCTCATTTCAGACAATTCAGAACATTATTATGAGTATCTTTGTTTTCATCAGTCTGAATGTGATACGTGCTGAATTCAATCATATAAACCTTGTATACTGGTAGTACTCTACAAATAACTTCTGATGTAGAGAATGGAATTTTATTTTTGCTTTTCAGATACTTGATCATTTAACTCCATCACTTTGTTTTGCAGTTATATGTGTTGCACAGATTGCCACAGCTTTAGTTCTGCAACTCGTATCTCCTTAGGGCTTTTGCCTCAGGGCAAAACATAACTGTCAAGTTTCCTTGTTTAAATTAGTTTGTTTAAGTGTACTACAGGAAGAGACTGAGTAATGAAATTCATACCCTGACTTTATTCAAAAAGAAGCTTTTTTTCTCATTGGAAAATTTGAACTTGTGTATTGATTTTGGGCTAGTTGTAGAAAGATCTGAAGCATCAAGGGTATACTTTTGAGCAATCGTAGTTGCAAACTAGACCAAAAAGTGTTCCAAAGAGCAGTCTGGCTTCTGAAGGAGAAAATGAGAATATGTATGTGTGGGTGTTTGTGTCAAAGCAATATGGAAAAGGCAAAGCCCTGAAATTCTCCAGTAAGAAGTTATCATAGTTAGCCAGATCCTCATAGGCTCGCATAACTGTATAGCCCAATGAAACTCATTGTTAAATGGAGTATATTCTCTTCATTGCTCTTTCGGTCTGATACCTCCAATATATTTTGCTCAGAGGTGTTATGTTAAGAAACTTGATTACCGAGACTCAATTATTTGCCTTCTTGCCATGTTTCTTCAGGAGCTTAGTGCTTTTGCAAAGAAGTAGATTATGCAGGGACGGTGTTTATGGGCAAGGCTGCACTCCTTCGCTCTAAGCTCAAATAACGCAACAGAGTTTACACTCATATAGCAAACTTTTTTATTCCAAAAAATACCACAACCTCATCTACACAGCCTATTCAGAACAGCTTTCTGCTGCAACCAGACTGTTTCCCAATCACACCAGTGCTATCTGATGTGAACAAAAAGCACCAGGAAAAGTTTTAATTACAGCTTTGATAATAAGTGATCACAGAGCAGTTCTTGAGTCTATTTCCAGCCCTATCATACATATATGGTGGGGAAATGTATCTAAATAGTATCTGCAAGTGACAAAGTAGAGGATACACTGTCTAACAAAGCTAGTCTAACAAAGACGACTGAGCCCCCTCATTTCTGGGGTGCCAAAAATTATAGTGCATTTGAGAGCAATAGAACTGCAAGACACTATTAGGCACTAGACAGGCTCAGTATGCAGACTCTACATCGTGTGGGAGGCATCTCTACCCAAGAGAGGATTGACTACGTAATTTGGGATTTATGGTACCTTTCTTAAAAGCCTATGGAAGTACATAAGTGGTGGCAAAAAGCTGAGAAGAAAGCCTTTATGAAGGAGGTCAAGGAAGTATACTGTAGCTGCCACAGTGTCACTTCTTATTCTTGTTCACATAATGAAAGAAGCAGGTTTATTCTTCCTTATGTAATGCTTTAAAATGCTCTAAAATTGCACTGACGATTTATTCAGTGTAATCTTCAATTGCAAATGACTGTAATGTAAAATGGAACAAACCTACAAGGTCATACAATTACTGTAAGGGTATGTTTGAAAGCTTTCAAAGTATTAAGAGTTGATACACAAAATTCACCCTTTCATTAGTCTTTAAGAAGTAAAATGTAAGAAATATATATATATATGCCTGTCTATAGGGTACCTTTGAATTTGTAATGATTCTTTGATTATGGAGGTTCTAATCTGATAGCAATTTTCATCTCCACATGCTTATTTCTGGCGTGGAATACTCTATCATAAAAATAGACCGCGTACTTTTCAATTATATTCAAAATAATTGTAGGGAAACCCATTTCATGGTTTTTCAAAAGGGCTTCGGACTTTACAAAGCAACTGTATTGGGTTTTATGCACCCTTTCAGCATCTAAGTAANTGACATTTCCTTATATCAATATTCCACAGAATATAACAATAATGTTGACTTCCAAGATTAAAGAGATAATAGCAAACATTAAGCTATATCCTAGCTTGGTCCTTCCATGAATATATCAAAGCCTTTAGTCCAGTAGGAGCAAATCACCTGACCTAGTTTAGCAAAGCATGTATACCCCCTGATGCTTAGAAGAGCAGGTTCTGTTGCCAGAACCTTAAACATTGTAATCAGTACTGAATGTGCCAAATTTCCAAGCTTAAAGCCTTCAGAAAGACCCAGCACATCAGGAAGGTCCTTCAAAGGTTGTAGGAAAAGATTGCAACAAACAAAGCTGTAGATCTTCTCAAAAACAGTTGTGTTTTAAAGCAGAAAGTGATTATTTCTGAACTTCTTATGACAGTAAAACTTATCACAGTATCGCAGTATCACAGTATTAGCAAGGTTGGAAGAGACCTTGGAGATCATCAAGTCCGACCTGTAACCCGACACCAGACCATTGTCTAAACCATGGCACTGCCCAAAGGACCACCCAGTTCAACTCCCCACCTACTAGTCAATGTCACTTAGCTCCTCATTGAGTCTTCTCTTAAACACCTCCAGGGATGGTGACTCCACCACCTCCCTGGGCAGACCATTCCAATGTGCAATCACTCTCTCTGTGAAAAACCGCTTCCTAACATTCAGTCTAAACCTCCCGTGGTGTAGCTTAAGGCGATGTCCTCTCGTTCTGGTGTCGTCAGCCTGAGAGAAGAGATCCACACCCACCTGGCTGCAACCTCCCCTCAGGTAGTTGTAAACAGCAATGAGGTCACCTCTGAGCCTCCTCTTCTTCAGGCTGAGCAACCCCAGTTCCCATAGCCGCTCCCATAGGGCTTGTCCTTCAGTCCTTTCACCATCCTTTTTGCCCTTCTCTAGACCCTCTCAAGCAGCTCAACATCCTTCTTAAACTAGGGAGCCCAGAACGGGACACAGTACTCAAGGTGCGGTCTGACCAGCGCCAAGTACAGGGGAAGGATAACTTCCTTAGTCCAACTGACCACACTGTTCCTAATACAGACCAGGATGCCATTGGCGTTCTTAGCCGCTTGGACGCACTGCTGGATCATATTGACTTTCCTGTCAATCACTACTCCTAAATCCCTCTCCATTTCACCACTCTCAAATATAAATTACCTCAAAGGGGTATCATCTAGATATTATCTAGATATCTATACTATCATCTAGGAAGGTTAACGCTTCACAGTAGTCTCTGTTTATCTCACTGGTCATTAATTTTCAGGAATTGCCTGATACAACCAATAAGATAATAAATAATGTAAACCCAGTAAGCTTAACCTCAGTTAAAATATAGCAAATTATTACTAAAAATTGTAGTCATGTACAATAAATAGGTTCAACAGTATTAGCTAGTCAGCACTGAGTTAACTCTCTTCTTGATTTCTTTGTGCAGATTTCTCTGTCACTGTTGCAAGTAAATATGTTTCTGGATCCCCACTTAGCCTACTGAATCACTTCTGCCCTTAAAATCATAGATACTTCTAATTGAATATCACCAGTTTTTAATGGGTTTAGGTTTTGCATATGTTCTGCAAATAAATGTCCTTCAAGAAGTGGAATTAGATAATCTAATTTTAATTAAGATCTTCTGTTTGGATATTGAATAATCATGTTAGCATTGTCTTACCAGGATATTTAAGTAAGACAACCAGATTTGCATTTACATATCAGAAATAAACAACCAAGTTCATTCCCAAAGATAAAAACTGTAGAAATTTAATTTAGTACATTTATGTAAATCAGGCAGCTTTCATTTTTGCACAACTTGGTCATCCAAACTTGAAAGCACTGACCACAATTTTTTCATTATGCCAACAGTGCAATGATTTGGTGGTTTTTAGGAAAAATGTAAACAAAAAAATTATCTTTTAATGCTTTGGGGATTTTTTTTCTGGGTAAGAACAGCCCTTGCGCCCTTGTGCTCTGTGTGTGTACATTGAGAAAGATAACCAAGAGGCCAAGGATATCATCTTGTCTGTAGGCCTCTACACTGCACCTAAAAACAGCCCCAGGCATTGTTTTGGCCTCTCCAGTTAGTTCTGTATCTGACACAGCTACAGCAGAGGGTCCTGAGAAATGGGATCATAAATGTAGCTCTTTCCAGCCATCCTGTATTCAGCATTATGGAAGAAAAGTGTTTCCAATTCATCTGGTGCCTATTCTAAGTGAGGATCCAAAAAGGATGCTATCCGCTCCTTAAGTATTCAGAGATGCACTGAGTGACTCAGAAGTTCCCAGAAAGGTGACAGCTAGTGGAGCTCTTTACAGAGTGTGGCTGAAGCTACCACGTGCTGCTGACAAAGGCTGGGCTTCAGGCCTGTCTCATCTACTGCCTTTTTACTGCTTGCTTTCACCTTAGGAACCCATCCAGAAGCTGCAGGGTCAGGTTGACTGACTTCTCAACATTCATACGAAGCTGTTCCCCAGCAGCTTCCTTATTTATTCTCATTTTCACAGACTGTCATTGGTTAAGCATCAGATTAAGAGATTCTTGCCTGCTTCTTCCTTGCCAATGGTGGCTTTTCCTTCACCCTGAGGAACTGTACTGATTGTGCGCCTGTTCAGCTGAGGAGATGAATGGCTCCTTCTTCACTTCAGCCATAACAACCCCATGCACCGCTACCGGCTGGGGGAGNGAGTGGCCTGCTAGACTGTGAGGGAACTAGGTTTGTGTTACCGCTCTGGGATGTGCTTTCGGTCTCTGTACGGGTGTTAGATGGTGAGTTGGACTAGATGATCCTTGTGGGTCCCTTCCAACTCATAATATTCTGTGATTCTGTGATTCTTGTGGCACCAAGGGCTTGGTGAGAAGTAGCCAAACTAGTGAAACAGAGTCTCTGCCTTCTCACTGTCTTCTTTTCCTACTGCAAGTTTATACCTGCCAGTTGTAATCTAGGTTAATGCCCAATGAGCTTCTGTTTCTAACTTTTGATGCAACAGCTGTCTCTGGAGGTGGAAATCCCTGTCCCAAGAAAAGGAAAAGGGAAGCAGCAATTCTAATTGTTACAATTTGGTTTTACTGCTGGCCTTTTTTTGTTTGTTTGTTTGTTTGTTTGCAATTGATAAATACTTGGCTCTCTGATTGGAGAGACTCAGAAGGACCCCCAGAGGAGTTGTTGCCAGCACTTTTGAGCTGAGTTCCAAACTATTTCTTTTGTTCTGCTTGTAGCCACTATAGATTCCTGTGAGTTGTGATGCTGGTTAGACACATTCCATTTACGGGTTTGGTTTTTTTTTTCCCAATTATTTCAGGTTTTAGTGTACTTTGGGGTTTTTCTTCTCTATGTTGCTCTGGAATAGGACTAGATATGTTAAAAGAAAATAAATAGATAATTGTGCAGAGGGAGGACTGTGACCCTTCCCTGTCTCCACTGCAGTCCTCCATATTCAAATGTTTCAAAAGAGAACTCCACCACATTTAGTTTTGCACCTAGTTTTAGCAACTATGCTGCTGTGGGATTAGTGTGTCACCATTTTGAAGGAGTACAGTCGGGTCTCCTATATCGCGCACCTGCGGTCTTATTTGGGACCTGTGCAGCCCAACTACCGCGTTGAATGGCGGCCATGCTGCCACCGCCGCTGCCCCCACTGCCGTCACACGTGCCACAGCTACCACTGGTGCTGCCCCTGCTGCAGCCTGCGCCCCCACCATTGCCCATTCTGCCACACGGGCCAGCGCCACGGCTGCGCATGCGCGGTTGCGAAACAGGTCTCATACATTGCTAAAAAATCATGCCACTAAGATCTGAAGCTGCAATATGGGGGGCGCGAAGTGCAAGAGGGCCGACTGTATTTCATATCCAATTGAGCTGTTTGGGGTTTATATAACTACAGTTATATAGGACACAAATTGCAATATCTGTGAGTGAAAAGAGTACAAAGGCTTTTCTTTATTTTGAGGCACTGTTTCAGATTAGATGTGATTGCAGGCAATGAGAACAAGGTAGCCTCTGAAAACACATATTATGTTCCTGTTTGTTACATATGTGACTACATTCTTCTGTTCATGTAATACACAGAAATGTGTTTGTGCTTCAACTCGCAGTTTGGAGCAAAGAGTAGCAAACAGGAATTTTATGTTGAGATTTAACTGCTCTGTGGATTGTAGTGCAATAAAGCAGTAATCCGTCTATCCTGTGATGGGTCAAATTTTTTATTCAGCTGTGGCATTTTGTACCATGCTGTGTATCTTGTACTTTCATTCGCTCATGGATCTGATAGTTGTGAAATTGGCAGATGGTTTGTGATGCTTTTCTAGGAGTGTTCTATCAATCCCAGTGATTAAAAGGCTTGCTGATTTGCTTACCCAAATGGATTAATGGGAGGCAGCTAGGGCTTTGTTTGAAAAATCCATGCCACATAATTCAACAAAGGGACAAAAAAGTAGACTGGAAGTAATCTAGTATTAGAGCTGCATTATTGAGCTTTAAAAAAAACTTACTGACTCAGCAGTTGAACATTTCTTGATGAGGTCTGAACTATCAAGGAAAATGCAGCTTCACACTGTTTTCTCAGTCATTCCATGAGGATAAGGTTCAGGATTTTAAGCAGGTCAGCAGAAGCAGTGAATGACATGTAAAACTTTGGAGAGCTGCCCTGCATATTTTGTTTCTGTAAAAAATCAGAAATGTAAGTATAGAAGTATGACCTTGACTCATCCTCTCCTACCCATGTAATTTAAGCATTCATAAGTTCCTGATAAAGTCAAATGCTTAGGCAGACCAGATCAAGCATTTTAACCTGCTTCTTAGACTTCTGTAATTTATTGTATTGGTTTCCTAGGAAATTCTAGTTGCAAATTGCAAACTATAGTCAACTGTAAGTGTGGACCATTCAATTTAAAGTTAAATGTCAAGTATACAACATTTAGCCCAGGAAAGAACAAAGTCCTCTGGATGTTCAGGAAGCTGGTCCCTGTTCCTAAAATATTTTTAAGGTGTATGAAATGGTCCTTGAATGGAAATGGAGCTACCATATCAACATTTTTCATGCTCATTCTCTCCTCAGCCCTTCGATTCTTCTATTCTTGGTTTTCCAGCTCTGAGAGGAGGCAGCTCTCTCTCAGTTCTGCCTCTTGTCAGATGAGCAGGGCACTCCTGAGGGTGGATTTGAAATGTTCTCAGGCTAGGAACACCTGGTTCCTGCCTCTGTCAGCAATTGTGCCAATTACTGGTTGCCCCACCTTGGTGGGGCATCTGCCCTGTGAGAGCTTCCCGTTTCAGTCAGTGCAGATGGCCTTATCATTTGTGTGTGATTTGTTTCTAAATGCATCAATGGACTTTATTTGCTTGGGGAATTTAGGTGGAGGTAGTTAACACCGGAGTTTAAACAGCATCTCTCCACAGAATAAGGTGCTTCTCTATATGTGAAGATACATTAATTCTGTTGTTTGGAAGTTGAAATGGAGTTGTCTCTTGACTGTGCATTTCTGAAAATGAAGAATGGACATGTTTCAACAGGTCCAAATATGCCTATTTTTGGTCCCTAGTGAGCTGTAGGCAATTGGTGTATGGTGTCATACAGAAACAGTAATGCCACCATTCCTTCTGTGATTCATCTGATTCTGGATATTGAAAATAAATTGTATCCATTTCATTTATTTTGTCTCCTTACATTATCTTGATTTTGACACTTCGTGCAAGCTTGAGGTATTGTTAAATATATACTGAACTTGAACTAAATCAAGCTCCACTTGATTTTTGCTTCCAGCCTTTCCTTGTGATACCTTTGCATTTTTAATCTCACCTGTGGGATCAGAGACTACATGGTAACTGTTGATGGGCATATGAGAATCACCTTGTAAAGTACTCATTCTTAGTCTCTTTGAAATCTCTCTTCGAGATTCTGCCCTGTAGTATGGCCAAGAGTTGGTCTTTTATCTCAGCTAATGCTCAGAGTTGGAAACAGATTTTCAGGCTTAGGTATGCCACAACATTTTTTAAGGTTTAGTTTATCATCTGTCCTCAAGCTTAAAACATACAAGTTTTAAAACAAATGTTGGTTTCACATGAATTATGATTCGTCCGCTATATATAATGCACTTGCACAGAGAACTGCCTCTGCATGATTGCCAACCAAAATACATCAAGAATAGAGGAATCAGCTGTCAGACTATTCCCTGCAAGTTTTCTTTTCACCACCACCCATTATTTAAAATATAGAATGGGATTTAGATATATTTCAATTGTCTTTCATATATCCAGAGTTTCTGTCTTTACTGCTCAGATTATTTTCTGTAATTTAATTTTTTTCCTGATGCTAGGTGCTGCTCAGATATTGTTTTGAATAACAGTGCTTGAGAGACAGACTTATTTAGGTGTGCATTTTCAGTCACTTCTGATAAATGGAACATGTACTTTGTCACAAGATTTTCCTAGGTCTTCCAAAGAGTGGGTGGAATTACGTAAAGCTTCGGTTCTTCTATTGCATAGTATTTTTGATTATATCTGGCAGTTTACTTATCTGGAGTGTTGTCTACAGATCTGTGGCCCAGCTAGAAAACCTGTTAAATGTGCCCCAGTAAGCTAAGACCCTACCTGCTAAAGAGAGAATAGTAATTATAGTTGTATATTTTGTTGAAAGTACTTATACGTTCTTTTGCATTATTCACTCTGCTAGATTTAAATCCAGGGATTTTAAATATGCATATTTTCCATATTGCCTCAGCATACCCTGGAGATGCTTTATGTAAGCTGATTTTAATTAGATTTGTGCTAAAGAGGGACTGCCTTTATCCTAGTTGAGCAACTAGATGTTGTTGAATAATTTTAGTAAAAAAAAGGTTTAAAACTTTATATGTCAAGCTCTCACTATTCTTACTGTATGTATGATCATTTATTATCTTTTTTTCCAAGTTATAAAAAGACACTCAAAACCAACTTCAGTTATTAGAGGCATGACACTGATGTGATTCTGATCTCACAAGTAATCCATGGGAATAAACTACTGAATACGCACCTGATAATTGGATGAAGTTGGGATGCCCATTCACCTTAAATTGAGGATATGTTCCACAAACAATTTTCCTTTCATTCCTTCATGTGTAGAGAAGGCACTTTTCTGTCCACATTTTGTTTAGATAATTTTTCACCAGAGCTTTTGTTTTGACTAGAAAGGAGTAACATAATGAGCAAAAAAGTCTTGCACGTATGTAGCTTTTATTGCCATGAGAAAGAGTGGGCAGTTAAAGATGTGTAAGGGAAGTACATTTGTTTCTTTAGTTATTTGTCATGTGCCATCTGATAGTTTTATAAAAACATTATTTGCTGCAATGATCATAAATGCAGTGTAAATGTGGTTTTGAATCATAGGTCGTACATTTGCTATCTAAAGCCACTGTTACCATGACTAGCTTCATCCTGCTCTGTGACCAGATTCTGTCAGTGCTTTTCTATCAGTAGAGTGCCATACAAAGACACATCTCACACTAACAGAAAAATACTAAGTCTTTCCAATGGGAAAATCCATGCAATTCTGTTCTCCCTTGGGTTAAAGAACAGATAATTTCGTAACTTTAGTGTTGAATATATTTTTGTTAACCCCACTGATTTTTTTATTTTTTTTTTAGTTAAGAAAGTATCATCAGATGTAGCCCATGCTACTGTGTCCACTGCTTCCTATTTGAAAATGCGACATAAAATCGGTTAGGACAGAAATAAGCTCATCCTACTTTGCACATTCTCAAGTGAACATAGAATACAAATATTAATAACATAATTGTCAAGATTTTTCTTTAAAGGAAAAATGTTTTTCTTTACTTTTCAGGTTTGATTGCTAGGTGTACATGTAATGAAGAACTGTATAATCTAGATTGAATTGTGATGGGGCTTACCCCTAATTTAAGTTACAGATTGTAGTTTTTATCCATCTGAAAAATATCCCTTTTGAAAGTCTGATCTTCCTAGTGACTCTTAGAATTACTTTGCTTTTGGACTATAGGCTGTAACTATCTGATCCCTTTCTTTGGACCTTATTTCATTGTGCTTGTTCTGTTGTATGAGGTATAAAAGACTGAACACTTTTACTCTTCTGTGCTGAATAATTATTCTCCCTATCATAAAATTGAATATATTCTCTGGAGTGTAAATACTGTAATCTCAGGACAGAATGATTGGCACAGATGGTTGAGTTGGATGACAGAAAAATCTGAGCCATTGTCTTGCCGGGACCTTGAAAGAAGAAGCAGTTAAAGAGCCTGGAATTTACCCACACTGTTTTCTCCAGGATTATCATTAAGATTTTTTTAATCTGCTCAGTAGAGTGCTGGCCCTCCACAATATAAGCCTTGTTGAAACTAAACCTTATTCAAAATCAGATTGCAGGTAAAAAAGAAATCAGCAACCATTATGGAATAAATTCTGCGAGAATAATTACAGGGATGAATTAGACCTTTGTGTTAATTCAACAATAACCCAATCTTCTGAATATACCTTTATATCTTTAAGATGTTTCAAGTAAAGCAATGAAAAATGTTTATGTTTACATATGCATGTGTGTGTAAAACTGGCAGTTTTATATTAGTTTATACTCAAATCTGAGGCTTTAAAAGTAATTATAAATAATAATACTTATATATTATGTTTTCCACAATTTCATTTTAAGTACTGTTCAATGCATGTTTAAGTGTACCTGATAAGAAGGAATCTGTAAGCTAAAGTGAAATTATCTTTGCCCAGTATATTTCCTCTACAAAAGGTAAACAAATACATGAACATTAAAAACACATCCAAAAAGGTAATAAAATATTGATAGTTAGAAGTACCAGAAGAAAATAAAACTATTCCAGGTCTATTATTAGTAAAAGTTATCCCATTGTGTCACTCATATCACTTCAGTGAACAAAAGATCATAGAGGGAAATATAAAGAGGCAAAAGAACAGTTTTCAATATAAAGATTAAAAACAGATGGGGACTAGAAAATGAAAATATCATATAAGGAAATTAATTTGGACAAAATAACTTCCTGGCTTTTTAAATTGTATGTCTTTATTTTTCTGACTGTAATAGAGTCCCAGATATTGCTTTTACTTGTTGTGTTTTTACCTTTATTTTACTTTCATAAAAATGAGTACATTTTGCCACCTGCTTTGAGAGTCAACTGAACATGGGATTTGGCACATGGATGACAATCCACTTTAGTACAGTGGTAAGTGTCCCCACCTGGTGTGTGGGAGACTTGGGTTCAATTCCCGCCAGGGAGACAGTGTTAAGAGTTGGACTCGATGATCCTTGTGGGTCCCTTCCAACTCAGAATATTCTGTGATTCTGTGATGTTGGGTTTTTTTCTGTTTGCACAGTATTCCTTTTACAGAGGAAAGTTTGGCTGTGATTTCTGGGTTGCTAATGTTTTGGCCAGTCCTAGCTTTGGACCATGAACTGGTATCTCTTTCTGGAGGTGTGTAATGTAATGATGAAAGAGAGAGGAATCGTATCTTAGCGCTGTCTTTATGCACTGTTCCTGTTTAATGACATGATAGCTTAATGTGATGTTCATAATGAAATTAGTCTGTCTTGGCTTCGACTTGATGATTATGATGATGATGTTCACTTGAGATGGAACCAGCCTTTAGCATAAGCTACAAAAGAAGGCCAGTCAGATATTTTGGGTTTTGTCAAAAGTCTTGTAAGCTGTCTTCAGCACCCTCCTGCAGTGAAGGACTCCTCCAAAACCTATCCTGCCATTAATCAGTAAGAGACTCAGGATATAGGAGTTTTAAGAGAACTTTCAAATAAGGGCTGAAGGTTTGTATAAGAAAACAAGAGATAAGAATCATCTCGAGTTTTCTTTTTATTTTTCCCTGCAAAATTAAATTCCAATTACATATCTGATTAACTCTGCTCTGGGAAAAGCTAGCTAATTTTTGCCACTGTGTGAATACTAAATTGGTATGAAACAAAAGATTTGTATTGCAGATGAAGACCAAATAGCTGGTGCAGCATAATAACAGATGCATTGACTTCAGCTGAGGACAATATTAATCTTTGTGTCATGTCCTGTTCATGAAAAGGATGTATTTCTATCGTATTTTCAGAATTTTGAGTGTCTCTCCTCCTTACAGGTAAAGGTATACCATCTGCAAGAGCAAGGAAGCCAGAAATAAACCTGGGATTTTTTTGGTTCTTGTTTTCTACTGGTTATTGTGGGACATTTACCAGCTCAGGAAGTCTTATCTTTTCAAAAGAATATTACTGTGCACTACATTAAAAGCAGTGATGGCTTTAGTCTGATTTGGTGAGAGTGATCATGAGCCTGAAGGGAGAATTGTTGACAAAATTATTGACACGGGTTGTAACTGGTTTTTGCCAAACATCCACAGTGACTTCTGTCATCACAACATGACACAGATTAGGCTGCCCTATGTGTTCCTTTTGTGAAGGAGTCAGGTGAACGCCTTTGTAATACTTTTGAGGAAGAGATTACATCTCGTCACCTGAATTGAGAGCTGTCATCAGATTTTCCAAAAAGTACTACATAAATCTTAGGTTTTAATGGTTTCTGAGATTGAATTCAGTTGAGCTGAAGCCTTTATTGCATTGAATTGCAATGAGAGTCAAGGACCAATGGACATGAATAAGAATTAAAGAGATGCAAGGAAATAGCCCTAATAAAAAAGTGCAGCACTTGGATGCCACAGTTAGATTGAGTCCTGAATTGTCTTTGATGGGTTTCTCAATCTTGTCAGTAATGATGGTCTCCCATGGTGCCAGCAAACTGCAAGCAATTTTCTGCAGTAGCTGCTGTGACCAGATTGTATTAAGATGAAATGTTGTCATGAAACATATACAAAAGCTTCTCCTTGCTTGTGTCTGATGCACGGAGGAAAACCATCTCTCTCTGCTTGGCGAAGCGTAGAGAACCTGCCTCAAACTAAGGCTGGAAGAAAATGTGTTTGTGTTTCTGGCCTGTGCCATTTATTGTATCTTTATAAGGGAAAACTTTTTTAACTGGAGTAAAATGAAATTTTTCCAACTATTTTCAGTAAATTAAGTATCATTTGGTCTTTATGTGGATATATTAACAACAGCAATGTTTTTTAGAGTAACCTAGCCTAGTATGAACATTTGTAGATAGCATTGCGTTATGCCTAATGCTTGTTTTCTGTATGGAATTTAAATTTCTGTTTCTTAGAAGTAAGCCAGAGTAGCAGTCATTGCATAAAATAGAATATTCCAGTTGGAAGGACATGCAAATGGTCATCTCAGCCTGACAAATAAGTTACTGTTGAGATGGAAGAACAAAATTATTTAGATGTGTTTATTGAGGAGCACTAACATAGATGACATCAGAGATATTCAGTTCTGTTAAAACTATTGCAGTCTTTCATTTGAGGCCCTTAAGATAATGAGGGTTCTACAACTCTCCAATGGACATTTAAGTATTTTAAATTATAAATACGTAACATGAACTTAATTATGCTGAAGTCTGGAAACAACAATAAGTCATCATATCCAACTACGTTTGAGCAGCAATTTTTGGGAAGGATTCTGGTTAAAGTTTGTGTTCTTGCAGTTACTTTTGCCAGTAGTAGAAAAGACATACTAGCAGGTACTACATATGAAACAGTTTCTGCTCATAATTAGTGCATCAGAAAATTTCTATCTTCACACATTTGCAAGAAATAGTGCTTTCCGTTTTAGGTGGATAAAGTACTTAAGCAGACAGGTGCAACTGAGAAAAAGTAGTGCAACAGTTCTAAATCCTTTAGACACACCTTTTGCTGGAAATCAGTAATTTTGTTTTCTTTTTATAAAGTGTTTATTCATTATTGCTGTGTAACTAACGGCAGCCTATAATCCATCACATAAACCACTCTGGTACCTGAGGATTGGAAGATGACAAAAGTGATACCAATTTTCAAAAAGACTTTCTAGGAAGTCAGAGTTAATATGGGCCTGTAATCTATAGTCTATTAGTCTGTTACAGATAAATATAATTTTCAGGAAAATTAATAAAATCTGTAATAAAATTAGAATCAATGAACACTCATAATTTTTTTAATGAAGTGCTTGACTCTCAAAGCTACTGGATTCTTCAAAGTTGTCAGCAAGTATATGGATAAAGGGGCTTATTAGAATTTCCAGATGGCTTTTGAGAAAGTGATTTTCCCACAAGTTTTAAGGGAATTCAGTGACTAAAGGGTTGCTGTCTATATAGTTCCTTTCACAGACATGTAGTGAATGAAAGACAGAAGCCAAAAAATAGAAATAATGAGAATGAATGTAGATAAGATCATAAAATCAAGTCTGGTCATGATATTGAAATTAACTCAGCATAGTAATGACAATGTTCATCAGCAACAAACAAGATGAACTTACAAGAATCAGTGACTGAGCAGTGAAATGACAGGTGAAATCCAATGTAAACTGACATAAAGTGATGCGCGTAGAAAAAAGTCTGAATGCAGAAAATTAAGTTGTTGAGCTCACTGTTGATACTCAGGAGGACCAAGAGTGGCCTGCACAGGTTGAATACATCTTGCACTCTGAGTAAGAGGGAGTTTGAACAGAAGCTGCCAGAAGGCAGGTTTTCACCAGTCATGGTATTTCTTGACACAGAACAAAATTTTACTCTGGCCCATGTTCTTACATTTTAAAGCTAAGAAGTTGAAATTGCCCTAAAAATTATTTCAGGGATAGTTCTCTCTCTGGTGGTCCCAAAACATGGTCTGTATTGGTACCAGCATATGCAAACAAGTAATAATCCTTATTTCGATGGCACAGGATCTGCTGAGCTGCACTGCTGTCAGCACCTTTTACAAGCAGCCAAACAGTAATACTGACAAATCAGTGATGTGTTGCTTCACTGGAACTGTTTTCTTGAAAAGATACAAAGGACAAATCCCACAGGTACTGTGCTGTCCTGCGTGAGAAAGAAGTCTAAACCTCTGAGATTGAATCACTCATGGATGATGGGGATAGCTGAACAAACAGGATGCTTCTGAAGTTGGAAAAGGAAGAAATTGCATTTCTGAACTCTTGGATGCAAAAGGATAAAGTGAAATGGAAGAGTTCAAAGTATGAGATATACACAAGCCAAGGTGATTGAGGTTGATGGATACATGTGAGCAAAGTGCAATATAATAGCTCCCTGCTAGAGAATCCGTGAAGCTGTCTGACTTATCAGCAGTAACACAATCTCAGTTTCTGATTCATAGGCTTGAGCAAGGTAACTTTTCAGATGTCTGCCAAAATGAGTACTTCCAAACACAGTTTATGTGTGTATGATAAGTACACTGGAAAAAAATTCTTCCAAAGAGTTTGTGTGGCTTTTTCCTTCTGATCGCACAAGATATGACAGCTTTACAAGTGCAAACCCAGAAGAGGAAAAAACATAATGCCTTTTCTTCCTTTTATTCTGTTAAATAATTTCCTTTTGATTCAATAGAAAAAAGTAACTGATCTTTTTATATCAATGTCACAGTGCATGTCTAACCTCTAGCAGATCTTAAAACAATAATGCTTGTTTTGTAATGTTGCCTATTATCATCTTCCGAGATTATTTTGATTCCCTCAGTAATTTAAGTTGCAGCTTAGACAGGCAGTAAATATATACTCCAGTAATCAATTTGAGATAAGTATTTGTAGAGAACCATACATACTTAAGTGCTGTTAATATATACTTTATCCTGCAGGTGTACAGCACATGAAAGAACATAGCAGGTGGGAGTGCTAAAAACCTCTGGAAGATAATGTAACTCATGGATGTTTATCCTGAGAAAACATGTGGTTAACTACTGTTAAATATTTTTTCTTCATATGTTGCCTCAATTGATTATTGAAGAGGCTTAATTAAGAGGCTTAGATTGGTTAATGCTGGTTGTTCTATTTGTCATAGATGCCATGGTTAGCCTTTGTATCTCTGGTTTAGTGCAGTCATTTATTTCTCTCCACTTAATGCATCTCTGGTTTAGCTTCTGGTGTTTCTTGAGGTCCACTCAAATTCTTCATCCCAATCTTGTGTACCTTTAGCATCTCTCTTGGGAAGATAGCCTGCCTTTTGAAGTGGAAAAATCCCATTAATACCAATTCCTTGAATTTTCTTCCTCAAACTTGCCCATATTTTACATGCATTTCTTCTATCAATGGCCCTTTCTCTTTATTAACCATTTCATTTGGAAGCCCCTTTAAACAAAACAAAACAAAACAAACAACTTCTACTTTACATTTTCGTATTTCATTCCTCTTCAAACTAAAATTCTGTTTTCCTATTGGCTGAAGACTTCTGACATTTTTATTCTAAATCATTCCTCATACCATCCTTTGATACTTTCCATTTCAAAATATGCCTCCCCATATGCCTTCTTAGAGGTGTAACTTCTCTTTATTCTCTCCTCACAAGCTCCAACATCTTTCTCCTGTCCATATCTTATGGCTACCCAATGCACATCTTTTTGCCTCTCATATGCATATTGAATATTCAGTTCCTTGAATGAACCAGTCTGCCCTACAGAAATCCAGTTTGGATGTTTTGTTGGCCCCCCTCTTTGTTTCACTCTTTATTGAAAACTTCATTATTTCGTGATCACTACATCCCAGACAACCTCTGACTACCACATTTCCCTCCAGATCTTCCTTATTTGTGAACAGCAGATCAAGATAAGCCTCACCCCTGGTTGGCTCACTAACTAGTTGTGATAAGAAGGAGTCGCCATCCCTGAAGACTGGATGATGTACTTGGTGGCATGGTCTAGATCATATAATGGTGTGTTGGTAACAAGTAGGTTAGGTAACAGGTAATAGGTGATAGCTTGTACACAATGATCTCTATTGTCTTTTCCAACCTTACTAATTCTGTGATTCTGTGATTCTGTGCTGTGTTTGAATGGCTCAAGATCTTTTCTCTTTTAAAAATGATCTGCTTTCCTTACTTCCATGTATTACATCTGTAACCCTCTGACTCATCTCACCAGGTTTTCCTCTTTTCTAACCCTTGTATTCTTCTCCACAGTTGAGAGGCCACTTACATTTTCTCCTCCTTTGAAACACCTGCTGTCTTTTAAGAATCACTCTGCTAGCTCTTCTTGTACATCTCACTCTCTTTTGGGGTTTTCCTAATAGTAATATAGAATGTAAGCTATGGAAAATTTTATTTTTTAACAGCAGTGCTGTAAAGGTGAGACCCATATTTCTCATTATCCTTTGTGGCTTCCATATTGTGGATTGCTGGCGTAAAAGGACATTCCTACCCTCTTTAGAAAGTGTAGCTTTCTAAAGGCCCTTCTTAGGGCCTCACCATGAGAGGAATAGCACTTCTGAAAAGTTGGGACTGTATGTACTGCAGTAAGTACCCAGCCACACAATCAGCTTGTGGCCTGGAAGATTAATTTGAACCATTTCTTACTGTGGAATAAGTTCTTTGAATACTGGCTAACCTCACTTATAGCTTGAAGTAAAATAATCTGTGAGAGCATTAAGCAAATAAAGCCTTTGCAACAAAAAAATTGCCAGAAGAATGTTTTGGTATTGCTTCCAACCTGAATGCTGAATCTGTAGGACAGGTAGACATAAAAATGATGGGCCAAGAGATTAAACTTCTCTGCTAGGTGCGCAAAAGATATTAGCTGCCCAATATCTGAAATATCACAGAATCACAGAATATTATGAGTTGGAAGGGACCCACAAGGATCATCTAGTCCAACTCACCATCTAACACCCGTACAGAGACCGAGAGCACATCCCAGAGCGTAACACCAACCTAGATGCCTCACAGTCTAGCAGGCCACTCCGAGCCGGAAGGGGCCCAGGGTCATCCAGCCCTACACCCCCCAGCTAGACCATGTCCCTAAGCTCCTCGTCCAGTCTTCTCTTAAACACCTCCAGGGATGGCGACTCCACCACCTCCCTGGGCAGCCCATTCCAATATGCAATTACTCTCTCTGTGAAAAACCGCTTCCTAACTTTAAGATTGAACCTCCTGCTCCTCCTCCTCCTCCTCCTCCAACCTCTGGTTCCCCCCATCCCCTCCCAAATATCAGCAGTCAAAACCCTCAAAATCCTGCTTCTTGAGCAACATGCTATCTTAGCTGGGATGTGAGGAAAAGTTATCCCATACAGGACCCAAAATGAATGTGTATTGTACTGATTTCTTTCAACTCCTCCTTTCACCAAGCTTTCTGTGTGCCAAAAAAAAAAATTAAAGTGAAAGACAGACTTTAAAATGGATTCTACCTCAGAATTTAATTCAATTTATAAACAGTTTCAGCCAATTCCCCCCCAACCCATCTTCATTTAGGGTTTTACATAAAAATGCAGTGTTTTGCAACTGTTAATAAGACTGCAAAAAACAGAGGCCTCATACATTGTCGGTTCTCTTAATGGCTTTTAAATGCTTGCATCTTTTTTCTGAAAAGTTATCTAAATGCCTAATTAGAAAGGATTGTTTCTTCCAGTGTTAATGATTCTGACTGAAAACAACTCTTGTAATGAGTAAATCTTTATAAGTCTTTAAACTTCCATGGCATTTGTAGTTGGGTGATTCTAAAGGCACAAATGGAGGGACAAGTGTAGAGAGGAAAATGTATCTATCATAGCCCAAATCTGACAAGTATCTTGTATATTACATCATCTGTAAATGATTTAGGAATAGGTATCTAAGTACAGTATTACGTTTCTGAGGAGGAATTTCCTTGGCTTTTGCAGTCATAGTAGTTTGTAGTTTACACTATATTCAGTCACATGGGAGGTGTCGTTAACTTCACTTGTCATATACGTGATGGTTCTGGAAAGTTACTGTTATATTTTCAGGGAATATGTAAGAGCAAATGCTGAAAGTCTTTCATTATAGAAATACTTAAATATGTTTTTCTCTTAATATTTCAAAATCTTTCATATCAATCTGTCTTCCCATCTCACAAATCAAACTTGAAAAGACAGACTGTAAAACATTACTAATTTTCAAATAGATTTTTCCCGTTAAGGATTTTACCTGAACTCGATCCATTTTCTGAAGAGAGTTAGACCAACATCAGTGGTTTTTCAAAGTAGCTAATATGTACTGAATTTCCTCATAATGAAAAGCAAGTGTGAATGGGTCCTGCAAACACACAATGGCACTGTCCCATGCTCCCCTTACTACTTCTTCCAGATTGAGATGCCGTTCACTAGGCACAAACAGGAATACTGAAATGCCAAACACCTGAGCTAAGTGTGGTACCTGTGCATAACCACATTTAAAATGTCATGCCAGTTTCCCATCAGAATCGTCTGGCTCCAACTACTTATTTTTTCTTTCAGGGGCGGGCACTGGCAACCTGACCCTGGGGGTTTCTAGTTCACAGATTCACAGGATACTATGAGTTGGAAGGGACCCACAAGGATCATCTAGTCCAACTCACCATCTAACACCCGTACAGAGACCGAACGCACACCCCAGAGTAGTGAACATAAACCTAGTTCCCTCACAGTCTAGCAGGCCACTTTGAGCCAGAAAGACCCTACACCCCCCAGCTAGACCATGTCACTAAGCTCCTCATCGAGTCTTCTCTTAAACACCTCCAGGGATGGTGACTCCATCACCTCCCTGGGCTGAGGAATCCAGTCTCTGCTCTCCTTTTTCATGTGGGGGTTATTTTCTGAACATGGGGTGGGGAGAGCACATGCCACTATTTTTTTGAGAACTCCTACCTGCAGACCTGCTGTTTGAAGCACTGGAGGAGAATAAGGAAAAATCAGAGAGTTGCTTAGACCACCTTGTAATCTTTTTGTTGATGTATGATATATATGCCTCTGTTTGGAATATTTTACACAGAGATATCATAACTAAATTATTTTTAAAAGTTGTCCCTGTAATTTCTTCAGTTTCTTAAAATAATTTTTGACTTATGCATTCCAAATTCATGTGATATGCTCTTGTCTCAATTTAGTACTGTGGGGAAGTCCTTATTTCTGCTTCATAATTCTTGTTCATGCCCAAGAACTTCATTAGTACATTTTGTCATAACATCATCCTGGGAGTTTATGTTCTCTCTGAGTCTTTTTCAGCTCCATTGTTTTCCAGAGTTCAAACCTTCTATTCCATAAGTGAGGCCTGTATTTTCAGTTCCTAGATCTGCTTATCTGCCCAGTAATTGGTTTCTATGCACTTCTTCTTATCTTCTCAATATCTGAGTTTACAGGCATTCTTTGTGCAATTGGAAAAATAAGCAATGTTGTTGGTTGGGGTTTTTTTTAATTTACCTCTAGATTTTTTTAATGTTTAGTGGATTTGTCTCTAGTACTCAACTTTCTGAAATTGTACTTTCAGCATTCTGAGAACTATTAGATACTATTAGATAATTTTAGATTACTTAATCTGCTACATATGTGCTTTAATAGTATTTGATGTTGTGGTATTTTCTACTTAGTAATTAATGTGATTCCAGCGGAACCAAGACAAAATTTTAAGAATATACCAGGTTTGTAGTTACCAATTTATATCCTCCCAAAATAAAACTAGGTATGGCTGCCAAGACTTCCAATATGTAACCAAAAGTGTAGTATTTTCCCATCCTCTAGAAATCAAACCTCTGGCTTTTCTTTCATCATTCACAATATTCATACTTCATTTCCTGTCATTGCATACTGAAATGTTAGAATTCTTCCATGTTTCTTAAGTGTCCTGAATAGTAAGGGTTTTATGTAAAAACTGGTAATTATGATTGAAAAATTATAAAAAATAAACTGATTGAGTAATTCTTATCCCTAGTCCATGTTAGCTATTTATCCCCTTAAGTTACATAATGAAGAGGTCTTTTATCGTTCTCATATGGTAAGTATCACATTCTGCTTTTAGCAAATGCAAGTATCACTTGAATATTTGAGCTTCATTGGCATGTTATGTTATCATCTACATTCGTAATTGAAGTTTTTACTATTTCTAAGTATTCTTATGTTACAATATTTTAAATACTGTTTCATAATGGCTGTGCACCTGCCATCTATGATTTTATTTTGATTGATCTTAGATCTCATTTCCATGCTGCTGGTAGCATCCAACCTACTAAATAATTTTCAGCCTACTAAATCATCCAGCCTACTAAATAACTTTATCAATCTCCAAATTGGCATACAGCCCTTGGGAAAGAGGTGATAGAAAAGGAGAAGTATCATCTAGCTAAATGCTATTATTTATTCCAGTTCAGTCCCTTTATATTATGCTGGAATAAAGAACATTGCTTATTACTAGGTCTAGCAAAGCAGTTATATATTTAATATTCTTTTGTTTGCATAGAATTTTCAACATAATATTTAATAAGTTCCTAAAAATCATGAGAGAAGCAGGTCTAAAAGGAAATCCCAAAGTCAAGGATATTTTTCATTATCAAAAATAGATGAAAAATATAAATTTAAGTAAATAAATTTTAATTAAACAATCATATTTACCAGTTTAGCCAAATGAATTACAGAGTGCTGTTGCAGATAGTTAAGGTCTGACATAGAGATTGCATGTGTCTTTTGAAACAAGCTCTTATTACCTTAAACTTGAGTGTAGTTAAATTGCTTCCCTTTGCAAATCCTTTTCTAAATATGCCTGTAACAGTAGGCTGGGCATCACATAGTGAATGGAAAATCATGTTGCTTTTTGCTCCCTCTGGATGTGAGGTGTTGATATTTTCTGAGAAGCTGTTTGCCATGTAGTCACTGTGCTGGGGCAAGGCTGAGGACGTATTACTGTGGAGTCTGCAGGTTTTTAAACATAAATGGACCACCCGTCCAGCCTGCTGTGACGAATTTCCTGCACAGTCATGTCCTTGAATCTTAAGCAATCAGTGAAGCACGGCTGAAGGACGAGATTCTAAGAAAGAAACCTGGGAATAGGTTTCTTTAGAGGAAAAAAATATAAGCAATAAAACTGTAGCTCAGACACCACAATCAGCTCCAGGTTAATTCTTGAAATTATATGTATTGAACCTGCCACAGGATCTTGGACTTGAAAAGGCATAGGTCTGTAGTAATGATTTTAATCTTAAATAGTACAAGAATTGTCCTAGTAAATTAGAGATTCTCCATTCTTTAATAGACAAGGAGTAAAACCCTACCTTGAATTATTTTATTCGGTGATGAATGCCTTCTGAGAGAGCCATTAGTTATTCATGCCAAAAAGCCAAAATTCTTGGATACATGCCAAATTATAGATTTAGGGGTCTAACTTCAGGGACTCCTATAAAAAATTTTCTGAGTGCTCTTCAGGGAAAAAGTCTCTCTTTATCTCCTCTGTGCTAGATAAATGGAACTAACAAAAACTAATACCACAGATAAGAATAGCAGAGATAGTATCCTACGTGCAAATATGCAATTGCAGGCATTTGTCCTACGTTCCTCAAAAGGAACCTTTTTTATGCACTCAAGAGCTGACTGAACTTTTTTTTAATTCTTATTTTCAAAAAATTCTAGCTAACACTCAGAAAGAGGTTTATCTCAGCACCCATTCCCAACACATTTCCATTTTGATATGGACTCTCATTGGGAAAATAAGGATTGAAACTCAGGTTTTCTATATTGAAAATAATGTAACTGATAAGAAAAAAAGATTCCCATAAAGATAGGCCCAATAGAAAACAAAATATTAACTGTTGAAGTACAAGACTACCAACTAACAACCTGCCTGATATCTGCTGGGAACT
>WEKX01014551.1:0-11812 GCA_013390025.1 Pitta sordida | reverse complement strand
CAACAGTGTCCAAACCAGGACAATTATTATTTTTTTAAATGTTTATCTCTTGCTTTACTGGTATTCAGACATGAATTTTATGTGTGGCAGTTAGTTTCAATTAATCCTGCTTTTTTCAAATCAGCACATTTTTCCTTCCCATCCCCAACCAGTCTTCTGATGCCTACCTGATTGTACATGAATTCTCAGAAATATTTGCCAGTAGTCCAGCAAGTTCATTAACTGGTTCCCTGAAAACCCACAAATGTGTATCATCCAGACTTGATGATTTGGATATTAAATTTTTAGAAGTATTCTCTTACCTAATTTTTTTGTATCGACAGCTGTATTGGCCAGGCTTCATTATTTCTAATTATCAGTATCTCTGTGATATGGTTGGTAAATTAATTCTAAAACTTGTTCACTGTTTTGCGGTCATTACTCTTTTCACCTCACGCATTATTGGTTCCCCCATCTCATTGGAGCTCCTTTCCGGTGATGTTATATGCATGTTAAAATACAATTTCATCTCTCCTTACATCTCCATGCTGGCAATTGGGCAGTTAGTTTGCTTTTGTGGCATTTCTGTCAGGTCTCTCTGTGAGGCTGGGACCAGGGGGGACTTTTTTGTCCTGCAATTGTAGCCTTGCATTTAGAATGTTCTATCTGTCTCCACACTTAACAGTTTCTATATGTCTTTTCATTGAAGCATGCTTGTGAGATTACTCAAAGAATTAATATCTGAAATCACTCTACATTATGTAACAGCTCAATTAATACAGTCTGTTGAATCATGTACTTTATCATCATGGCCTTTGAAATTAGTGAGCATTAGGGATATCTATCTTAGAGTACCTTGGCTTTAGAACTGCTTCTTATTGTCTGATTCTTACAAACTATTATTTTTGTTGAAAAACAGATGGCTTCTCATGCATTTAATTTAGATCTTGTACTACTAAATACGTAATTGGGATTGCAGTTTTCAATTATATTTTTCCTCTGGCAAAAACCTTATGGCCAAATCTATTGTCACCCTTAGGACATAATTCCACTTGCTTCAGTAAAGTTTTCCAAGCCTCTGATACATAAATCATAAATGCACATAATGAAGTGTTAAATTTTTAGGTCTCTCCCTTTAGTAATAGTTGAATGTGAATACATAAGGGCAAAATTTGACCTTTAAATGACTATAAAGGGCCAAGGCAGATACTTGGCAAGCTTTTCTTGTTTCAGTATTAATCAAGCAAAGAACCATCATAATCCTGGAAACTAAATAGCCATTGTAGTGACTTTATCACCAGGGAAATTGTTCATCTGCCAGTAAGATTGTTACTAGGAAAGGGAAAATACAGAATGTTGAAATTGCTTTGGACTGCTGAATCATTAAGTCCCTCTAGACTCAAAGCTTGAATTGTTTTTTGAGAAGAGTGGGTTGAGAGGAGTTGTTACAAGAAAGCTGTAGGTTAATCAGTTTCAGTAACACTAGTGAATGTGAGTGTCATCTCTCTTGAGGACATGAAGAAAGTGCATGGGAGAAGACAGAATAAAGAAAGGGACAAGGAGGCTTGAGAAACTTACTGTTTTGTCTTTTTTTTTGTTTGTTTCTGGATGGCTCTTTCACAGAGGAGGAACGCTGTTGATGAACAAGAAAGAAAGAGGAGAAAAAAAGCATAATATTATCAGCCTATGGTTTTCATCTAATATCAGTGGACATTAATGGGGATTATTGCAATCATAGACAGAAGGAGACAGATGCAGGCAGGCAGAAGTTACAGATGTGTTTGTGTGGGAAATGTCTGTGTAGGACCCAGAAAGTGACACTGGAGGATATTTTGCCTCTCAGGGCTCAACATGGTTTACCATGTGCCATGGCACAGGTGTGTGAGAGGCAGGTGAAACACGTCTGCAAGAGTGTCCTTGGGGTGTCCTAGGACAACCTGTCCCTCCATAACAGCAGCTTTGATAGACGATTTTTGTTCTGGTGCCATTGCATGGTGACAGTGGGCAGTCATTACATACCCCCCATGCCGTAACATCAGGGACAGGTCTGTTAGGCTGCCGGTTGTCCTAGAAGAGAATCTATCCTTGTGCAGATACCTCTGCATAAGAGGTATGTGTATGAGATGTCTGTGTATGAGATGGCTCCATGGTGGGGAACAAGTGTTGGTGAGTATGGCTATGAGGTAGCTCTCATAGGGAATGGGATAGGTGATCTGCATTGAAAGCTACCTGCAAGCTGTAGTCATAGAATCATTTAGGTTGGACAAGATCTTTAAGATCATAGCGTCTTAATCCAGCACTGCCGTGTTTACCACTTGATAAAATGGCCTGCCTCTCAGCAAAGAGAGTTTGCACAAGGGTGAGTGAATTAGGAGGTGGAAAACGTTTGTATAAAAGGTGCCTCTGGGAAATTTCTGGAAGATGTCATGAATTGTCTCCATAAAATGAATGTGGAGAAGGGGAGAAAATTAATATGTGCATGTGACATGGATTTTCTTTGTACAAAAACATTTCTTCATATGGGAAACAGTGTCTTTCTGTAGAGGGCTTGTTTGGAGATGCATGTGTGATGTCTGCCTTTGAGGGAGCAAGGGAGTGTGATGTGAAAGGTAGTGCCACCATCAAAGGTTTTCTGCAAGGGACAGCATGCATGGAGCCACCAAGGATACGCCATGCATGAATACCCAGAGGTGAGGGTCTTGACAGGGATGTGAAGGTAGGTGTACAGCCAACACCACACCACAGCATCCCTCCGGGGTAGCCACCCTGCATTGCCAATGGCTGCCCCGCGTCCTGCAGGGACCATTGTCCATTCTGTGTTGCATCCCTCTCTACCGGGCAGGCCATGGCTACCATGTCTTTCATTGTTGTCACCCCCAGATTGTGATACTGTCACAAAACTGTTGCTAGGTAGCAAATGTGGTTACTAGGTCTCTGCGAATAGCTGAAGGGGAAAGTGAAGTGTTGCACCATTGTAGAGTAACCATAGCAATGACCTACTATTACAGACTAAAGAATTATGACTAACAATGTTAAAGTATCAAACAGAGGACCAGCATCCAAAGACTTCCAGGCAACATCTCTGCATAATTGGGTTACTCAGGAAGAGATTCCAAATCTTTCATAGCCCTTGGCTTCCTATCTTCATTGTCTTGGTTTTGTTTTGGAGGCTGGGGGGTAGGTGTGTGGTTGTTTAAATAAAGCAAATGAACTGTGCCTTGACAAATACACTTGTAAAACAACAGAAGCACCCAGGAAAAAAAATATAGATGTACCTGGACATTTACTCTATATTTATCTTGTGAGTAACCTGCAGTCAAGCTATCACCTTTGTGTTTTGCAGGTACAGAGCGCCATGAACTAACTTCCTGGAAGAGTTTTCCGTCTGTTTTCAAATTCTTCAGTGAGGCTGTAAAGGCAAAGAGCAGCTTGGTGAAACCAACCCCAACACGGCGCTCCAACAGGATAAAATATGAAGAATTCTAAAACAAGGGGAAGGGAAAAAGAAGCCAACACCAATGTCTTTACTGCTTGTTTTCTGCAAGGAATCTCTCAGCCCCTCATTAGATTGTTTTCTTCCTAGAGCACGGGGTCGTGATGTATACATCTAAATAGCGTTTTGCATTATTTCTAGATGAGTGCAACTGTCAAAGCAATATGGGTTCACTGGTTGTGCTTCCTGTGGGCTGTAACTTGGATTTCGTGCTGCTCATCAGTGTGCAGATTAAGGCTGACAGTGGTATTGCATAGTGAAGCATGGTGCAGCTCTAATTGCCCTGACATAGCCCTGCACCAAGCTGATGTCAGAATTTAGCAGCTTCGTCACAGTCCTATCGCCTGCAGGATTTTTTGTGACTTCTTTCTATTTTGAGACAGAACAAAATAGGAATTACTCTTTTTTAAAAGATAGGTGTAATTGAAACATGTTAACCAGCCAATGATTTTACACCCAGTAGCCTTCTCTTTTGATAGGACCAAGTGGGGTACAGTGGTAAGTGTCCCCACCTGGCGTGTGGGAGACCTGGGTTCGATTCCCGCCAGGGAGACAGTGTTAAGAGTTGGACTCGATGATCCTTGTGGGTCACTTCCAACTCAGAATATTCTGTAACTGGGTTGACTTTAACTGTTTCATTTTTCTGCTGCTGAGAGTGTCCAAGAAGTTTGGTCCAGAATTCTAGGAAAGATCCATTGTTGTAAAGATTTTATCTTCCTGCCAGATCAATGGCATTATCTGTAGATCTCTTCCTGTTGAAAGCTCCACTTAAAACAAACAAACAAAAATAGCCTATTCATTAACAGGCTGGATCACACTGTGAAATATGGCATAAAAAAAAGAAAAAAGAGATGCACTGCAAATTTTCCTGTTTATTTTTAAACATAAATATGCTTCTGTTTTCATATGCTGGGTTTGTAATTACTTGCCATCCCATGTGTATTCCCTTCTCCCTAGGCTCATGTGTTCATACCCACTTTCACAGGTGCTCAGGGTGGCCAGCGGGGCTGTGCTGTGTGGAGACTCCTCACAGCACGTGGAGGGGCATGCAGCTGTAGCCATCACTGTTGCCATAGACAGCTCTTCTCCACTAAAATTAAGAGACAAGAAGTGCCTGATAACATCCAGTGAGAAAGCACACTAATTAAGCTCCTTCCGTGTTGATGATACTAAATTAAAGGGATCTTTTCTTCAATGACCATGCCTGCCTCACCCCTAATGCTGTTAGTGCCAAGCAAGCAACACATGAACACATGGATTTGGGATGCCAATCCCACCCATCCTCATGCAATGTTTTCAGTGCCACAGCTGGCGGCCAGATATGATGGTGGTGAACTTTAAAATGAGGTGATGTGGAAGCTCGGATACCACCTGATGCTGTGAAGGAAAAGTAGCGGTGCCCATAGAGTGGTACAAGGGGAAACATGGCTGGAGGACCTAAGTCCTCCAGCTGGGTGCCTCTGCCCACCCACAGAGCTTCCACATCTTTACCTGCTCCTATGGGCACCAGGACTTCACTTCCCCAGCTCTTGGCTCCAGTCATCCCTCTGGCTTTAACCTCTCCCCTTGGGGAGGGGTGCTTGGAGCATCCCCCACCAGAAGGGGTGGAGGAGGTATCAGGCCGTGCCTATGCAGAGGGAAGTGGAGAATCCACACCCAGCCGGTCTTCTTCCGATAGGGAAACCTGTTTCTAGGGGGAGAGGACTGCAGCCATCTCCCACTGCCCACTGGTCTCTGCCCTCCTTCCCATTAGGAGGATGGTGCTGCCTGCAGCTGGCCTGAACACCCACCTTAAGGTCCTGTAACCCCAATTCCCCAGGCCCATGTGCACCCCAGGCCCCCTGACCTTAGGGGGAAACAAGAGTTTATATGGCATGGTTTGGGTGTCTGTGCTTTGTCCCACCGCCAGGGAGGATGTGGAGCCCAAGGAGATTTGCACACACATCCCCCACCTACCTCTCTCCATTTCTGGAGGGTTCTGTGGGGTGAGATGAGGTCTGTGGGGTGCCAAGTATCACAGGAGCAGATCTATTTTTTTAACTGTCCATGAGAAATGAAGTGTACAAAAATTTTTACTGTGATGTTTACGCTTTTTTTAAAGTATAGTAATCCCTTGGTACTTCACCGTTCACCTATCACAGCTTCAGTACGTCATGGGTTTTTTCCTGTGAAGGCATTTTCCAGCTTCTCCTATCGTTCTCCACTCGTGGGGCTGAGCGGCAGTATCAGCAGGTGCCACTCGCTAAAGGGCACACAGAGGTCACTTGCTTATAACAGTGTTGCGATGTTAATAAAACGATGGGGAAGCTTTATAACACTGTCTCAAAGGTATATTAACCCCACCACTGTGCAGACCTCTCTTCCTCTGCATGCTGCTGCTACTTGTTGCTGCTTGCTGTTTTCTCCTGCTTGCTGCTGCATGCACCTGCTTGCTGCTTCTTGCTGCTGCGTGCTCCTGCTGCTCAAGGCTGAGGAGGTGTGGGGCGGGCCGTATTTACATATATATGAATTNGTTGCGATGTTAATAAAACGATGGGGAAGCTTTATAACACTGTCTCAAAGGTATATTAACCCCACCACTGTGCAGACCTCTCTTCCTCTGCATGCTGCTGCTACTTGTTGCTGCTTGCTGTTTTCTCCTGCTTGCTGCTGCATGCACCTGCTTGCTGCTTCTTGCTGCTGCGTGCTCCTGCTGCTCAAGGCTGAGGAGGTGTGGGGCGGGCCGTATTTACATATATATGAATTGCTACTTTGCGGATTTCACTTATCATGGCATCTTTCTGGAACCAACCTCCCTGCAATATTCGAGGGATTACTGTATTTTCCTTTGCTGTGCCTCTGGTCAACCTCACATTATTGCCTGCACTGGGTGACTGTAAAGCATAGGGGGGTCCTCACCACTGGTACTGCTCTGCTTGCAGTGAACAAAAAGTAAAAATGCTCTTTTCTCCTTGCACTGTTTGTGTCCTTGCTCCAAGACAGGCAGCACAGACCCTGGTGGGTACTGTGAAGGTTGTGTGGTTGGTAGCTCCCTCAGACTCGGAAAACTCACAAAATGTGCAGATGAGGTGAGTTTGCAAACAGGACCCCAAATGAGTGGCAGGGGTGGGGGGTGGAAGGTGTGAGTGTGGTGTGTGGTGTGCTAGGCTTCTCCATGCCACAGAGTGGGCTGCATGTCCAGCCCCACAACTTAGGGCTTGGCCTCATTTCCCAAGCTGGGCTTCTCACCCCAGTCCAACATCATCTGTGGGAAATTGCACAGGCAGTGTGCCCTTACATCGCTTTCCCCATTAGCTGTTTGTAAACAACAAAACATATAAAAATATACCCTAGGAGATAGATTTGACTGGTTTGTCATGGAGAAAGACAATTTGCAGTGAAATGCGGGCTACAGACAAGAGGGGTGGCATCTCCACCCCCACCTGAAGAGGCTGTGCAGACTGCAGAGAGGAAAGCATAGGAGCATCCTGACGTGTATCACTGCATCCATGTCACATGGAAAAGTAAAAAAATACAACCCTGAAACACACTTGGGAGGGATGAGTGTTCATTTAATCTGTTCCTCGGGATCAGTGTTTTTAAAGTGATGTCTTTAGCAGACAGAGGTCTCACACCATCTTCCTCCCGGTTTCATCACAGGGAAATTCCTTGACAGCTGGCATCATGCAACAGCCTCTTCTCAGGGTAACTTTGCAAGTGGACATGCAAAAGTGACAAAAAACACAGAACAAAACAAAACAAAAAACCCCCACTCAACAAACCTCTGAACCCACAAAAACAACAGAAAATGCACAAAACTGATCCTGTGGTAGGATCTACAGGAAGTCCCCCAGTTCCTCATCGCCCTAGCACTGATGGTCTGCGTGTCCAGAAGGTTTGCACACCATTGTGGGTGATCAAATTCCAGTGTTGAAGCCATGAGCCAATGAGAATAATGTTTCCTTGTCAAGAATGAAGAACAAGAAAAAACATGTTTCTCGAGGATAACAGCTAGTGAACCCCCCCAACACAGCAGGGCTGTGGGGAAAAAGGAAACAAAAATGAGTGCAAAAAAGCAAAGAAATTCCTCATCTGCATTGTTCATATATGGTGATACACTGGTTACAGTTACAGTTGTCACAGTGTGATTCTCCCAGGCTCATCAGAGGAATCACAAGAAGCTGCTGCTTTTCATGGAAATATGCATTTTTCCTCTGCCTCCAAGAAATATCATTAGTTGTGGGGGTTTTGCCCAGTAGAAATTTCATTCAGAAGTACAAATGAAAACTGTCACATCTAAAACTGCATGGATCCACATATTGCACCATTCTCTAGTCAGCCAAACTAAAAATAACCTGCCAAAAATGTGTACATCGTCTGTACATCCGGGTAGAGCTGTATCTTACAGAGCAGCAGGATGCATGTGTATGTGCCTGGGCATGCATTTGTGAATATCTCGATCTCGCAGGGACATGTCTGTGTGTATGTGTGTGCATGTGTATGTGTGCTTGCATTATGTTGATGTACTCGACAAAGTGTGAAAAATGTACTTCTCGAAAAACTTAGGAGATGTCATTTATCATTGTACTATCATAATACCACAAATTTCACTTTCTGTTCCATTTTGGATTGCATGTGTTTGTAAGTATTTCACTAGATCAGTGACAGCTCTTTATTTGCATAATTATATGCTCTAGTCTGAAGAGAAAACTAACCCCCAAATTTCATGGGTCACCAAACTGCAACAATCAATGTTTTATCACATATGCTAAGCAAAACCTAAGGAGCTATATGAAGTTTCTTGTGGAGTTTTTGCTCCTTGAGAAAATTAAAGATGTTGTGCCTCCTGAATAGATGCAAAATCTTTCCAAGCTCTTTGTAGCTGAATTCTGTTTGAAGGCAAAACTAGAGATTAGCTCATAGATCTGGATTTCACAACTGCTAGCATTCTTACTTCAAAGTGGATTCAGACAAGCAGATTTACTGCATCTCTAAATGTTGCCATCCTAAGTAATGTCATTTAAATGGTGACAATAAAAAAATTAAATAGTTAAAAAATAAATTGGTCAAATGAGAAAAACAAAAAACCCCTCTCTTATCAAACCCACAGTCACTAGTGGGCTTGATTTCATTCATTTCGCACCATTTTATTCAGTTTACTCTCCCCTCCATATAAAAATATAGATATTGGGTATAATACGAAGAAAACCCTTTCCTCAGCTGCAGAATTTATTCTAGTTCACCAGTTGCACAATAACCACACACTCCAGTTATTACACGCATACTCCAAGTTTCCTTCTCAATCAGAATGCCTTGTTATGAGGAGAAAGAAACCTGGGAATGGGAGCTGACTGATAGTGAAGATCCCTCTCATCCTTCTCCTCCTCCTCCATCCACAACCATACTATTGGAAAAGTTTAGCTCTTGCTTTAAGTTAAAACAAAATTAAGATACAAAATAAAATAAAATCATTCACACAGGGTACAGGAGGACCTCTGAGAAGTGTAGATGAGCTGCAAAACCCAGGTAAACATGCTGCCCATGTGTAATTTTGCTGAGAAAAAATACCCACAAAAAATCCTAGAAGTTTCCCTGGTATCCAAATCATGATTGTGCTGGGGGAAGTGCTCACCGTTTGCTGGCTTGTGGTTGGATTCCTCTAAGCTCTTGAGAAGAATAAACTTTTTAAAAAGGGGCCCATTTCAAGTAATGTAACCATCAATGACCTCCAGACTGTGTGATGAGGGAAGCAACACCTGAGAAAGAACACACAGTCTCACAGCGCTGCATGGGTTAATAACCCAGATAGGAAAAGCATTTCTGCTATCCTATTCTTGGCTTCCTTTTTTCTTTTATTTTTTTTTCTGACCATTAACATCAACTTGTAAAGCCTTTTAGGGTAAGTGGGTTTCCAGCACATGCACTGGCACCTGAGAAATCTGCCGGAGTTGCGTAGTTGTGTGGGGATGTTTTGACTCAAGTGATTTCCAAATGCCTGCTCCAGGCAGACGCCAGCCTCACACCTCCTCCCTCGCCTTGCAGGAACAAAGTGAAACACGAGTGGGAAATAAAAATAGTGCAGGAAGACATGAATCTCCTCATCACCTTCTTATAACTGGTGGTGCAGGGTTCTGGGAGGATGCAAGGATGGGGGCTGACCAGTGATGGTCACACCCTCTGGGGACAACTAAACAGAGAAAGAAGAATTCATTCTGAAGCATCTCCTACCCCTCCACACTGCCCACATCCCTCCACTGGGTAAACTAAATATACAGAATTACTATTTCAGTTGGAAAAGACCATAAAGGTCATCCAGTCCAAGCATAACCTAACCTCACCCAACAAACACACCTATCCTAAGGCCTAATACCGAACCTAACACCTGATACCCCACCTGCCATAACCTGGTATCAACATACCACAACCCCAGTCCTCATACCAAGTCAGATTACTAAGTGCATCATCCAACCTCTTCTTACACAGTTCCAGAGACGAAATATGTTTTTCCTCCAGTAGGCTAGTTTGGCCCAGCAGAAACAATAGCATCAGTTATTTCCCACTGAATGTGGCACAGGAGAGAGCCCTCTGAGAAAATGCTTGGGTTATCTCCTTTTCTCATTTCCAGTTCTCTTTACTCACATCTTACCTAATCCCCTAATGCCTGGTAAAGGGCTGTCTCCAGACTTCTGTCTTCTTTAAAGCCACTATCTCTGCCACAATTAGATAAATAACCTTCACACTCCACTCCACTCCTCCTGGAACTGCTTTATGCCTTCTCTTTTCAAGCTTGACTAAACAAACAATGATGTTTTCTATAGTACAGCATTTGATGTGGATGGTCCTCACACAAGTAGAAAAATAACACCCTCCACAAAATTGTGCCCAGTTCTGCTTGTCTGCAGTTTGTAGAGAAACCCCTTATCATCACACAGAACTTGCCTATACTGATCTGTCTGTCCACAGGAAGCCAGGCATTGCCAGTTTTCCCCACTCCTCTGACCCCATCCCACATACCCATCTTCCACCATCTCTCCCACCAATTTTCTTCTCTAATTCACTTAAGATACAGCTTTTGATTCGTTTTTGGGTGGGGGACTGGCTGGCAGCAATCTCACCCTCACATACCTCTCCATGCGTGCTTCAGATGTTGGTGGGAAGAGTGGTGTTGTTTGGGGTTTTTGTTGTTGTTGATGTTGTAGTTGGGGTTTTTACGGTGATGGCTATTTGGATTATAAATGGTTTTCTTTGTACTTTCTGCCAATTTAGTGAGTATCCTCTCGTGATGGGGGGTGGTGGGTGAAAGGAGGGTGTAGAATTGTGAGCATACACTGTTGGTGGTGCTGTGTATTGCCTTTTGCAGCGTTTCCCGTGAGCTCCCCACATCACCAAGTCAGTGGTGCCGATCAAAGCCAGGACAGTTCCAGACAAGCGACGTCGCGATCGGGGCAAAGACCACCCGACAGGATGCTGTTCTTCCCAGGGAATCTCGGACTCCCGTTCCCCTGCTCTGTAGCCGGTTGCAGGGCCCGTCGGCGCTCAAGTAGTGCCCAGCACCATGGACAGCGCCAGTGCTGCGGCTCGGGGAGTCCCCGAGCCACTCGCGGCCCCTCGGCCGCCCCCAGTGAGGCGCTTACCCTCAGGCACCGCTTGGCTCCGATGACGGTCTTCCAAAAGTGGTTAGATTGCCAGAGAGCTCCTCCGTGGAGAGATCCTGGAGGGGGAGAGCATGACGCTGCTAGGGTACTTGGCTGTCGCGACACACCTGGAGCCGCGGCGTTGGCAGGGAGAAACTCTTCTCCTGTCTGCCGGTCCCAGAGGAGGGGAAGGGTTAAAACAGGATAAAGTTATTTTCTCAGTGCACTCCTCACTGCTGACGGCGAGGCAGGGTGTGTCCTGGGGCTGTCCCGGGGCTGTGTGAGCACCCGCGGGGCCCCGTCGGGGCCCGATCCCGCGCACAAGTCTTCCCCCTCTCCTCCTTGCCCCAAGGCGATACAGAGGGTACGGGTACTGCTCCTGGAAGGGGGTCGGCACGGGACCCCCGCGGTTCGGGGTTACGTCTCCCGGGCCACCTCGCGACCCAGAACCACCTCCCTCCAGGTTCACCTCCCGTTTGCTCAGTCCACGCTCTTTTCAGTCCCGCCGCAGCAGCTGGTCGCCGCCCTTTATCGTTTCGGGGTTCTTCGGCGATGATTTCGAGATAACCCCTAGTGCTTCTCCGGCCTGACTCGAGCCTCCATTAATCCAGAGCCAGGCGGAGGAAGTGTAGCCTGCCCTCCGGTAGAGGCACGCAGGGGTACCTGTGATGCGAAATCTGCTGTAGGAGGCTCTGGGTGGGTCTTGTCTTTTCTTTTCTTTTCTTTT
>WEKX01014532.1:0-12494 GCA_013390025.1 Pitta sordida | reverse complement strand
CCAAAATATTACTTAGTGGTATTTCAGTAGGTCACTGTCTCAAAATATTACATTACACTACATGCTATTTCCTTCTCTTCTCTATGTAAGGGCCTGATCTAGTTATTAGTCATCAGAGTTTGTGTGTCAGTTGACTATGAAAAGGTAAAATCCTCAAACCTGCTTTTCACTTGTTGTTCCTCAATTTATATTTAGGTCATAAGCAAAGGCAACAGAATCTTGGATAAAGCTGAATAGGAAAGCTTGTAATTTTTTTCACTTTGAAGACAGATTATGTAGCTATCTAATAATGGTTTGCTTAAAGACTGCAAGCAACATAAGCTGGAACCCTTTTTCTGACAAATGTGATGCATCGTGTATTTTAGAGGGCCATATTTATGCTCATCATCTAATCAGCATTGCTTTCTTCAGCTGCTCAGAGCAATTTATTCATCAAAAGTTAACTAAGGCAGACTAAGTTCCACCCTGCAAAGTAAAAAATAGAGTTACTGCTCTGATTTAGTGATACTTCATACATATCTGCATTTATGCACAGTATAAGGCAGTGGAAAACCAAACCCAGTCAGACTAATGTCAAAATTTTTCCTGTCAGTGAGTGAATCCTGATATCCAATAAACTGCTGAAAACCCACCAAAGCCACAAACTGAGTTGAAGTTATGCAAGAAGTTAACTTCAAATATAATATTTCCCTTCTTTCTTCCTGGATCTTTCCTATAAGTTCATGTGAGTTTTTAAAACACAGTATTTTGTCGTCTAAGCACTGTTTTAACCTAATAGGCTAGAAAACAGGACTTTTAGCCTACCCTCACCTACCTTAAAATGCAATTTCCACGTAGAATACTTCTTCTCCATATCTCTACTGACTTTATATATTCTGTAAGTACATATTTCTGGCCTGTATCCCATACTTAAGACATAGTTCAGGTAACTCCTGATGGGAATTGTGATGTAAAAGGGATTGCATTTTGCTTCTTGTACACAATAGCAATTTCAAAATGAAAAGGTATTATCTCTCACTTGACTTGGAGACACTGCTTTCAAGGAATTAAATTTGTTTATCAGTGCTTATGACTACCTTTTGAAATATGAAAATACTTAATTATTAAAACCTTTAAATGACAACAAAACACTACCCTCTTCCTTCTCCCTAGTAAAATTCAAGCTAATTCACAGCCTATGATAGGTCGTTTAAAGATTAAAAAACCTCGTCTCTCTTAGCACATCTGGGAAAGCAATGCCAAAGGAAGATAAAATCCAGTTTTGTGAATTACACTGGTGGCTTAGTGACTTGAGAAGCAAGCTGGGCTTAGAAAGGCCACAACACGCATGGCCCTCTAGAACAGTTCAAGCAATTCAGAAAGATATGTTCCCTCTAGCACAGACAAATGCTGATTAATATGCACTGAAAATAGCCAGAAATTACTAAACACTGGGAGAATGAAGAAGATGTCCAGCCATGCCCTTACATCTCATAGTGGTGGTGTTTTGCATCTGCTGCCCCCAGAGCAGGTTCTGTTGCTCTAGTCAGTAACTAGTCAGTGTCAAAACCCCTAAGCAGCTTCAGAAGCAGGGACCCAAACTTCTATCAGTCTTCTCTTGTCCCAGTCACAGACCCTATGTCACAAACTCTCTTGTGCACTCGTCCCTTTGCTGTACAAATCCTGTACTCTCCAGTAGCCAATGGGAATACGGACAGTGCCTACTCCAGCCTCCTTTTCAGACTTCAAGAGCTTGACAGGTCTCCCTTGAAAGCTGCTGGCAAAACAGCCTTTTGGGCTATACAACATAATTTGGATGCCATCTTTTGGTTCAAAAACTCCACAGGTCAGAATAGTAAAGACACAGGCGCAGGGGGGCATATCCATTTATTCTCACGTCATCCTTGAGCTGTGACACTAGCCAGAGATGACATCAGAGTCAGGGCACTGAACCAACTGCACCTTTGATCTCCTTCAGCACTGCATCTCTCACCCTGACCACAGGTCTTCACCTTTGCATCACCCAAAGCGTATAACCCTGGCTCAGTTTAATCTTCCTTGTAATTACTTGTTCAAATATAAACAGCCCCTGTCTGCAAAACTTGAAGTCACTTTCCAATAGCAGAGGTTACTCCTGTCCCTGTAAAAGATGCAGCCTCAAAGAAAACTGTAAGAATTTTGTGATGTACAATGTACATTCACCAGCAGCTAGGAACTGAAATCCTAACATGGACCAGACCAGCCAACCTTTCAGTGACTTATTCTAACACCTGCAGAGCAGGAGGATGTGGCAGAGCCATACACCTAATGGCAGAAAAGCCAACCATTTCTCTGCAGTACCATCACTGCATCACCTCAAGCTCTGAAAGAAGGCAGCGTTGGTTTTACTAGTTCATACTCACACTGTTTCCAGTCAGAAGAGCCCGAAGCATTGCCAGCTAGTTCACTAAACCTGATCTTAGAAATCCCAGTTTTTCTCCATATTCCACAGTGACTTCTAAAGGGATCCCTGCCTTTTGCACACTAGAAGCAACAGCATTCATTTGTACACGTGCTGTTCATGTCCTTCACAGTGTCCCTTGGCTTGTTTTCCCTATAATACAGCTACATCCAAAAATTACTGAAGCTGGCTTGTTTTCTCCTTATGTATTGTCAACTTATAAAATGTTTCTCAAAACACTCACTAGGCACATGCACTAAATAACATTTGACTAACGGCATGAGTCCAGCTCGCTCTCAGAGGAAGAGCCTGCACTACTAGATAAGCCTTGAGACATGTCTAGATTGTACCAGAACCAGCATAAGCCAGAACTCCAACTGAGCAAAGTTTTGTAGATTTCAGTTCCTCAAAACTGAGTATTTCCATTCCACTAGAAAAGCTGCACTTCAACCGTGAAAATGGTGAGAGAACTGTATCAGCTAGGGGAAAAGTTAAAGCACTAAAAACCCCCAACAAACTCAAACAACATACCAACACACAAACATGGCCTAAACCAGACCATTCCAGGCTTGGATTCATATACTTACCTGGCCTAAGTAATCCTGAATTCAACATGCAGTTTATTGACAAAAAAAATATACTTCTGACTTATGTGGTGTATTCTCACAGGCACCCAGTGCAGTTAATTCCAGCTGCACCTGCTGAAAAGAGATTCTGGGGTTCCAATGAAGCAACACTCTAAAAGTGTTTTTTTAGTGCAGTGAGGATGCAAGTGAATGTAAACACAGCATGTCCAAGTTATATCTTTGCCTCTGGAGAATTTCCAATCAATACCTTCCCCCTACTTTTTGTGGCTCAGGGTAATTATGGAATTTCTATTAAAAATCAGCTTCATCTAGCCTCTGCTTATCTCAGTGTACTAACTAATGAATCACTTGCACTGCAGTGCCATGCAGAGTGTCAACATAGCCCTCACTGCTTGCCAGTAATGCAAAAAGCAACTGGCAGGTGCCTTGTCCAGTAGCGTGAAAGTGATCTCCCATCATATGCAAATGATGATCCACTTCTGTATCTGTCCATCATAAACAGATGAGCACTTTTGAGGCACTTCAAGTCTGAGGGAACCAATCCAAAAGTCTCACATTTTTGGATCACATGTGAACATGAATTCTCACATGAGATACAAGGGACATGACCTCTCCTCACATGACTTCTGAGATGGTATTTGTGAACATGATCTATACAATTAGAACAGTCTTCCAAAATCTGAGGGTTCATCAAGAAGAAAGACTAATACCAAAATAGCAAGCAGGTTGGAATTCCTGCTGCAACTACCTGTACAGACTTTTGTGCTGACAAAGCAACTTTTGGGGAGCATTCACACGGCTGGAAAGCAGCACTCCACCAAAAGCTTTCGTGAGCTTTGCAGTGTAAAATAAACACCCCTTCTCCCAAAGCACAGCCTAGGGGTCAGTGAAATGTTACACAAACAATGGAGAAAACATAGCAGAGATTTCTAACAGCTTTCTTGAGACCATTCAGCAGATTCACAGTTAATAAAAAGGTGTCAAACTTTTCCATTTATCTTCTGCCCTTCAGTGCAGGCATCTGAGTGAAACACCAGAAGACAATCCAGTCTCAGGCTGGTTCAGAAGCTGTACAAACAAGACACTTGGCTTTGGTATTAACACCCAGACCAGTGTACAGCATGTACTTTTTAAAAGTCTATTTTGAAGGTTAAAGTTCTAACAACAGGATTTAGCAAAACCAATAAACCTTGAGACTCTAAGACATCTGTTTGATTCCAAAACACTATAAATAACTCATCAATTCTACGTTTTTCTTACTCCTACTAAAGAGTCAGTTTATCAACCCTTCACAATTATAAAACCAAGTTTAATGGCCGCTCAAGTATACATATGCTACACAAAATGTTTAATAAGATTAAACAAAAATCTTTCATTATAACATAAATATATTGTGGATGACAGCATGACAACAAGGTAAAGCTTAAAGTATACTATGCATCTCTCTAGGTATTGTTAAAAAAAAAAAAGGCTACAGAATTTATTTAAAGACTACATTACTTCAGTGTCTTTTGTCCCAGTTTTTTCCAAATTACAAGCAAAATTTATAATCCAGCAAACTTCATGGATAGGTTTTCACCTTCACAGCAGCAGCACATGTCATAGACTGTATCTCCAATCATCTGAAACGTCCTAAGTGACATACACAGAGGGGAGCAAAGCCTGGAACCACAACAAAGGAAACCCATTTTTAATTCCCATCCTTTCTCTTTTCCTAGCTATTCTACAATATTTTATTTCATGGTTGAAATACTAAGTATTTAAGCATGAGGTATGTGAGCTAACCAGGTAAGAGATTAGATGAAGCAAAGATTAACTTTATTTAATATGGACAGGGATGGCTTAAAAGGTGGCAAAGCATCTGAAAACAGTTTTAGCAAATTGTTTTAAATTAAATCACAGCAAAAACTGTGAGATGGTTTTAAAACAGACAGAAAAATAAAAATTACTTTCTAACAGGAAGTTACAGTCTTTCCGTACAGTTATTAGCTGATACTATACAGATGTTCAAAACTATGGAAAAGATTAAACCAAGGTCTGCTACAGCTGATCGAATGAAAAACCATCCAAGTTTGCAAAAGTTTAGATTAAAATCCAAGCCTCCAGATTTTTAATCATTTTTCTTCAAAATTATATTGTTTCCAGTGTCCTATGGGTTATACTGTAGGAACTGCACAGAGAGATCTGATCACAAATTAAGCACCTAAAATTTGTACCTACAATGAAGAAAGGACAACATCGGCATGAAACTTTTTCTGCCTGGAACTGGCTGCTCTTTGAAGACTAGAACTGTTAAACACAAATCTGTCTACTAAATCTCAACAGTATTTATAAATTATATACAATTAATTCCTACATAAGTAGCTAAAATTCAATTATTATGTCTATGCAGAGCAGTGGATAAGATTGAATAGCCCTCTTAGAGGGCTTAAAATTACATTCTTCATAACTTTGTCTACTTTGCACCTGCACTTTTAACTACTTGCACAGTTGAGTGTGTTTGAGCACCTCCAAAGCCAGGTCCATTTTGTGTGAAAGACACAGTTCAAGTTGCATTACAGTAAGAACTGCAGAAAGTTACCAAACATAAAACACATAACAAACACGAAGTTAGAAACTGTCAGAAGGTAAGGGCAGTTCGGATACACAGAACAGTCAAGAAATTTTCAGATGAGACAAAACAAAACAGTAATTCAGTGAGTTGGAAAAACAGAAATAATTCCAGATGGCCACAAAGCTGTTCCCTCTACCGCACCTGCCCTGCTCTGTCCCTCCACTCTGAGGCAGGTCAGAGAAGGCTGTTCTGCTGGAACTGACTGGATCAATGAACAGCCCCCGCGGGGACACCAAGCGAAGGCAGTTTCGAATTACCTCTGGCAGCAGAAGGGCAAGTACCGAAGGGCTTGAACCGTTTGATTTCACGGCAGTGAAGAACCAAATAGCTTCATTTCGTGTGTGCTAGAAACACGACACAGCAGGACAAACTAATGCCGAATGCCACAGGAAACTGTACCACACAGAAATATTTCTGAAAGGGTTGGAAATTACACAATTAGTATGTGCAGAGATAGTGAGAAACTCCTTTGTGGATAAAAGTGATTGATGTAAAAAGAAGATCATCAACAAGGAGGAAAAGAGCTATCCTAAAAGAAATTATGAAGGTCAGTTATAAGGACCTTTGCTCATTTTCTGATCAGAAAATAAAGTATAAAGTACGTAATTCTCAACAGAAGAACACTGAAAATCTAGTGCACTGGAAGAAGAAACGGCTCCTCCAGATATTTATATGCATGCTAAAAGCTAAGGACAACTTGCACTACAGGCTTACTTAGAAATTTACCTTCGCCATCCACCTACGGTTCTAGCCAGAGCTAATTTCGTGCAGAATCAGACCCTGGCACACAAAGCAGAGGTACTCTGTTGACCGCCCGTGGACAGTTAAGGTTAAAAATTGTCCCAAGTGCTTCTCAAAGGAAATCACTCTTCGCTTTTAAACTACATCATCAGATATTTAAGCTCAAAATTAAATAGTTTCCTAATAACATCTAAACAGTGAAAATGTTGTGTGCCTATGTAACAATAAGGACTTTTTAAAGGGTTCTACCCTTCTTCAAGATGAATTTCCCTATGGGGCCAAAAAGTGTTCATCCAATAAACAAAATAATCACTTGAAAAATTGAGCGCTATGACAATGGACGCTGAAGTATTTGAAACAGAGCTGTTAACAACTCAGCAGCGTTGTCATTCACAAAAATGGCTAAAATACTCCAGCTAGAGTAACATGCATACTTTTCTCAAGTCTTCTCATGCTATCTTCCATCTCATGCTCCTTCTTTTCAAAGCATGATGATAGTGGAAAACACAAAATCCAGGTCACAGAGCCTCTTTCTAAAGATGGAAAGTGTTAAAAAATTCCATTAGACAATACCTTCCTGTTTAAGAGGAGCCAAGTTAACTCTGTTGTGCCTAGCAGTTCCTTTCCAGCTGATGGACAAAGAAGCTTATGTACATCCAAATAAACTAAAAAATCTCATCAGCAAAACAACAGAAGCCAAGCGGGTCCTGTGTATTCCTTTTAAGGAATTACTTTAAGCACACATAGTAGCCAAGCCAGTGTAACTGTGAAAATAATTTTCACTGAAAACTGTATTGCTCACAGTGCATCCTCAAGCAACAGGAGCACACACTGAGACCAGAGGTTTCATCTGCTCAAAGAAAACTATAAAACTTATGAAACAAAAGCCTGAAGAGTCCCAGCTCTTGAAATTATGCACTCAAGGGATATTCTGGGTGTTAAGTTCATTCAGATTTTTATCTATACTATATGAAGGACAGGCGCATCCCTACCACACATAAGGATTCCTCATATGCGAGACCTTAGGCTGGCACCAAGTTTGATAGATTAGTCACCTCAGGAGGAAAATACTCTTTCCCATCAAAAATTATTCTTATGGACTTCTCAGAGTCTTGGCCTATTACTACCAGGGCAAAATGTATTACACATATTATTTGTACAAAACCTCAGACTGATATAAAACTAGACACATATTTACAAACTGTCAATAAGAAAGTTTATTGATCAGTAAGTGGATCAGTTCCTAAGGAAATGCTGCCTACTCACGTCTGTTTACTGTACTGCACGTAACTCATATGCTCAAACCAGATAAGAGCGCATTGACACAGCAGAATATACAGGCTCTCCATGCTTCACCTTTCAGCCTAAACTCGAGGGCACAAAGGTTTAAGTTCTAAAAACATAGATTACCTACAAAAACCTATTTCTTATCCTGGTTAAAGAGGCACAGGCACTGACAAAGCTACATTTTGCCAACTACCAAAAAACATTCTCCCCTCAAACACCAAAATCTGAAATCCTTCACCTTTTTCTTAGCCAAACTGCTTTGAGTTTAGCCAGGTAAATTCTTTAACACAAGAAATAGTTTACAAACACTAGAAGACATAACCTTTGCCCTAAAATTTGAATAATATATCCTTTCATTATTCTAATTATCACAGCAATAGAAGATCAAATATGTGTGGTATTTTCTGGAAACTGATTATTTTATTTTCAAATAGTGTATACTATTTTTTGCTACTAGTATCACTTGAGGAAACTATGTCACTTGCAGTGTAGAAGAACACAAATGTAGGCAGCACAATGGAAGAAGAAAACCTCACGGTATAATGCATCATTCTCATATTTGGAAGAAATTCAAATGGAAAAGTTTCCAACAGACAAAGCTGGCACACACTATATTAGAGATCTCTGCCTTATCTACTAGGTTCCTGGAGTCAGGAAAATAATAGTACCCGGCTTCAACTGCAGGGAAAGAATTTAGTAAAAAGAATTACTGAAATACAGTCGAGTCTCCTATACCGTGGTACCACGGTCTTAATTGGGTCCCGCGTAGCCCATCTTCCACGTTGATTAGCAGGTCATTAATATCCAAATTTGCCCCACACCCCCGGCACCGTTTTGGCACTGCCTTGCTGTGTGTTGGTGTTTGTGTCGGTTCTTCCTGGTGCCTGCAGTCACCCCACACCAGGCAAAAACCCTTTTCTGCTCGGCCAGGGACACTGGTGCAGGGAGCCACCCACACCACTGTCCCGGCCCCAAGCGGCCCTGAGGGGAGGGGCGAGGGGGAGCACCAGGGCGGCTCAGAGTGGAGGGACAGAGCAGGGCCAGCACGGCTCAAAGCAGAGGGGCAGAGTGGGACCGAAGCGGCTCGCCACAGGCAGAGCAGTGCACCCGTGGTCCGTGCAGCACAGCGTGGGGTTTGATTTGCATATTCATGACTGCCTAATTGAATAGTCATGCATGTCAGGTCGCACATGCGCAGTTGCGAAAAGGGACCTCCTTCATCGCAGAAAAATCATGTTGCTAAGATGTGAAGCCACAGTATGGGGGGTGCGAAGTGGAAGAGGGCCAACTGTACTATCAAAATCCAGTGCTGACTATGGAAGCATAAGTGGTGCAAAATAGAATAAATTTGTGCCTTCATAAGCTTAACCAGTTACCAATTAAATTGTGATCAATGTTTTCAAACACAACATTCCTTCAACAGTATTGTTTACATATGGTCATGACAGAATATTATGGGGTTTGTGATTCTCTATGCAACACTTAAAATAATACAAGCATGTCTGTGAATAGACAACACAGAGTATCTTCTCAGTTCCAAGCATTTCTCCTAAACAATTAAAAATATACTGATGATTTCTAAAAGAACAACATTTCTCCCCTAACATAGTGGAACATACTTCATACTCAAAAATTCACTCTAAAACTTTCAAGTTGTTTTCTTCAACATTTGCACTGTTGGACTCTGGCTCCATAACTGAATTTCATCTGATTGAATCAAGGCAAAAAACAGGATTCATACTGCACAAGAGAAGTTTAAATCCTGCTGGGGAAAAAAAAAGAAAAAAAGAAAAAAAAAGGCACTATTAACTTCTTCCAGTAAGGAGATAAAAAAGGCAATGTAAATAAAATGCTATTTACATGATATGACAGTATTTCTATGAATCTTTTATTACTTACAAGTTAGTTCCCAAAACAGTCAAAAATTCACAAGTTAAAACCATGACAATTTGACATTTGAGGGGTCAGATTTTACACATTCCTTGCATTAACTACTTAAACTCTAGTTACATATTAATAGCTATTATGCACATATATCATTAACACTCAGCTGTGGACATATGGGATAAAACTTTCAAATAAATATTAGGAATGTCTGAAAGATTATTTCTTCTTAAAGGATGAAACCAATCCCATATTAGCCTCTGCACTTAACATTGTATATTTCCACATTGTATGTTGAATATAATCATAAATATACTCTTAGAAGATAAGATCTAAACTGCACTGATACCTATAGTCTGTGTGTCAGGCCCACTAGCTGACAAATTAATAAGAAATATATTGCCAAAAAGCTGACATTTAAAAAGTGAGGTAAGAGGTTTGTGTTAATTTACACTATCAGAAGTACAAATTTCACTATTGCCACTATAGTCATAGAAGTTTTAGTGCTAATTTCACAAAAAGCGAGCTTGTGTTCATGGCTGTTAGGTGAATGAAATCCTTCCACCAAGGTAAGGGATCAACCTCTGCATTTACAGCCTACAGAACTTGCCTACTCCTTAATGCTGTATTAACTGGCACTTACAGCCCACGGTAGGTTTGGTTTATTGGTTTGATTTTAACTCAAACATGTTAACAAGGTGCAAAAACTTGTAGCATTACTGCCAAAGCTCTGAGAAACAGTTTTTACTGAGGGGCTGTGAGAAAGTAACAGAGAGATCTTGGTGAGATCGATGCACCAATAACAGTCTCATAATGCTTTCTTTGGTCAAGGAAGCCACTTAATGGTGATGCACATCAAAGGCAATTTTTGGCATCTAAAAGCAAGGAATTTGGATCCTGATGCCCTCAAATCAAGAAAAAAGTCTCTAAAACAATACATTTAACCTAAAAAACCACTGCGAATCACAAACAGATTTGTTTCTCATCACAGCCAGTATACAGTAAGAAGATTCCACAGTTTGTGGGTTAATGAAGTTATTAACAGCAAAAGACTTTTAGAGCTTCAATATAATTTAATGTAACAATTGCAGATGCTGGATTCCTTTGCCTCAGAGGGGCACAATTTCATACAGGATATATTCAACCAAGAGCAAAAATCAGCGTAGCCAGTAAAATGCTAGACACAGTTGTCTAAACTGTAAGAAACTAAGAGATGTATAATTTGGAAGGGTACGCTGTGATTAAATGAAACTACACAAAGCATATTCTAGCAAATAGCAGCTCCAAATATATTCTTAGAAAGTACATTTAACGTTATAAAAATTCTTATAACATAAGCAGCTAATACACAAAACTTGCTGGAAGTGAACGCTTCTCATAATGATCTTAAAAGATACTAGAACTTCAGCATCTCTGAAACCTCCCTACTGTCACACAACTCAGAGAGGTCGGGACGCTGGTAAAAAGGTCTTGCAAAACGACATGCTCCCACAAACCAGAGATCTGAATTAACTCCTGTTTTGCATCCTGGTCAAGCCTACAGCTGTAGTTAACACCTTGCTAAAAAATTATGAGAGCAGGAAAGAAAGAGTTCATAGCCTGAGCATCATCACCTGCTATTTATCATCCTATTTAAATTTCTGTTGAGATCGAACGTTTATGTGACGGCGACAAGGCGTGAAGCCGCACACTGCCGCAACCTGCCTCGCCTCCGGCACCGCAGCCCTGCGCCCGCCGCGCTCCGACCGACCCCGCCGCACAACTTCACGAGGAAATAGGCAATATGTGGCATTTCGGAGCTAAACGAGGTCCACTAACAGGGCTGTTACGCCAGTCCGCCGGTACAGGAACAGGCTCACGTCCCACTCCGACACCAGGTACAGCCGCGCACTCCGCGCACGCCGCCTCCCAGCCGGTCACAACACCTGCCCCGCTCGCTCCCACCTGCGGCAGTGCAAGGGACACCCACAGGGCCCCACGACAAGGGACACCCATGGGGCCCCACGGCAGCACTATGGAGCACTGAATCACACCGAGCGCTTCGCTTGGCGCACGGCGGCAAGGGAAACCTACCGGGGATGGCCAGATTGGTGAGCGGGGTGCTGTGGAGGCTGCTGGGTAGCGCTGCCATCCAGTCGGCGAAGAGCAGCTCGCTCTTNTCACGGCCCGTCCCTGACAGGTCCGCAGCCGCACCGACCCCGGGCACCCTCTGGTCCCGCCGCCCCCGCCCCGGGCTGGGTGGCTGCAGCAGATCCCGCCGGGGATGGCGCTCGGGGTCCCGGCCGGCGGCCCTGGGACGTTGTGGTACCGCGCTGACCTTTGCGGTGACCAAAGCCGGCTCCGGGGCAGCATCATCTATGCTATGAACATCTTTTTCAACGGGTTGCTCACATGAAAAAACCCTGCACCTTAGTTGAACACTCCCTGGAGAGTGTTCAATTTTTTGGCAGTAATTTTTTTGTTCTCCTTTGAGGATGATCCAACGTAGTATCTTCTATTCTCATTTCCAGCCTACAGAGCTGGCAGTAACAAGGTATTTATGTGGCTGCCTCCAGATCAACGAATGAATGAACCTTAACAAAGCTCTGTGAGCCATTTTAAACTGTTACAAGCCTGGTCTTTTTGATTTCAGCATGACCATTTCTCATCAAAGTTGTTGATATGTGTGTGGAAGTTCTTCTCGTATATCTCTCAAAAACAGTGACTGGAGAGAGCCACGACTGAGACAGTTTCAGTTTATCAGTATACCTAGAAATTAACAATTCCTAGGAGTGTCAGGGCTGGTCCTGAATCCTCTGGTCCTTGTGTTCTCACTCATCAGCTTCTATAACTCACTTTGTGGAGAAAAAAAAAAATAAAAATAAGAGAACAGCTAATAATAGACCTCATTTCTCTTTCGGCCCAGAGCTTCCAGAGCAAGTACAATTAGAAGCTCTTCACAGATTCACAGGTTATTCTGTGT
>WEKX01014512.1:13772-28848 GCA_013390025.1 Pitta sordida | reverse complement strand
TTCTCTGCACCCTCTCAAGCAGCTCAACATCCCTTTTAAACTGGGGAGCCCAGAACTGCACGCAGTACTCAATATGGGGTCTGACCAGCGCTGTGTACAGGGGGAGGACAGATCCAATTCAGAATTTCTAGAATGCTCTCCTCTCTTCTGACACACATCTGAACATTGCTCTTAAAAAAACCTCTTGTGAATGGTCCTTAAAGAAAAGAAACAAGTTCATCAGGCTCCTCCTCTAGCAACCAGGTGCTCTTCCCCAGCAAAATGATTGTAGTTCTTTATGGTTTATTTGACTATGCCCAGGAAGGAGAAAAAGTGCTTTAAAATATGGATAAGAAAAGGCAGATTACTGTCTGCAGCAGTCCGGAGGTGTGACATGGTGATGAGGAGGACAACAGAATAGGGAAACACAGCGGGAAGGGAAAATCCAGTATGAACAGTGAGATTGCACTGCTGTTCTCTGAGACTTACTGCGCAGCACGAAGGGGCAGAAAACCAAGCATTTCTAACTATGAAACTAAATATGCCATTTTCATGGGAGCAGATTTTCTTTAATAAGATTCTGATTTTTAAAAAAGTCTAAATACAAAAAGAGCAGAGCTGTCATCACCAGCTTGAAAAAGTAATTTAACTTCAACTTAATTTAACTTTAACCCTTTTTTCCCCACAATGATAATGGATATGGAATAAAGCCTGAGCCAATGACTGCTTTGAAAATACTGTCATCAGAAATGTTTTATTTCTCAAATATTTTGCCAATTTGAAATTTAATGACAGCATTACATTCATAAAATATGAATTAATTCCTGAAGTTTTCCCCATCAATTTATATTTCTAAAGGAATAATTTTCAAATGGACCTGCTGTAGCTGCTTAGTAGACTGTGGACAGAACCAAACAAGAACACCTTATTGAAGAAAAATATTGTGGTTTCAATAGATTTTAACATTATTCTACTAATAAAAGAAGTGTTTGACTGCAGAAATTACACCAGGCTGGTCACATCCCTAATCTTCCTTGGGAAAGCAAATCTAGGGAGCTCTTTATTTTCATCTATTTTTCCAAGTGAAAGCTGCAACACTGACTTCATAAGATTTAAAACTTACTGTGGTGAGAGCCGCAAGACTCTCTGCAGCTAGTTATAGTGTTATTTCAGTCTGAAACACCACCAAAAATAACTAGTATAAACTCATTATTTTTAAAGAAAACAAACTTATTTTTGTACGAATTCAGAATGCATATATTTTTGCATAGACTTGTAACATCAGTTCAAGGCAGTGTTAAAAATCAAAAATTCTTTAAAAATATATGCCTTGTTTCTGTAAAGGCTCTGATGAATCTGTGCAGCAAGCTAGCTTAGATTTCTTCAATAATAGAATTCTAATTGTTATTATTCATATAGCAATAGCATCTAAATAATTCATTGATTTTTCAAGTCTCAGGGTGTTAAGTAACATGCAAGAGAGACAGAAACTGCTCCAAAGCATTCCCGTTCAAGATGAACAAGCTGCACAAAAGATAGGTGATGGGAAGAAAAAAAGATACAGAGCAAAGACTGACCTACATAAGACACAAAAATGAAACAAGATGAAATTAAAATGTTAACCCTCACTGCAATGCCTTGCCCAAGCAGATCTTCCTGCATAAAAGACATGAAGCTGCTTGAGCAGGTCCAGAGAAGGGACATAAAAACAATCAGGGAGCTGGAGCACCTCTCCTGTGAGGACAGTCTGAGGGAGATGGGGTTATTCATCATGGAGAAGAGAAGGCTTCAGGAAGACCTTATAGCAGCCTTCCAGTACTTAGAGGTGAGCTTTACAAGAAAGACGGGAAGACGTTCGTTATCAAGAAATATAGTGATAGGTCAAGTAAGAGTTTTAAACTGAAAGATGGTCTGTTAGGTTAGATATTAGGAAGAAATTTCTTACTATGAGGGCGGTGAGACACTGGAACAGGCTGCTCAGAGAAGCTGTGGATGGCCCATCCCTGGAAGTTATCAACTCCATGTTGGATGGCACCTTGAGAAACATGGTCTTGTGGAAGGTGCCCCTGCCAATGGCAGGAAGTCTTGAACTAGACAGTCTTCAAGGTCCTTTCCAGCACAAACTATTCTATGATTCTAAAAGGAATTTGAAGTCTATGACACTTTATCGGCCAAAGTCATTGTCAAAGTTCCTACTGACTGAGTGACCAATGTCATGTATTTCAACTCTATGCAGGATGTGCCTGCTCCCAGAACCTGATTAACAACACTTTTTGCAGTTTTGTTCTACAGAATTACTGAAGAACATTTATCCATGTTCAGTTAGCCTCTCTAGTTTCTCAAGTTTTCTGCATTTGGAGTTATGAAAGATTTCAATATACAGAAGGAAATCTTCTAAGAATTACGCCTAGTAAGGTTTTCCTTAATATTGAGTTCCTCTGAATTCAACTTCTTAATTTATGGCACAGCTTAACATGTGTAGAAATATATTTCACTATCCTAAAGTGTTCTGAAGTCTGTGAGATATATTCTAAACGCAATAATACAAATTTTTAATTCTTTTTTAGAGATGCACTGTTTGCAAATGAAATAAACAACAAAACCTAAACACAGATTCAAAATCTCTTGGTAGAAGCTCCCTTCAGATACTACATTCAGAGAGATGGAGATTGCAGCAGAGCAAAAGACCTGTTATAAACAGAAATATGTTAAATTTGAATGGATTTAACTACACACTTGAATAACATTGATTGCATAACTGTTTTTGTGAACAGCTTATCAACTAATGGACTAGTTCATTATTAATATTTTACTCATAAATATTCATAGCATAATCAGGATAATCTTTAGATTCAGAATTGTCACCAGATGTTCTCTCTGACCACTTTTTGTTGTTACGTGTGCTGTGTGATTAGCCACTCAAACCATATGGTACTGTTTCTAGTCCCTGAATCAGTGACAAATGCTGAGTTCTGGATAGGGATGAATACAAAATTTCATTTCCATTATGAACCCTCAAATGAAAAAATCACATCCTAAAAATCTTTTCTTTTTAATGAATTGTGAATATTTTCACCCATTCCACATAGACATCCAAATTATAATGAATAGCATAATAGTTAAATAAATCCCAAGGCATTGCTTTTTTCACAGTTTGTACAGACCAGTCTTTTCTCATTTGACAAGATCCAATTTTTCCACAGGGTCTAAATTTTAATGACAGCTACATTGTTTTGACCTTTTTTGCTATCATCATCATCTTCATCATCGTCATCATCATTATTATTATGAGCATCTGAACTTCATATTTATTCAATTAATTCAGTGTATTGATTCAATCAACATATTTACTTTTTAAAACATGCCTTCAAATAAATATTTCTGGGCAATGTAGACATATTGGCTCATTTCTTTAAGAAAATAAATACCATTTTTGGAATATTAGAGGAAAAGCCGTATAAATTGGCACTTTTCTTAAAGATTTCTGCACATAGCAGCACATTTTTTGACAGTTATATAAAAGTCAACTTTACTTGAACATTTCTGAGAAAACTAACACTTTTCTTCAATATCTGGAAATGATTCCTGTATAAAACCAATGTGTCTTAAACTTTCAGAGTTTAAGACTATTAAAAACATAGTCCACATGGCATATTTCATAATACTAGACTATTCTATTCAATCCTGTTACATCAGTCATCACCTTGCATCTGAATGTACAATGTTAAAAAAATAAATTTTCCTATTAAAAAAATTAAAATCTGAATTCTCAGAAATCACAAAAATTTGCTTCACATAATGAGTAAGAATTTGTTCTAGTCTCATGATCCTTATTGTCAGTGTCTTTAAACATGAACTGAGAGGACACAAAAAATATGGACACTTTAAATTTATAATTTTGCTATCTGCAAATTAGCAAGCAATTTGAGGACACAGCAGTTCAATCAGTTTGGATTAAAACACTGTAAGGTGATATGTGTAGGAAGAATGACATAGTTCACAGTAATCAAATGAGAACTTTTCCTGTGAAAGACAGTGGTGGGTAGGGTCTTAGGGTATATAACATGGAAGAGCTGATTTGACTGTCATGTTTGGCTCTTCTCCATGTAAAATTCAGTGAAGCTGCAAAATAGAGAAAATCCAATCTGGTAACTAAAATCCAACAAAATCTGAAGTTCAACAAGCCCTTCTACCAGCATTAGGTTTCTAACATTATTCATTCATCAGAGACTCAGCCTTTTTCTTCCATCATTCCAGTGTTTCATATCCAAGATGACATTTCATAATGAGCAACCTTCTGAACAGAAAGAGTAGAAGGGAGTCCTGCTCTTCGGTAATGTTTTTCCCTCTTGAATCAGGACTTTGTTAGTATGCTGTAGTCACATATTTAGAAGGGTTGCATTAGCTANTGAGAGGGTGCAGAAAAGGGCAACGAGGATGGTGAAGGGACTGGAGGGCAGGCCCTACGAGGAGCGACTACAGGAACTGGGACTGTTCAGCCTGGAGAAGAGGAGGCTCAGAGGGGACCTCATTGCTGTTTACAGCTACCTGCGGGGAGGTTGCAGCCAGATGGGTGTAGACCTCTTCTTCCAGGCTGACGACACCAGAACGAGAGGGCACGGCCTCAAGCTACGCCAGGGGAGGTTTAATCTCAACGTTAGGAAGCGGTTTTTCACGGAGAGAGTAATTGCATATTGGAATGGGCTGCCCAGGGAGGTGGTGGAGTCGCCATCCCTGGAAGTGTTTAAGAGAAGACTGGACGAGGAGCTTAGTGACATGGTCTAGCTGGGGGGTGTAGGGCTGGATGACCCTGGGCCCCTTCCGGCTCGGAGTGGCCTGCCAGATTGTGAGGCATCTAGGTTGTTATTATGCTCTGGGATGTGCTGTTGGTCGCTGTACGGGTGTTAGACGGTGAGTTGGACTAGATGATCCTTGTGGGTCCCTTCCAGCTCATAATTTTCTGTGATTCTGTGATTCTGTGAATTATCCACTGCAACTGACAAATCTCAGACCATGTTTTGCACGCATGGCCTCTAAAAAAATAAAGAGTTTCACAACCTTCTGCTCTGTGTTTTTCAGGGTTATGGAAAACATCATGACACTTTATGAGGTTCCTGTTATATCACCCAGTGGTGCATTTGTGCATCAGAACTACGCACAGCCTGGCATATCTCACCAGAATTGGATTTACTGGGCATGAAAAATACATGCTGATCCACACATGCATTATGAACAAAACTATGGTTTTCACATGCGCAGCAGCCAGACTGGAGCTACTTTACCTGTACAGTAGCATCTTACCTGCTAGAAGCTACCATACATACAGAGCATCATAGGTAAAAGTAAATTATGCCCAAAATTCACTTAGATAAAAATACCGAGTGGAAAAAAAGGATTCATCTAGGAAAACCAGACACATAGTACCTCTAATATAGAGTGCAAAAGAAAAGGTGAAGACAGGACAGAATAACATTGATTGCATAACGACAGGGCAGGACATGATGGGACAGGACAGGACAGGAGAGAAATCCCAGTCCTTCACATAAAACAAATCTTTTCAGGCTGCATGAAAAATAGATGATGACACTGTTCATTTGGAAGAACTGTTTCTCATTATATCCCAGAACATTTGTTCTTCTAATTCCAATGCTGGTTCAACTTGGACACTTCACTTTGGAGAGAACCAAATGTTTTGGACAAAAAATCCACAGCTTTTCACCACTTTTGCAGTACTCCAACCATTTGTTCGTGTTCTCATTTAACTAGCTTCATTGCTCTACACCCATTGAGAGCTGTTATATACCTCTGTTTCATTCAAAATTAATTTTGAACACTTCAAATAGATGAAGAACCTGAGATGAGGCAGTCTGACTTATCGGTCGATAGCATGAAATAAACTTCCTCGTTACACTTCTGGCTCTCTCCTTGTCCTCCATCTCTTCCAGGCTTTGAGCAGTATATTAATCACACGTGCCCTGACTGATCACCATCCAGCCTCAACCCTTCTGGAAGCCCAAGTTTTTTTAAAAAATTGCACCAAAGGAGGAAGCCAGCCTGTCGTGCACAAGAACATGGAAGAAACTAGGCCAAGAAAAAAACTGGTAAAGAAACGTAATGTGAGGTAAGAAAATTCCTAAGTGTATACAGTAGCAGCTATAACTTCATTTCCTATAACAGCTATAACTTCATTTCCTATTGAAATTAAAGACATATATAGCACTGAAGGATGGTTATTCATCATTTCTATTGACAGCAATTTTCATGCTACTACATTTACAGTAGCACGAGTCATATTTAGACCAGAGAATATTCAAGTCTTACAGCATCAGTCAGTAGGAAGGAGCAGGGAATGTGCTTCTATATGAAGCTGTAAAATTGAAATAAAGGAGGCAATAGTGAAGGAGTCTCTTGCCTAGATGCATTAGGAATGCTAGATATGAAGAATTTGCAGGAAGAAAAAAAAGTTATATTTTTCTTCCAAACCCAGAAGGTTCCTAACAGTGTATCACAATATTCTGACAAAATTGGAGGGCTTCTCCATTTGGTGTGAATTTCACCAACAAGGTCTACTTTGAACTAAGGGAGTGAAAGGGATATATTTTTCTTCTTTTATGTGTGTCTCTAAACTCAGGTTTTTGTGGAAATGGAAAATACTCATAAATGAATAACTGTAATTTATTTGCACTTGTATTGCATCTTTTTAGGTGTGACCATTTCATCAACATCTAGATTTCTAAGACAGGAAATTTCCATGACCAAAGCAACCTACAACCCAGGTTTGCGAGAAAGTGGGGAACTGTCATGCGTTCAAGTATTATTTCATTTTATAAAGACTTCTAAACATTGGGGAAGGGTTATATTACAGTCGGGTCTCCTATACTACGGTACCATGGGTCTTGTCCCCTGTACACAAAGCCCTCCTTCTGCATAGAATGGCAGCTCATTAAAACGCAAATATGCCTCACACCCTCCCATGGCCCCCCCGGTGCTGTTTCAGCACTGCGTTGCTGTGTATCAGTTGCTGCAGCAGCCAAGCCGGGCAGGGGGGAGAAACACCAGAGCCGCTGCTGTGCCCAGGAGGGGGGAAGTGGCCAAGCCATCGCCATGACCAAGGAGGGGGAAGGGGCAGAGTTGCCACCGCAGTTGTGTGGGTTGATTTGTATATTCATGACTGCCTAATTGTATATTCAAGCATGCCAGGTCATGCATGTACAGTTGCAAAAAGAGGCCTCCTTAATCTCTGAAAAATCATGCCGTTAAGAAGAGGAAGCTGGAATATGGGGGGGCATGGAGTGGAAGAGGGCCGACTGTATTATTTAAATAGAAATCCATTTATTTATTGGTTTTATTTCCTTTCAGGGCACCGTATCAGTGACTTGACACCGCAAAACCACATCTATCAACATAGCCACACAAATTTCAAGCAGTTATCTAGAAATTGCTTATAACCATTTCAGAGGTTTGATTCATATCCTTCGGGATTCTCAGCTATCATTGCACCGTTTTGATAAATGAAACTAGCCCTTCCATGTCTGTTTACACACTTTAAAAAAGAAAAAAGAATAAACAAAATTTGAAAATTATGGAAAGGGGAAAGGAAAATTACATAAATGAGACTGAAGAGAATAACAAAACAAAATCAAATACATCAGATAAAAGAAGAGTGGAAGGCCAAGTTTCTGTCTTTGGTTTTGCAAAGGATTATTTCCTGATGTACAATTTCCCACAGAAGCAATTTTTAAAAATAAGAATAACCAGGGCAGTCATTCAAGTCTATAAAGTAATATCAATAAGCTATCAATGTGTTGCCATCTTTGTGAGATAAGGAATTTTCGATTTGTTGAAGGTACAAAGCAAAAAATTTTGAACTCAAAAAAAATTCAAATAAAAATAATTAATCTTGTATCCTATTTTATGTCAGTCTAAAGCAAGATTCACTTTATGCACCTGTTCTTCAGGGGTCTCAAAGGTCTCACTGTTTTCCTGTCGGAAAATACCTTCTGATTTCTGTTCGGCGTCCAGTCATGATTAAGTGTTCCTCTTTAACACACTGAATGGCACACCATAGAAAAGGTGTTAGAGATGGTCCATACCAACCATCAACAATAGTACAACAGGAGAAAAACTCCTGTCTGGAAGTAATAAGGAACATGAAGATAAAATTCAGTCTTTCTACACTGAGATGTTGTCTCAATGGACCAGGCTCAGGCGGACTCACAGATGTGCAATGAGGCCCCCTCAGATTTGGTCAGTAAGGGTGCAAGCTAACACTGAGAATGAAGACTATTAATACAGATTACAAAATTTCTTGCAATCAAAGAGAGGGGATATGTTCCTCCCATTTGCTTATATTATGCAGGACAAAGCTGTACTGACACTGTTCTGTGCTCTCAAGTGGCTTCAATTCAGAATAAAAGCTCATGTGGCATCTAGACCAGGATGATCTCCCCAGTCTCACAATACATAATTTCTTAGAAAACTATATCCCCTTAATAATTTGTAACAACTGAAAAAGGTTTTTTCTTCAAAAACGAACTCATGGAAGAGCTGTATTCAAGGAATCACAGAATCACAGAATATTATGAGTTGGAAGGGACCCACAAGGATCATCTAGTCCAACTCACCACCTAACACCCGTACAGAGACCGAGAGCACATCCCAGAGCATAACACCAACCTAGATCCCTCACAGTCTAGCAGGCCACTCTGAGCCGGAAGGGGCCCAGCGTCATCCAGCCCTACACCCCCCGGCTAGACCATGTCACTAAGCTCCTCGTCCAGTCTTCTCTTAAACACCTCCAGGGATGGTGACTCCACCACCTCCCTGGGCAGCCCATTCCAATATGCAATTACTCTCTCTGTGAAGAACCGCTTCCTAATGTTAAGATTGAACCTCCCCTGGCGTAGCTTGAGGCCGTGCCCTCTCGTTCTGGTGTCGTCAGCCTGGAAGAAGAGGTCCACACCCATCTGGCTGCAACCTCCCCGCAGGTAGTTGTAAACAGCAATGAGGTCACCTCTGAGCCTCCTCTTCTCCAGGCTGAACAATCCCAGTTCCTGTAGTCGCTCCTCATAGGGCCTGCCCTCCAGTCCATTCACCATCCTCGTTGCCCTTCTCTGGACCCTCTCAAGCAGCTCAACATCCCTCTTAAACTGGGGAGCCCAGAACTGCACACAGTACTCAAGATGAGGTCTGACCAGCGCCGTGTACAGGGGAAGGACAACCTCCCTAGACCTACTGACCACACTGTTCCTGATGCAGGCCAGGATGCCATTGGCCTTCTTAGCCACCTGGGCACACTGCTGGCTCATATTGAGTTTCCTATCAATCAGTACACCTAAGTCTCTCTCCACTTCACTAGTCTCGAGCCACTCCTCCCCCAGCCGGTAGCGGTGCATGGGGTTGTTGTGGCCAAAGTGAAGAACCCGGCACTTAGTCTTGTTAAACCTCATACTGTTGGAGCCTGCCCATCTCTCCAGCCTGTCAAGGTCCCCCTGGAGGGCCTTCCTACCCTCCGGCTGTTCAACATTTGCCCCCAGCTTAGTATCATCCGCAAACTTGCTGATGATGGATTCAATTCCCTCGTCCATGTCATCGATAAAGATGTTGAACAGTACTAGAATCTACAAACGTACCAGACATGGACCAGGCAGTCTCATATCTGCAACACTGTACCTCGTACCCCAAAAGGTTTGCTGCAGGACACTGTTACTGCTTCCACTATACTACAAAGGCACCATTAGTTTTGTGACAGCTTGGTAGACTAGGTGATGTGGGATATTTAAGCATGATTTGGACAGTTCATACTACACTGCTGTTATTGGCATATTTAGTGTTCAGACATTTTTTTACTGCCTTCTGTAAACCAGTAAATCTAAATAATTTAATTTTTTTCTGGATTTTTATTTCCGATTAATCTCATCCATGTGCACTCCATCTGATTTTAAAAAAAAACAGAAAACTCAAGCCTCTACCAAAAATAAAACACCAGGCTTTTATTTTTGCTGACAATTTTCCTGCTTTGTGTCACATGTAAACCCTTTTTCTTCCCCAAGACTTTTGCCTTTCCCTTTAAAGAAAGATTTGGACTTTTTTTTTTCCTTTGAATTTTCAAAGCTTAGCTTTTCATTGGAAAACTATCTTAATAAATGGATTGCTTTATCTTCCCTCTTATCTGTCACATTTTTCACAACATGAAGTTACTGAGAACAGACTCAGTGACTTCGGAAGCAGAGCAGAGCCGAGGGTTTAACCCCAATCCACTGAAGTCAGTGGACTTTGAGCCAGGTTGAAACTCAAGATTACTTCAGAATCACTCATCAGGCACTGCATAAGAAAAATATGGACCATTTTGTATCACAAACTAGTCCTCTCACATCAGTGATCCCTCTGTTGAAACACTGAATGCTAACCATGATGTCTGGAACAGTCTCTGATTTTAGGAAAGCTCTGGTCAAAACAAAGTCATTTCTCTTCCAGAAACTGGACAACCCAAACCACTAGAATAAAGCAGTACTGTGGTTTCACGTTGCATGCTTGTAATTAGGGTGCAAATTGATAGTTACTTCATTATCATCCTTCAAATCCTTCCTCAAGCTCTCTTTTGCAAAAAAAAAAAAAAAAGTGGCAAGGCTCTTATGATTGCTTACAAAGCTAAGCCATACCTTCTCATTCCTGCTTAGTCTGTATCCATTTATTGCCCCATACTTAGAAGCTCTTTATTCTGTATTTCTAAAATGTCTATTAAAATGGGATCCAGACCCATGACTGGCTATCCTGAGCATCACAACAAGATGAAGAGAAGTCATCATCAAGTTTCTTGGGTTCAAAAAGCTGATAATTTGAATACATCTTTTAGGTTTACCTTGAGAGGTAATACAAATGAGCTTATAAAATGAGTGGTTTTATCTTCTCATGAAACAAAAACAGTGCATGATCTACTGTACTCCTTTTGATGCATTCAGCAAACAAATGCATTATGTCAAATGCTTAATGTCATGATCCATGATCATGTGTTAGCATATGGCTGTCTGTGTTAGCAGATTCTCCTTTACACAGGTTCCTCCTCTTTGCTAATGCTACCACACCCACAATGAATGGAGGCAGTCAGTGTATCTCAGGTGGGTGTCAGCTGGGACAAGACCTAAATCCTCACATCTGCAACACAAGTGACCCCCAAAACCTCTAGATGGAGCACCACCATTTTATCTGTCAGCAGTATTTTACCTACATTTGGAGAAGGAAGGAGACCCTAAGCCCAGGTTTGGCCCATATAGAGAACTCACTGAAGCAAGGGATTTAGCACTCAAGCAATGTTAGTGAAGCTCAAGGGATGAGTCTTATTATTTTTTTAGCAGTAAAAAGCTTATCAGAAACCATATTATGAGTTGGAAAGCCTACCCTATGCCGCTTTTAGTTATCCTGAGATTGTCCTTTGCACTCACTGGAGGTAAAAGACAATGCTTTGGACTTGGTGCTGCTAATACATCATTATCAGCTCTTCCCAGAGGAAAACACTTAGCAAAGGCTGCTAATGCTCTGCTTTACTATATTGCGCTTCCCTAACAAATGTATTTCTCTCAAAAATTAATTCTCTTCAGCCTCTGTGGCTTTCGTCTCCCAGGGAGATGTGGATTTGTGACTAGCCACAGGAGGACCTATCACAGTAGGTGGAACGCCATGTTCCCAAGGTCAGGACTAGTGTAACCCAGTAAAAAACAACCCAGCATCTGGCCAGGATCTTCTTTCCAGTGCTGGCATTTCATTCCATTTGATTCTTTTCTGGAAACCACGTTCTCTTGTATATTTTTAAGTTCCGGGGAAAACCAGTCCAGCTTGTTCCTGAAATAACTCCAGCTCTATTATGGCAAGGCAAGAAGTCGGGGATATGTTTTTCTTTCTCTCCTGGTTTGTTATTTAGTTCTTTTTATGAGACATGCATGTGGCAAACATCAAATTAAAATACAATCAGTCTCAACACTATATTGACAGTGAAGACAATTATTTCCTTCATACTCATTCGAAGATGGCTTATGTCTGTAGTGCTATATGTCTGTCACCTCACTCCATACAAAATGGCATTCACTGCCTTTTAAAATGTGCAGGGAACAGAATAAAACTTGTAATCAAGTTCAGTTTCCTCCAAAATTGAAAAACATTGGAACAGACACAACTATGTGTTTTCAGATGCAGATGTATACAATTAAGCACTGAAAGGATAATAAAAAATGTTGCAATTGAATCCAACAACAAAGATTTGAAAAACACTGAAGGATACTCATAATACATCTTGCAAGTGGTATCTTTACCTGAATCTGTGAAAACTTTCTCCTTAATTGAAAAGCTCTAGCTTTGCCTTCCATCCTTGTATCAAAGGCTTGAGATTTGGCAGAAAAACTGCACTAACACCAGGTATGAATGATATGTCCAAGAAAAGCTGCCCAAATCTGTTTAACGTTCTGAAGGGAAAAAAAAAAAAAGACAAATGTAAATACTTATTAGTGTTTGGCAGCAAAACTATCCCAAAATGTCTGTAACTGAATATAGACCACTGTGGATTGATGGGGTTTGGTCAGGACTTTACATGCAGTTGTTATTACTACCTCTTGCTGGAACCCAGCAGGGGACAGACACAAGGAATGACCAGAGAGAATTGCTCCTTCCTGTTTTCTCTCTGGCCACTTATTTTAAGCCCTATCATGCCAGTCATACTTGTTCTAAAAATTTTAAAAAATTAAAAAATAAGATTTTAAAAATCATCTGAGTCACCTTCCATCCTATAAAATCTTCAGCTTTCCAGCAAGTCAAAGAACCTCCTGCTTGATTAGCTTTTAGTGAGAACACGGTTTCAAGTAACTTGAGCCCAAATGACAATGGAAATTACCTCCACAACTCATTCTTCCAACTAATATTTTATTTGGCTAATGATTCACAGTAAAACCCTAACTATTCAGAAAATAAATTCCTGAGGTAAAATATCATTTTTTACTCATTGAAACACAAAATATGTTCCCTAGGGTGGTTTGTCCATGTCAGAAAAGGCTGAAAATGTTCTTACATCTTTGAATCCTTCAAGACTTGATTTAACCATAAGAAAACTTGGAAGATAATTTCCACAAATTATGCTGGTTTTAATTTAACTACCATTTTTCTAATAGGAAGATGGTATTGTCTGATTCTTTTTATTTTTAATGCTATTAAATGAAACTTTGCACTGTGCAAACAATAAAGATACATATTTGCTTTCCTTTCTGAAATAGCAGAGGAATTTTTTATTTCTTGAAGACAGCATCCAAGCTGAGAAATGGCATTTCCTAAGAGCTGAGCTGCTCCATGCTGAACACCAGAACTTTGCTCTGTTTCAGTTCCAGGAAGTCTCTGATTGGAATCAGAACAAGTGTATTGAAAATAGTTTTTTCAGACTTTCTTTGTGAAAACAAGTACTTGGCAAAATTATTAATTTTATTTCATTTTTTAATTTAAAATATTCTTCAATTTTTCAAGTTTCTGTGGCAATTTCAGGTCACCCAGGTGAGAGAATATTGTTGATAAGAGGATGAAAGGGAATGTATGCCAAAATACTTCACATGAGCTGATCCCTAGTTGTTTTCCCAGTAAAGATGAGTCAGTTATTTAATAGTAAAAGCAGACCAAGATATCCACAGGTGCTAGAGGGCAGCTGAAATACCATTGTGTCATACCCCAGGGTAATGCATCCATGTTCCCATGCTGTCTCTTGAGCTGTGTGGATTCATGCACTTCAGGGAAAGCCCCAGAAAGATCAGCAATTGACCGGAGACAAATTTATGTCTCTTTCTCTTTCTTCACTGCTGCAGCATGGAGGAACACGTTCTTCCTTGTCCCACTCACCTAAATTTCCTAAAACCAGCTCCCCTGGTTGACAGACCGTACTTCAAATAGCAACATAGAAGAATAAGCATTTGAAAATACCTGAAAATATCTCCAAATGATACTTTAGTATGATCTCCTGTATGCACAAATTATCACAGACCACCCAAATATCTTTATTAAATCTGGAAATTCCAACAAAGTTATTTCCTTTTTTAAGCAATTACAAGTAAAATGCATTCAGAAAGTGAGAAAAAAGTTGGAGCCACTGATAGATAAGACCTCTGCAAAGAGGAAAAGACTGATCATCAAAAAAAGATCAGTTCATAATAGAAGATACTTTACATAATAAAGAGATGGAAAATCACATCAAGATCCCTGCCACAGTGCTGAGGAGATGGCCAAGAGGTGAAAGACCCAGAAGATAAGATGACCAGTAACTTTCTGTGCTGAAAAGGCAGAGATGCATCATCGAAGCAGCCAAGCCAACAGGATTTGCTGCACAGTCTCAGAGGGTTCATGAATCCTGCCCAGCAGCCACAACTTGGTACTCTGAAGAAATATAAAAGAGAAAAACCTATTCTCCTTTTATGATCTGGTGACTCGCCTAGTTGACAAAAAAAAAGGCTGTGGATGTTGTGTACTTGGACTTTAACAAAGCCTATGACACCATTTCCCATAATAAACTTCAGGAGAAACTTGTAGAGCATGGACTGGATAGAAGCATTTTATGTTGGGTTAGGAATTGGTTGGATGGACGAGCTCAGAGAGTGTTAGTGAATGGTGCCACATCCAGCTAGCAGCCAGTCACTAGTGGAGTCCCACAGGGATCAGTGTTAGGCCTGGCACTGTTCAACATCTTTATTGACAATATGGACAAGGGAATCGTGTCCATCATCAACAAGTTTGCAGATGATACCAAGCTGGGGGCAAATGTCGGACTACCACAGGGTGGGAGGGCCCTTCAGAGGGACCTTGATAGACTAGAGAAATGGGCAGACTCCAATAATATGAGATTTAACAAGACTAAGTGCCGGGTTCTTCACTTTGGACATAACAACCTGTCCTAGAGTGGTGTGTATATATTCCATATCTTTGTGTTTTGGCTTGTGGATACCAGTCCTTAGTAACACCAAGGTCATTTTCTCTCTCTGTCCAGAAGACGAGATAAAAAAATTCAAAAACTGAGAAGTGGTAGTTGAAGGAAAAAAAAATTTTGGGGGTAGCTCACACAGCGGCGGCAGAGGCAGGG
>WEKX01014507.1:58433-71612 GCA_013390025.1 Pitta sordida | reverse complement strand
TACAGGGACAGAGCAGAAGACTACCTGCGCCCCTACCCCACTGATCAAATTACCCAAATCCTTGAACCCCTCCTTGATCTCCCTGGTACCCCTCTCATTGATCTCTTCACAGCCGGCCTGCACGACCACCAGGGGGTAATAGTCTGAGGGCCGAATTAGGTTTGGCAGCCTCTCAGCAATATCACATACCCGGGCCCCAGGAAGGCAGCAGACCTCCCTGTGGGACGGGTCCGGCCGACAGATGGGCCCTTCTGTTCCCCTCAGAAGGGAGTCCCCAACAACCACCACCCTCCTCTTCCCTTTGCGACTGGAGGTTCTGATTCTCTTAGTGGGCGAGGTTGTCCTTATAGGTGTACCAGGTGGGGTGACTTCCTCCATGTCGTCCTCCCGATCACTCAAGAAACTTGGTCAGAATCAACTTCTTAATTTGGATGAAAATAAATTATAAAATGCAATTTTCCCATTATTATAATTTTAACAAAACTGAAGTATTTTATTGCTGATGAGAAATCAACCTTAATGTATTTTATGTGTTTATTTCCCAGAATTATTAAAAAAAAATTCTCATTTTTTGAGGCAGACTGTATAAAGCTCTCTTGTTTTGGTGACTGATAATATGAACCACAAAACTTTGAAAGTTAAAATTCATTCTTTTTTTCTCTCTGTTTTTAATTTTACAATCTATGTGTCAACAATTTTGTCACAGCCATCTGTCAAAATACCTGCAAGACAATTTAAAATATATTTCATATTAAATTTTAGTCTTGAAATACTTTTTATTTTTCCAAAATGTTTATCAACAATTTGTGGAATTTAATTCTGAAAAAGGGCAAGAAGGACTGAAGACCTAGTTTTATTTATTTTTCCAAAATGTTTATCAACAATTTGTGGAATTTAATTCTGAAAAAGGGCAAGAAGGACTGAAGACCTAGTTTTACCTTTTAACATGAAAAGTCACAGTGACATGGATAGAACTACTCAATTTCTTGATGACTCTTTACATCTGGAATTAGCATTATTTTTTTCATTGCATTTTCTGGGATTATATCTGCACAGCAATTATTACTTATCACGGTATTAGCAACGTTGGAAGAGACCTTGGATGCAGCTGAATGTATCTTAAAAGCTTTTCAGCTCAGTATACCCTGAATATTTTCAAGCTGAATATTTTGACAGCTTACTTGAAGTCTATATTTCCTTTAAAATGGACAGGTAGAATTATAATGGAGAAGAATGTGACAGTTTTATTCTTTTTTCTTAAAGCTGTCTGTGGATAGTCCTGCTTGGAATGCCCCATATTTTCAAATGGAGCAGAGAAATTATAAATTCTGGTATGACACTACCTAGTTGTTTAGCATGCAACACTATTTATGTATTTGTATATAATTTATATAAAGAAACTTGTTAAGAACATACTTTAACTGTTATTGAGTTTTCCCTAAGCCACCAGAATTACTTAAATAATTACAACCTGCTAGTTGCTAGTGGCTAGTAGCTTGACTTCAGTAAAAAGTCTGCCTCTAAGTCATGGGCAGCAGGATACTGAGACATTTGCATGATGTGAGCTGGGTCAGCAGTATTTTCTTTCCACAAATCTCAAGGTCAAATATCATATGACACACACTTAAGGAAGAAAAAAAAAAAAATCTGTGGGCATCACAACTGAATCACACTTGTATTCTCTGATACAGATAAGTCACCAGAGCAGGAGTTTCCAGGCCAAAATATTTTTGGACACAGGAGGGAAGCAGAGATTATATTTCATCTCTGAATTGTAAGCAGGCTGTTTCAAGGTCTCAGCACAGTGACTTCCTAGAAGATCTGAGCTAAAAAGATCCATAGATTTCTGACACTAGACTTCAGAAAGCAAACAGCATTAGTTACTTTGTGGTGGTGTGAGGACCTTCAGTAACAAATTCAGTGCTACCAATGTCTTAGTGTAAGTTAACCATGAGTATAATCTCACAGGCTGGTGCAAAGGAAATGTCCTTTCCATACAGGATTCTGACTGAAAAATAGAGTTCTCTCCTCCCTTTCTTTTCAATGAAGCATGATAAGGACAGTTAGGGTTTAGGGAGTCCAACAATCTGTTTTTTCATTAAATATTCAAGCAAGCAGAGTGCTTACAAGTCCCACCAAGCCATAGAAATCTTGGCTTAACCACTCACAGGTGTACTAGAATCTGCCAAATTTATTCCCCAAAACCCACATCTCATGGCTGTCAGGTGGAAAAAAACCAAAATTCATACAATATATTAGAGCTTTACCATGCATTACCAACCTCTCATTTAATGAATGGTGCAAGCAAGACTGGAGATCTAGCAGGTAGTTTTTGAAGAAAAGGCTGGGGATGAAACTAGAAAGTGGGCAGCAGCTATTTTCATATACATCATGTATATCATGTATATATATCAGGTATATCAAACTCAGATCTCTTCTTATGCTGCCAAATGAGAACCACTTTCCACACTATCTCTTAATATCCTTTGAAAAGGGTGAAAAAACATTGTCCAAGGGCTAGTGTGAAACCCACTTCCTTCCTTCCCCTTCACTTACAGACCTTATGCAGAGTGCTTGCATATACAGGTCTTGTCATCCATGTTCAGAGAGGGTCACTGAAGGAGAAAATACAAAGAAAAATGGGGAAAAAAAGCACAGAAAGAGCTGAACATTGTCTGATTCAACTCCTTTCTGTCAAGATTTTATTCTCCACCTATGATCATCAACTGCTCTTGGAAACCCCAAAGCACAGTTTTTCCAGTGTTGGATATGACTAGCAGTACAGCTTTTAATAGTTTTTAAGATCTGAAATGGTCATCTGGCTTGCTTTTTTTTTCTTTCATTATGCATTTGGCTAGCGTGATTCCTTGTGAAACATTTTTGCCAAAGTTTCATAGGTGTTCTGTGCAAAATAAAAAAGTTCAAAATTGTCATATTTCCAAATTGCCACATAATTCAAAAAGATCATTGTTTCCAGTAATTCAATGTATTATTACTGTGTAGAAATCCATATTGTTTTTATTTTTTATGATTACCATCATACATGCAACAGTTAAAATTAACCAGTATTCAATATCTGATTTGCTAATAGGAAATTCATTCAAAACCATCTATCAAATCTGAAGAGTTGTGTTTGAGAGTCCATATTTGTCCAAAACAGTCAAGTTATGTGTTTTTCACTGATTTCATAGAGACTAAAGTGTCAGTTATTTATTTATTTTACTAGATAATGTAAGAGCAATCAGTTATCCTCTGACCTCAGATCCCCTGGGTGCTTCCCATCTGTCAGACATTTCTGTAACTACATGTTCTTTCCCTACATTGGATTAATGCACTAGGCTTGTACACATCCATTACAAAAAAAGCTGAAATAAAAACAAGAAAGGTGCCATATCCAAAACCCCTAACTTTTGTTTTTCCTGTTCCTGTTCAAAACTCCAGAGACTCATTGTTTCTACTATCTGTTAGAGATTCATAATATTATATATTTGTGAGACTCTTATGTGTTTTTAATTCAGTGGGAGTGAAAGCTTGAACTCTGGTCACTAAGAGAAAAAGAAAAAAAAAAATTAAAATAAGGCAGTACCTCAAGGGATCTCCTGTTACTCTGTGGCAGACCCATCACAAACATGAGGCCTAAAGGTTGTTTATTTTCCTCTCCTTAATTCTTTGAGTCGATAATTTTAATGAAATACAGAATAATTGGATCTATTTAAATGGTCAAATGGGGAGCTTCCTGGAAATGTTTTCCTTATGTATTTACACAGGATAATCTAAAGTGTAAATATAGTCCCTGGATAGTTAGCTCACATTGAAATGGATTTAATACAGTGGCTCAGATTCATAGTTGACATTAGTGTTTTGCAAATACAGGGCCATTAAAGTCAATGACGCTAAGTCAATTTACACCAGTTAAGGGTATGACAGTGTGTACAGAAGATTTTGTTCACTGGCATAATCATTCTGGCTTTTACAGCTTTGTAGACCGAGGGAGCTTTTAAGACAGTAGTGGGGCTTCCCATAAGAAGGATTTCTTCTGACATACAGAAGAAATGTATGAGGAGAAGGAGAGTAACTCACTAAAAAGTGTTGAAAATGTCTGCATTGTAAGAATATACAGTGAATCCCCTCTGTATTGTGACCTCTCCATTACGACACCGCCCATTTGCGAAGCAATTTTTTCGCAATTGTGATTCAGCTGTCCATGAGCTCAGCTGGCTGAGACATGCGCAGTCAATCTGCTCTGGCAAGGGGTGGTGCTGCGGTGCCTGTGGGGCAGGATTCACCCCACCCTGCGGGGAGGGGGCTCACAATGGCGGCACCGTGCGCCCGGTCCCTGAACAGGGAAACTTGCCCCATGAAAGTGAGGCAAGCTGTGTGCTGGGAGGGTGCAGTGACAGCTGCGCCAGGAGGAGGCTTCTGTCTGGGACCATATGCACAGTACTGCCCCTCTCTCACGGGACCGGTGGATGTTAAAGGGAAAGAAACCTGACCTCCCCATCCCCGCCACCCTGTGGGCTTCTCCGGGCTGCTGCGGTTGCTCCCACAGTCTAAATCCCGCACGGCTTCTCCCCGCAGTCCTGCGGCGGGGGCTGGAGGGCGCGGCGGGGGCTGGAGTGCACGGCAGGGACTGCCTCTGCTGGGACTGGTGGATGTTAAAGGGAAAGAAACTCCCATACCAACGCCTGCCCCCCACCGTAAGTGCACGGGGTGTTGCAGTGTTGCAAAGTTAAGGTTTATCCAGGCTCCAAGAAAGTCGACCACAGCTCAGGGACACCCCTTCCCTGCCGCGGAGGCGGGGCGAGCACGCACGGGCTGGCACAGGTCCCCCGGGGTCGGCGTGAGCACTGGGGCCAGGCCGGGACAGGGGGCTGGGGGGGAAATGGTGCGGAGTTTGGGGCTGCGAGCACACACAGTCACAGCAGCCGCTCAGAAACAGCTCCCTTTCCTTATCTGTGCCAAGACAGACTGCAGGAATGAGCAAAGAATTGTTCGCAGCACTTCGGAGTTCCGGGGGGTGGAGCAATGGGAGTGGCCTGCATGCATGTTAACGACCTGCAGTTCTTTGCGAGTTTAGTGTTTCACGACGGCCTTGGCCTGTCCCTTTCCTTGTGATGGAGGGGGTATAACTGCATTGGTGGATGCCTTCATTTTCCAGCTATGTGGGCAACTAATCTGGACTGCCTCTGCTGTCAGAGATGCATAGCGATATATTTTGTATTTCTGTCCTGCCACAACACATAGCCACTAAAAGAGGTGTCTATCTATTTCAAACCCACAGACTTAAATGTCTCTCGCATGTGTTGTAAAGAAACAGCACATCACCCTAGGAAGAAATCACTGTCATAGTGATTTCCTATGAGGAAAACTTCCTGAGGGCAGGCTAGAAAAGAGGAAATTTAGGTCTTATGTACAAGTGTGACTTTTACTCACTTCAACCAAGAAAAACCTCTAGGAATCATGTATTTTTTTATATTTTTTTGGTTCGTGGTTTTTCCACAGACCATTTGCCTTTCATTTTTGTGATTCACCAGGGAGGAGCTAACAGCATCTGAGGCATGGGCCTGAAAGGAGACGTGTTGGGCAGGTAAAAATCAAGTTTCCTGCTCATTTGAGCAATACATCCTTATGCTTTGGGAAGTAGTTCTCTGCCAGCAGAAAACATGGACAAGTAAACTCCTCTCTCTTCCAATTATTCTAAACAGTTTAAAACTTGTCTTTGTTATTATTTGTTTTTCACTACTCTCCTCTAAGTGGCTCTTTTAATCCATATCTATGCAGAAGAATACAAGAGCCCAACAACCAACAGGTACTTATTAAATATATACAGTTTACATAACCAGCCCCATTTTCTGGTTTATTTCCTCATGACGCATAATTCACCTAGTTCAGTTGTTGTGGCCGGTACCTATTGCATAGATCTCAGATGAGTTATCAGAGAAGAAAATTGCAAAAGTTACCTGACAGACTTTCCCATGGCCACCTTGCTTTTAAAATAAAAAAGACTGAAATAATACAACTAAAAAATACTGATGCCTGTTAACAACTTTTATCCCATTACCAAATCACATATGTATTTTATTCACTAAAGGCTTTCTCGAACCTTTAAAAAATTTTAAAAATATGTTTTTGAAAATTCACATTATCTTTTTTGTTATTTGCTATAAAATAAAAAATTTGGACACAATTTATATGTCGATGTGAACTTATTTGTTCAAACTGTGCTGGGAAAGCTGGTGGCACAGACTTGGTGATAATGACAGCACTAAGTACTCATTTTGTACCTTTTCTGAATTTTACAACAGACTAAGGAGACTTCATGGAGGAATTTACATTTTCCTCTTGGGCGAATGGGAAATATTTTTGGTGTTGAACACAGAAGGAAATCAAAACCGTACTTGTAGCATTGATTAAAAAAGAGAATTCTCTAAGATTTATTCATCCTCTTTGGTAAGACTTGAATTACAAATAATATTTTTTAAAAGCATTACAAACAGATTTTGAAAGTGTAGGGTTTTCACTTAAAAAATAGTCACACATAATAGCCTTATCTGGTGTGAGACAGGGATGTAAACCAAATCAGAGGGAGAACTGTAACGAGTAGAAAATACCAGAGAAGGAGCTCTGATGTGGTTATATTGTGAGAAATAATGAGCTTGCTTGCAGATAGACTATTCCACTTCACATGGATATACTTTTTAATTTTACTAGTGGGAAAGTTATGTAATGCTAAAAGGCACGTGCATCAGTCTGCATTTTTGCACAGATTGGTGCATACCTACTCAGTTTTTACTCATTGTTCCAGGATGCAATACATTTCCCTTAATATGCCTGAATAAGAAAACTGTTGCTGGTAATTATCTTAATGATTCCAGCATGAAGATTAGTAACCCTTGTAATTTTTGTCCTTGATAGTATAAATCAGTTTGCAAGGGCTTAAAGTACTTGTTATGCTGTCAAAGCAGTGTACAAATTTTCAGTACTCAAATTAACCTCTGAGTTTAGAACAGCAATACTTTTTTTAAAAAAGTGATGATTCTCTACTTTTTGAATAGGAAGCATTAGTAATTGACCCAATAGTTGGGAACAGACTGGATTTAAAGCAGTGTAGGGGGATTGAGTGGACCTTGCACAAGAGATGGTGAAGAGATTTAAGGAATTCTCCTTTTTTTCAAGAGCCCTTCTGTAGCTGAGAGACTTAATCCTGAATTTCTCTCCCTCTCCAGCCTTGAAGAGCAGTTAACTCCCTGAATTCACAGACAACCCTGGAGGCCTCATGAGGAGGAGTCAACCAAGCTGTTAAGAAGGCTTGGAAAGGAAAAAGGTTTGCATTCTTCCATGCTTAGTGTGCACACATCGCTAAATTTAGCATTCTCACCTTTGAAAAATAAATTTTCCTAAGTTCTTCTAGTGCCTTGCATTTTGGGGGCACCTGTGTCTTCCTTTATAAGCACTTTTTCCAGAAGGAATGAGGAGATGGTACACTTCAAAATGAAAATAAAATACAAATGATCCAAGGTAAAATAAAAAAACTAATTTTCCCTTGTGTTTTATAAAGAATATTCATACTTTGGCATGATCATCATTACTGTAGCAATATATTTTGTGTGGGTTACATACACCATATAAACCACAATAATACTATATATATAATAGGAGTCAATGAAGACCCTCAATTTAACACAGTTCAAAGGCACTTAACTTGAAATGCATTTTGCAGCCTCTCTTTATTAAGTAAATCAGGTCAATAAATTCTTCTGCAATGTGAGGTTATGTAACCCCATAACCTGAACATGAACACATTCTGCAGTGACACCCGGAGTCACTTGTGTAGTCTTAATCTGTTTGAAAAAAATTCCATTAAGGAATTGCCCTCCCTAGTATGATCACTGAAATACAATATACGTATATTTATAAAACTGAAGACTGCAAAGGAGTCAAACACTGGTTTTCAAATACTGGTAGATACATACTTCTCAAGTAGTTCAATTTTCTGTTGAACCTGTGTGCTATTTAAATACATCCCAAATGTATCTCTTTAATTACATCTCAAATGTGTCTCTTATCTAGAATACTTTTCAGCAGCTACACTTGTATTCTTTTTATTTTCCTGCTTTCCTTAGTTTTTACCATTTTCCGGTTGTCTATAACATATCTTTTATTCACTATTTATGACATAAAAAGAAAACTCTCCTCCTATTTCTTTTTATATTCTGCATTTCCATGTAACAGTTTTTGACAACCAGCTGTTTAGATTAACTTTGTGTCCCTCTCTCATTCATCCCTGTAATAATAAAATATCGACAGAAACAATTTCTTATGGGAAAATAGAAAGTTAATGGTAAGTGAAAGCTTGACTTGTTTTTTTCATTAAAATCCTAGTGTACTCTCACAACCTATGTTGTATTTATTCACATGATCACATGGAGTTATACAAAAATTAATTAGTAAAGGCTCAACCCTAAATATTGTATTTCACAAAGTGATTCAGACTATATATAACATTTAAAAATTACTGTAAACCTTCTCCAAATAACAAGCAGCAGCATATCAGATAAAATCTTTGGGCGCAATATATGTAGTGTAAGATGAGGACTTAAAGGCAAATAAAGGGGAGAAATAATGGCAGGTTTATGTAAATAAGAACAAATTCATAAGGCAGCCAGGCCTAACATAAATTTAGTAATTCTAAAATAGTGTAATCTTCTTACCTGTTAGGGTTGCAGCAGATGAGCAGGCCAGTGACTATCCCTGACCTGAGTTTTAGTGAATATCACAGACATGGAAAATTGCAAGATTGATGTGCAAAATCACTGCATTGGAGAGATAACAGAGCAAAAGTCAAAACCACCTACAGTGACAGACAGTACTATGAAGGGTGAAGGATGCTGCATATGGATAAAAGGGATTCAGTGGGGAGCATTGATGTTTTCTGAGGAGTCACGTTTTACAAAGCCAATAGCATCAAGGTACCCAATTTTAATTAATCATTATCATTTATATTATTATTTTACATTATTTCAATTAAACAGTTCTTACCTCAACCTACAAGTTTCACTATTTTTCTGATTCTTCTTCCATCCCACTGACACTGGTTGGGAAGTGATTGATTGAGTGGCTATGTGATACTCAGTTGCCAGCTGGGGTTGAACCATGACAGTTACAGCCAAAACCAGGTGAAACCACACCCCATTGTTCCTAACAGATCACAGCATCAAGAGCTGTGCCATGGCAGGGACAACTGGAGTGTGCTCTCCCTGGCATCCCCTGACAGTGCCATTCCTGAAATGCACAGCATCAGTAACGATCCATAACTTTTTCTCTTCCCCCTCAACTGTCAAGGAATGAAATAAGGAAGGGTTGGTTAGTGATATTGTGGTTGGAGGAAATCTGGGATCTGAGATCTGAGTTGGAGGAAATCTAGGACCATGAGATCATAAAGTTTTCAATCGGCAGTGTGACAAGAAAGGGCATGAACCAAACGTCCATGCTGGATTTCCGGAGGGCAGACTTTGGCTTGTATAAGAAATTAATAGGGAGGACACCATGGGAAACCGTCCTTAATGGTAGGGGGGTCCAGGAAGGCTGGACATACTTTAAGAATGAGCTCATGAAGGCGCAGGAGCAGGCGGTCCCAATGTGCCGAAAAATGAGTCGGAGGGGCAGAAGGTTGGCCTGCATGAGCAAAGAGGTCCTGAAAGAACTAGGGGAGAAAAGGAGGATGTACAGCCTTTGGAAAAAGGGGGAGGAAAGTCAGGGTGTGTTTAAGGAAGTTGTCAAGTCATGCAGGAGAAAAACTGGAAAGGCAAAAACCCAGCTGGAACTCAACTTAGCTGTTTCTGTTAAGGACAATAAGAAATGTTTCTATAAGTACATCAACCGTAAAAAGAAAGGCTGCAACAACCTACACTCCTTATTGGATGCAAAAGGAAACATAGTAAGAACAATGAGGAAAAGGTAGAAATACGTAATACCTTCTTTGCCTCCATTTTTAACAGTAAGACAGACTGCCTGCAGGAGAACTAGACCAGTGGCTGAGNTCTCTTCCCCCTCAACTGTCAAGGAATGAAATAAGGAAGGGTTGGTTAGTGATATTGTGGTTGGAGGAAATCTGGGATCTGAGATCTGAGTTGGAGGAAATCTAGGACCATGAGATCATAAAGTTTTCAATCGGCAGTGTGACAAGAAAGGGCATGAACCAAACGTCCATGCTGGATTTCCGGAGGGCAGACTTTGGCTTGTATAAGAAATTAATAGGGAGGACACCATGGGAAACCGTCCTTAATGGTAGGGGGGTCCAGGAAGGCTGGACATACTTTAAGAATGAGCTCATGAAGGCGCAGGAGCAGGCGGTCCCAATGTGCCGAAAAATGAGTCGGAGGGGCAGAAGGTTGGCCTGCATGAGCAAAGAGGTCCTGAAAGAACTAGGGCAGAAAAGGAGGATGTACAGCCTTTGGAAAAAGGGGGACGAAAGTCAGGGTGTGTTTAAGGAAGTTGTCAAGTCATGCAGGAGAAAAACTGGAAAGGCAAAAACCCAGCTGGAACTCAACTTAGCTGTTTCTGTTAAGGACAATAAGAAATGTTTCTATAAGTACATCAACCGTAAAAAGAAAGGCTGCAACAACCTACACTCCTTATTGGATGCAAAAGGAAACATAGTAAGTAACAATGAGGAAAAGGCAGAAATACGTAATACCTTCTTTGCCTCCATTTTTAACAGTAAGACAGACTGCCTGCAGGAGAACTAGACTAGTGGCTGAGGGAAGGAGTCAGGGTGCAATATAACCCCCCTGTAACCCATGGTACCAGATGGGATTCATCCGAGGGTGATGAAAGAACTAGCAGATCACAGAATCACAGAATCACAGAATCACAGAATNTTCTTCACTTTGGACATAACAACCCCATGCATCTCTATCGACTGGGGGATGAGTTGCTGGAGAGTGGTGAAATGGGGAGGGATTTAGGAGTAATGAATGACAGGAAACTCAATATGAGCCAGCAGTGTGCCCAGGTGGCTAAGAAGGCCAATGGCATCCTGGCCTGTATTAGGAACAGTGTGGTCCGTCGGTCTAGGGAAGTTATCCTTCCCCTGTACTCAGCGCTGGTCAGACCACATCTGGAGTACTGTGTGCAGTTCTACGTTCCCCAGTTTAAGAAGGATATTGACCTGCTTGAGAGAGTTCAGAGAGGGGCGACAAGGATGGTGCAAGGACTGGAGGGCAGGCCCTGTGGAGAGCAGCTATGGGAACTGGAGTTGTTCAGCCTGGAGAAGAGGAGGCTCAGAGGTGACCTCATTGCTGTTTACAACTACCTGAAGGGAGGTTGCTACCAGGTGGGTGAGGATCTCTTCTCTCAGCCTGACAACAGCAGAATGAGAGGACATGGTCTCAAGCTACGCCAGGGGAGGTTCAGGCTGGATGTTAGGAAGAGTTTTTTCACAGGGAGAGTGATCGTTCATTCGAATGGTCTGCCCAGGGAGGTAGTGGAGTTGCCATCCCTGGAGGTGTTTAAGAGTCGGCTGGATGAGGTATTTAGTTCCAATGCTTTAGACAATGGGTTGGTTTTGGGTTACAGGTTAGACTTGATGATCTCCAATGTCTCTTCCAACCTTGCTAATACTGTGATACTCTGATACTGTGACATTTGCAAGAAGAAACATGTAGCTGGAGATACCTTGTTTTGTAATAGTATCTCCTTGCACAAAGTGACATTCTCTCTGTTTTGCTGGGTGGCTTTGGCAGCTGCATGACACTTTTGTTGTTCTAAGGAGTTTGTCTGGAAAGACCCTCAACGTTTTTATAGTACTTATATTTTGTATCCTCATATATCACAGAATCACAGAATATTATGAGTTGGAAGGGACCCACAAGGATCATCTAGTCCAACTCACCATCTAACACCCGTAAAGAGACCGAGAGCACATCGCAGAGCATAACACCAACCTAGATCCCTCACAGTCTAGCATTCTATATATATATATATATATATATATATAGCATATAGATGCTATACAACTCTGGCAGCTTGAACACCATTGACTATTATCTTGGCTGTGACCCCAGATCCCTCTCTGAGGGGTGTGTTCCCAGGATACCTCCTTACACCTAGCGAGTGTGCCCTACATTCTTTGTCCTCAACCTTGCAAACTTGCATTTGGCCATTTCAAGAAATAAGCATTTTTGACAAAAGAAACACTTCAGAAAACAAATTAAACTAGTCTATGTATGTGAGCTCTTTCCATAATTATTTACTCTTCAATCAGCCTTGGTCCCTTTTGCTTATTTTCTCAATAGTATGTCCATGTATTTTCTTCCAGACTTTTTGCAGTGTATCTAATAGCACTGGAATAAGCTGGTAAAGATTCTCGTTAGAAATATCCACCACGGATGATGATATAATATCAAATAACATACTTTTTGCCCCCTACTATTTTGGCAGCGTGACTGAGCAGCTTAGTCTTTTAAGGTTGTTTTCCTTTAACCCTGTCTCCAGCTTCTAATAGGCTGAATTCAAGAGAAGGAAAAAAGTCAGATATGACAATCTATCTAATAATTAGGACATCTCTATGGCTAACAGAAAATCTAAGAGAGTTTGCAAATTTGTTTTTAGTCTTGAAACCTCGTGTTAATTGGAGGACCTAAGTGAAAACAAAAAGATTGATGAGCAAGAATTGGATGGTGATTTATTAACAGGGTTAACTTGCAAGGAACATATTTTCATACAGGTTTCAGAAAATCTGAGATAGAATTAAATTAGTTTCTCTTGTAGCTCTTCTTCCTAAGAAGAAAAGTGAGAGAAAAATAAAGGACATCAAGAAAGACCGACAAATTTGCTGCAGCCATTTTACACACAGAAATCACACAGAATATTTTGAGTTGGAAGGGACCCACAAGGATCATCTAGTCCAACTCACCATCTAACACCCGTACAGAGACCGAGAGCACATCCCAGAGCGTAACACCAACTTAGATCCCTCACAGTCTAGCAGGCCACTCCGAGCCGGAAGGGGCCCAGGGTCATCCAGCCCTACACCCCCCAGCTAGACCATGTCACTAAGCTCCTCGTCCAGTCTTCTCTTGAACACCTCCAGGGATGGCGACTCTACCACCTCCCTGGGCAGTCCATTTCAATATGCAATTACTCTCTCTGTGAAAAACCACTTCCTAACGTTAAGAT
>WEKX01014507.1:21248-35229 GCA_013390025.1 Pitta sordida | reverse complement strand
AGGGTCCAGAGAAGGGCGACAAGGATGGTGAAAGGACTGGAGGATGAGCCCTATGGGAGCGGCTACGGGAACTGGGGTTGTTCAGCCTGCAGAAGAGGAGGCTCAGAGGCAACCTCATTGCTATTTACAACTACCTGAGGGGAGGTTGCAGTCAGGTGGGTGTGGATCTCTTCTCTCAGGCTGACGGCTCCAGAACGAGAGGTCACGGCCTTAAGCTACGCCAGGGGAGGTTTAGACTGAATGTTAGGAAGGGGTTTTTCACAGAGAGAGTGATCATTCATTGGAATGGTCTGCCCAGGGAGGTGGTGGAGTCGCCGTCCCTGGAGATGTTTAAGAGAAGCCTCGATGAGGAGCTCAGTGACATGGTCTAGTAGGTGGGGAGTTGGACTGGATGGTCCTGTGGGTAGTGCCATGGTTTAGACAATGGGTTGGTGTTGGGTTACACGTTGGACTTGATGATCTCCAATGTCCCTTCCAACATTGCTAATATTGTGATAGCGTGATACAGAATTTTAATGGAGTAATCAACTGTGAATGGTCAAAATGGTTTACTGATGTACTGATCCTCTCCAAGGCAGAAGAAAGCAAGAAACTCCACTGTTTTTACAATAATAACCAACTTACTCTGGTTTTCACAGAGAATCTAAACTTACCACCCCAAATTTTTTCAAAGAGAATATTCAAATGGTTCCACTTTTAAGATAACTGAGAGGTTTTACACTTGGTAGCCTTTTTCTGACCTTTTTTTTTTACATTGGTGGAAGGAACAAAAATGCCTCAAACCTAAAGAAGTTGACTGCATTTCTTTAAAAGAGAGATAACATTTTCCCTCAAAATTTCTTTTCAAAAGACAGTAAGAAATGTCTCTAATTTAAGAAACTGTAATCAAAACTAGTAATAAAAATCACACATTTCTTAAATATTAGCAATTGTCCACCTAAACATGCAAAATAAAAGGCAATCTATTAAATAATACAGTAATTCCTTCTATTGACATGAATATAAAATTAGATCTATGAAAATTCTGATTTACTGAGGCACTAAGATACGACAATGAACATAGAACTGAGACTAATGCTCCAGCAGAAAATACTACAGGTAATGGAAAGTATGGCCCCTCTTACACCTTGTATTTTTAGCCCACTGCAAAAGTAAGACCAGCCTAACTATATATTCATATATATAATTTTCACCAGAAGAATTCATGGAAAGTGCTAGACTTTGATTGTTATTAACACATTAGATTCTACGTGTTTGCTTTTCAGTAATATGAGTCAACAGTGTGCCTAGGTGACTAAGAGAGACAAAGGCATCCTGGACTGTATCAGGAACAGTGTGCCCAGTAGGACTAGGGAAGTTATTCTTCCCTTACGCTGGGCAGTGGTCAGACCACATCTTGAATACGGTGTCCAGTTCAGGTCTCCCCAGTTTAAGAAGGATGTTGAATGGCTTGAGAGGGGCCAGAGAAGGGTGACAATGATGGTGAAAGGCCTGGAGAACAAGTTCTACGGAGAGCGATTGCCTGAGCTGAATTTGTTCATCCTTGAGAAGAGGAGGCTCAGAGGTGACCTCATTGCTGTTTACAACTACCTGAAGGGAGGTTGTAGTGGAATGGGTATAAATCTCTTCTCTCAGGCTGCCAGCACTAGAACAAGAGGACATGGTCTTAAGTTACACCAGGGGAGCTTTAGACTGGATGTTAAGAAGAGCTTTTTCAGACAGAGTGATTCCTCAAGTGGAATGGTCTGTACAGGGAGGTGTTGGAGTCACCATCCCTGAAGGTTTTTAAGAAAAGACTGGATGATGATCATTGCCATGGTCTAGTTAATGAGATGATGGGACAGGGAGTTAGGTCACTGTATTAAAAAAAAAAAAAAAAAGATGACATGACCCTGAGATTAGCAGCAGGGTTGTGGCCTCAATCCCCATACAGACATTCACTTAGGGGTTGGACTCGATGATCCTTGTGGGTCACTTCCAGCTAGAATATTCTGTGATCCTGTGATTCTTTCCAAAGAACTATTGTTGCAAACTGAGACTCTGTGTCTATTTTCCCTCTTATTTTGTGATTTCTGGATGGTCTAAAAAATAATTTGAAACTACTACATTTTGGACCTCACTTTATTCTTATTGTTAGACTAATGAATTTTTAATTACATACTTTCATGTTTTTGAGAAATGCAATTTTTTAGAAGCTCATTAGATAATTTTTTGTTGTTATGTGACACAATTCAAATACAGTGATTATTCTATATGTTACACCTCAAATGTATCATAATAAAACCTTTGCTTTCTGATTTTTCTTTACATTATGGAACAGTTTGAAACTAAGGATTGAGACCAAAAAAAGTGTTTTGGTTTTGGTTTTGATAGAATAAGTGACAGGTTTGATCCTTTGCATTTGACAGTTTATATCCCCATAGCCTCAGCTGAAATTCTGGTTAGGACTGAACAGATTTATCTGGATTCCCCAGACTTGTCTTTACCTCTGTAAGATTGGTCTGTGACAATAAGGTGAGTTTATCTTCTGAAATAGAGAACTAACCTGACTGATGCCAGTGGTTTTATAGCATAAAGTTACCTCCACCAATGGTTGGGGGAAAAACATGTCAGGAAGCAAAAGACTGTCTCTCCTAAAGGCTATTGTTGTCCATCCATGGTTCCAGTGGTCCAAAGCTGCAGAGGACAAGTTCAAAGGGTTCTATCCAAGTTATCAGGGCCAGGTCAAATATAATGACATTTCAGTACCAAGCATTTACATCCTTATAGCATCTCAGAACATAATCTGAGACCTCTTTTCTACTGCTCTAACAGCCAAAGGACAGTGCTGTATGTCACTATGGCATTACTGTCGGTAACACCAAATTTTTCACAGGTTCACAGATTTTTCTGAGTTGCAAGGACCCACAGGATCATCTAGTCCAACTCCCAAGCAAACGTCCACCCAGGGATCTGGCCCACAAGCGTGGAACCACCGGCAACACGCTCCATCCATCCAATCCTCCCACCATCTAGATCGTGTCACTGAGCTCCTCATCGAATCTTCTCTTAAACACCTCCAGGGATGGCGACTCCACCACCTCCCTGGGCAGACCATTCCACTGAGATCACTCTCTCTGTGAAAAAACTTTTCTTAACATCCAGTCTAAACCTCCTCGGGTGTAGTTTTTTTCCAGTTAGTCTCTTCAGAAAAGGAGGAGGGAACATTATTACCTGAGGGCTTTTCTGACTGGGCTTGCCAACCCTTCCAGGGAAAGCTTGTCATCATGTATGTGTGTATACATACCTATGTATACACTTAATTTCCAGTTTAAAAGGCATCTGGGTAATGGTAGTTTATATTTTTAATTTTGTTCCTGTGAGGTCAAATAGCAAGGCACAATGTTGGAATATAAAAAAATTGTAAGCATTAAAGAAAAAATAAGAAGAAAAAATCTCAAAAGCTTGGGCCAGATAATCCTTGAGGTCTCCTTCACACGTGATTCTGAAACTGAAATTGTGAACAAGACAGTCATGGGATCACTAACCCTAACCCTTAACCTTGATCACCATCTGCCCTAAGGGAAAACGAAAGAGTTTGTGCAAAGTATACAGAACCTATACAGTTGTCAAATCCACAAGAAACAGAATATACATAGAATCAAAACTCATATGTAAAAAACAGGTAAATCAAAGCCCAGAATTATGTTTTGGATTATTTCAGTAAATATGAGCAGTGGCATTTACTAATTTTTCCCCTTAATTTTTGCACAGCATTTGTGAATAAATGTGCCTGAATATGGCATCGCTTATAATAAAAATAAGGAATTATATATCTAACATTTGATATTTTACCTTGAACTTTAGTGGTAACATGCACTCAATGACTGCATATTTCTAATTAGTAGAACTAAAACATTTTTAAGGCCGCCTTAGAGATGTCTGAAAACAACATTGAAGACAACAAAGCAACAGATCTCCCCAGCAACTTTGAAAATTGCACCCAAGAATTTCTCATCTTCCAGTCTTCCTTACTATCAATACTCAGTACTAATATAGAGCTGGCGGGGAAAAAGAATAAAATAATAAATGTAGGATATCATTTTAACAAACATCACAGCACATTATTTTGAGAGAACAGGGAAATGCAAAGTAGCAAAATGTTATTACTCAGCTCAGGACTTTTTATTTTGTTATTTTAATATCTGTTCTTGTTTAAAGATCCATGGACTCTTAAATAACTCTGAATTGCCAGACCTCAACTTTAAGTCCCCTCTTAACAGATTTCCAGCCCTGCAGTGCTCCCTAGAGTTACACAGATGAACCAGTTCAGTTCTAGCCTGATGCTTGACCATTGCCCAAGGAAGTCCCAAAATAAACCTCAACCGAGACAGCCTTGCTGAGTGCTCAAACATCCACTGCTAAGAGAAGTATTCAAGGTCCTCCAGAGCTCAGATGTGAGTATCTGACTTAATATTTGCATGTATCTTGTAACCTACCAACTGTTATAACTTTGGTAAACTTCTTACACAACCTATTCTGTATTTTCACCTTTCTGGCTCTTTGTTGTCTGTCATGTTGTCCTTAGAAACAAAGATATTTGCACTTTCCTGCCTTTTCTGAAGTTATTTCAGATTCCAACCTATTTCTAGTGATAAACTCTATTAAGTGATTCTTTTCTTATGCACATGGAATACTCATAACTGATGACAGAGGCTACTATTAAACTTCTTGAATTATGGTAACAGACCTTTCTTTTAACATATTTTTATCATTTTTGTATAAAAACAGTGAAACTTCAGTTTTGGCAACAAAAGCACATTTGTTGTATTTTAGTATTTACATTATTTTGTTGTAAAATAATGGGAGAAATACACTTTTTAGGTATACTTTTTTTCTTAGATTTATATCTAATATCTCAAACGATTTATTCAAACTATTAGAAAATGCATCTATCTCTACCTTCCATTAATACTGTTACTAAATTAAATAAAAAATGCAGTCATTGGAATAAATATTAACAAACTGATGGAATGCATAACAAATACAGGACAGCACTAAAGGAACATCATTTTTGGAAGACAGTTTATTATGAAAATTTGTAGTTAATAATGATCTTGTCTAACTCATGGTTTCCAAAGAGGCCTAAGGATATTCCAGTTGGAAAGATAATCCAATTTGGGCCTAAACCTCTTATCTTACAAACTCTCACTTTTAATGTGTAATATTTCTGGTGACTTTGCATTTTAAGTTTCTAAACCCACTTTATGATCTTTTACAAAATGTTACTTTTTCCATTAAAATGAAATATAAAATTTTTTCTAACATTGATTAGTTAAAACAACAACAACAACAACAATGTATGAGTAATTTTTTGTTGAACCAGCTCCTGTAAATATCTCAGGTAAATATTACTGGAAGAAACAGATCTCTCTAGAAAAATCTGTAGGGAAATTCACGCTTTCCTCCAGATTGTAGCTATTTATTCTAAAGTTTGACTTGTGAGAGTTTTCTATCCTGTTGCCTCTACCAGCCCTCCTAAAATGAATTTTGCAAACACCTTCAGTGTCTCAACCTTTCCAAGTAAAGCTGAACTCCCTTGATAATAGACATTTGAGACACAAGACATTTGAGATTAGATCCTAAGTGTATACCACAAAATTCTTCAGAGCAGTACTCAGCCCTCTTGGTTCATCTTATTTTTCAAGATTTCCATTTCTGCCCTTTAAAAATTCTAGTCAAAGACCAAAAGTTTCACATTCATTCTTTGAAGTGTTGATTTTGGTCTCCAAGGCTTTCCCTTAATAACATTCATTATCTCTTGCCACAGACGCAGAAGGCGAGGAGGCAGCAGACTGACCAGAAGGATCTGAGATTGGGTACAGTTACTGTTTTTAAGGCTCACTACAGAGTGCTTAAACACACGTTTAAATACTATTAAAGTCAAGTGTTTACTTCAGTTTAAACAGAACATCAGCAAAGCAGTTTGTTCTGAGAGAAAACAAGGCCATGCTTTGTGTGAGAAGGATACACCATGATGGCCATCTCCCTCCTCACTGTTTGCAATAGATTGAACCATGAGATTTGTATTCAAGTGTATGGTAAAAAAGAGAATCCTGATGATCTTTCTTCCAGGTAAATATAAAAAATTGTATTTGTGGATGTAGTTTGGACTACTAAAGTTTGAAAAGCACAGCAGGATTCATCAGGAAAGTTAATGACTAGAGGATCAGCCCTTCTGAGGCTGCATCTGGAGCACTGCTCCAAGTTCTGAGAATTTCACAAGAGAGACATTGAGCTCTTGAAACAGGTGCAGCAGAGGACTATGAAGATCACAGGATCACAGAATCACAGAATACTATGAGTTGGAAGGGAATCACAAGGATCATCTAGTCCAACTCACCATCTAACACCCGTACAGTGACCAAACACACACCCCAGAGTGGTGAACATAAACCTAGTTCCCTCACAGGAGCACAGGCCACTCCGAGCCAGGAGGGACCCACAGGACCATCCAACCCAACACCCCCCAGCTAGACCATGTCACTAAGCTCCTCATCCAGTCTTCTCTTAAACACTTCCAGGGACGGCGACTCCACCACCTCCCTGGGCAGTCCATTCCAATGAGCAATCACTCTCTCTGTGAAAAACCTCTTGCTAACATTCAGTCTAAACTTCCCCTGGCGTAGCTTAAGGCCATGTCCTCTCGTTCTGGTGTCATCAGCCTGAAAGAAGATTAAGATGATTAAGGTACTGAACCATGACAATAATCTGAGATAGTTGGGCCTGTTCAAACTTGAGAAATGGTGACTGAGAGGGTATCTCATCAATGTCTCCAAGTATTTGAAGAAAAGGTGTAAATATTATGAAGCCAGGCTCTTCTTGGTGGTGCTAAGAAATGGACAAGAGTCAATGGGCCAAAACTGATGCACAGGAAGTTCCACCTGAATATGGGGAAGAACTTCTTTCCTGGACAGGTGACCAAGCACTGGAGCAGATTGCCCAGAGATGAGGTGGAGTCTCCCTCACTGGAGATATTCAAGAACTGTGTGGACACAATCCTGTGCCATGCACTCTAGGATGACCCTGCTTGAGAAAGGAGGTTAGACCAGATGACTCACTTAGCGGGTGGCCAAACATTACCCATTCCCTAATCCTAGAAACATCAACAAGCATCAGTACCTGTTGGAGCAAATCCAGAGGAGGCCACCAAGATGATATAAGTCCTGAAGCAGTTCTCCTATGAAGACAGGCTTAGAGAGTTGGGGCTGTTCAGTTTGGAAAACAGAAGGCTTACCTAGAAAAGCTTGGATGCCCCACTTCTGGAAGCATTCAAAGCCACATTAGATGGGGCTTAGAGCAATCTGGTCTAGCGGAAGGTGTCCCAACCCACGGCAGCAGGGTGGAATGTAAGGTTCCTTCCAACACAAAACATTATGTGATTCTATGATATTGTTATTGAAGCAGAAATTTTCTTTTACAATGTCCCTTTCTGATGGTTCTTTAACACGATCATACATAAATAAAATGTTATGCGTTCCTCTGACATGCATGTACTTACTTGATTTATGGCAGCTTAAGTGTCTGGGGGAAATCATACACCATTACCTAGGCAAGTATACATCACATCACCTAGGCAAGTATACATGAAACTGTTCAGAGATTCTGTGGGAGAAAATGTGGGGAAAAATCTTATCTGTCAGTTCTCCCTGTAATAGAAGAGTTGCATGATGAATGCAGTGCAATTGAAGAGATTTGGTAGCCTCCACAAGGCATTCAGTCTAATACATGGGATTAAAAGAAATAAGATCAGCCTTTTGAGCCTAATAATCAGAGATGAACATCTAGAACTCTTCATTACTGTCAAAAGCATTTGAGATTAACACAGGGCAAAGGAGGGCAGACCTAAGTGCATTTTTCACATTCTGCTGTTACCCAAAAAGTCTGTCTTGTTGACTGTTTTTCTCACCCCCTGAAGCCACATGTACTTCTTGTGAATACCCTACACTGTGAAATAATAGACCAAGAGCCTCTCCAAATGACAAAATCACTGCTCTTTCCAGTGCAATCAACTGTGTCATGCAATAAGCACAACAATGTGCATGATTCTAACTAAAAATTAAAAACAAGTATTTCATAAATGCAAAATGGACACCATTTCCATGCAGAGTTGGAAGAAAAGGCATCAAAAAGAAAACAAACCGAAACCATGTCTCAACATAATAAGAAGCAGTTCAAGAAGCAATTTTCAAAGAAGTAATGTAGAAGAATATGAAAGCTGGGAAATATTTACTACAGCATATAAATCCTCAAGCAACTCCATTGCCAGATTCCTGTTATGGGTTAGATTCCCAGTGGTGACACTTTCCCATTACCGCCATGAGTTGCTGGCAAACTTAGGAAGGGAAAAGGTAACCCACTAGGCTAAGAGCAGAAGGGGCGGGGGTGGAAGATTTCATTGGGTTTTGTGCCAAGAGTTGATGTCCCCTGATGGTCGGGTGTCAGGAGGATTTCCTATTCTAGAATGGCTGTATGGGAAAAGGAGGGCAACACTGACAACTGCCTAGGACAGGAGTGCTGTGGGGTTGGGGTATGCCTGCCTTTTATCCCCCTCCTTCTCTGGGCTATAAAACTCTATGAGTGACCAATCTGGCTCGCTTTGGTTTTCGGCAGCACGCCCTTGGCAAGGTGCTGGTGCTGTTTCTCCAAACTCTCTCTTTTTCATCCCACCAAATTGTGGAGCGGTCTTCTCTGCTTCTCCGTTACTGGATCGCCTCTGCTGCTGTCACTGCCTTGACTGGCAGGGAAAACAAGGGGAGATACCAGTGTTTGCTGGGGTGATGTTTCTTGTTACTGTTATCTCTCTTTGTTCTATTTCATTCTATGTATTTTAGTAAAGAATTGTCGTTTTCTTTTCTACATTTTATCTGAGTCTCTCTCTTGATTTAAAATGTAAATAATAAATTAGATGGAACTACTCCAGTCGGCCCCACCCTCTGGAACACATTGTCTTAACTCTATGCAATTCCTTTTGCCATTAGGTTTTTCAGTTAAACTTAGTATGCATTAATTAAATGCCATCCATGAACATGACTTACAACTCACTTCCATAGAAGAGTTGAAATAGAAATATTACTGTGTTACATGCTCAGTTTGTCTCAGTTCCGGATTTCAGGTGGCATCTTGAAACTTACACAAAAAAATTACAAATTACATGGATTTTTTTTAAAATTTCTGTCTCTCCTTTTTCTATGCTCAACCGCCAAATCAAACATTTTACACACACTCATTTCTGAAGATAAAAATTCTACAAAAAAAGCAGCAATGAGTCACACAGAGTACACTTTCCTGTCGATATGATGATATCATTATTACTGTCTCAGTGCCACTCCAGTAACAGCACTGCTATGGAATGTTTAGGGATGATCTCACTGATCATCAATTTATTTAAAGTTGGAGCATTTTGTAATATTTAAAATAATACTGCTCACAGGAATAGGTTTTATGCAAGTGTATTTAACTGTAAAATCCAAAAATAATTTCCTCAGGAAGTCAGTCCGGCAATATTTTAAATTTTAACTATGAACTTTTTCTCCAATACTGATTCAGGATGTCCCAGTTTCAATAAATTGTGTTTAAATTGTGTATCTGCATCATATTTTTGTTTTCATAAATTTCATAACAGTCTGAGAACATCAGAAAACACTTTATTATCAGTATAAATGAGGATGATTCATATCATAAAAGAGGAAATAAATATATGGTCAATAATATGTTATTATATTCTTGTACTGGATGATGTTAAAAGATCACTAGTTAAAGTAAATATATAAATGTCATTCATATGAATAAAAATAATTGGATGTTTTTCAAACATGAAGAAATATTACTAAAGGAGGTATAGAGCAAAAGATATTATACAAAAAGAATAAAATGCAGCTTTTTCACAAAAACTACCTGAAGTAGTCTATCTGAAGATTAGACTACTTGAAGAACACTTTTTAAAAAAGTTCCTAGCCAATTGTTTCATACTAACAAAATGCAACAGACATCATCAATCCAGCCAAGAAAGAATTGAAGCACAGGTGGATATTAAAAAAATTACTCTGTATATTTGACATACATCATAGTTCATAATAAAAAAATGTTTGATAATAAAAATCTAAACCTCAAACTTTGTATTGGATTTACTGGTAAAAAATACAGAATTTGGTTATAGACTGAAAATGAAATGGCTTTGTACCATGGGAACAGTGTTGATCTCTGTTGGTAAAAAGAATGGTTAAAATTATACTAAATCTCTGTTAAAGTAATCAAATCTAGGGGGGAGGATATACTTTCCTTCTTTTTATACCACATTAACAATGGGTTTGGTGCTGAAATAGTCATATAGTACTGATATATTCAGCAATGGAATAGATTTTGGCCACAAAAACAGGTTTCCAAGTTGGGAAACACATCTCAAGCGGCAGGTTTTCTTACAAATAACTCCCTGTTGCATCCATCAATTCTCCCTTATGTAAGCTGCACGTGAATAATACTGGTTATTTTCTTTTTTCCTAAATCTTGTTGAAGCTGGTGAGTGCAAACGCTGATGCTGAAACTTTGGCAATCTCCTGACATTAAGCAAAACTGTACATAAGAACAAAGAAATGTAAATGGGCATGTTATTTTCCATTCATTTATTTTAACATTTTAGAAGTGTTACAGAGGGTTGTTTGTTTTGTTGGTTTTGGTTTTTATTTCACCTGCTTTGAAGTTTCAGCTTTTGTTCTGAAGGTGGTTCCTACCCAGGGATTGTCCTCCCTTCTCCCCTTCGCTTCAGACCGACCCACCCCTGCTGTGTCAGCAGCACATGAGCTGTACACTTCTGAAGCTTCCTGTAATTAAATTCACCTTGTTGCATTATTGGTAAACATGTTCAGACTTATTTTGGATACATTTGGGAAATAATAGCTTCTTAGAGTCAACGATGAGAAGCAACTTAAGCTACTAAAATAAACTACAGTGAGGACTGTGTATTGTAGTGCTTTTACAAGCGGCAAATCCCCTTGGTGTCTTGGTACTTTCATCAGAAAATAAGGAACATTAATTTCTGTTGTTTTATATCAGAACTAACATGCATTTGCAATAATATTTGTGTTTATACTGCTCTGTTTGCGTGTGCACCTAGGATGGGATTCAGACTACAAAAGCCAAGTACATGGTTTCATTTCAGACACCCTTTGGGCACTCTCCCGGGACTCCACTGCCTTTCCACAAGTATACTGGTTCCCACCCACTTCCTCTGTCTTGTTTCCAATCCCCATAAAAACATTTCCAAAATTCTAGGGCAATTTTAAGTTGCACCAGGCACATATGCTTCAACAGTTGATTTCTACTCACTTAGAATTATGTAAACTATGACAGAGTAACTTCCTGGCTTCTAACTGACAGTGGCTAGGTTATGTGAGATATTAGGAAGAAATCTTCACTACTAAGGTGGTGACACACTGGGACAGGTTGTCTCAAGAAACTGTGGATTCTCCACTCCTAGAAGTATTCAAGGTCACATTGGATGGGGCTTTGAGCAACGTCGTCTAGTGAAAGGTGTCCCTGCCCATGGCAGTGAGGTTGGACTAGTTGACTGCTAAGGGTAATTTCCAACCCAAAGCATTCCATGATTCTATGTCATGCCCCGTTCCGCACAAGGTCAAGGGAGGGACGCAAAACCTCCACACATGCAGCTTTGGGCTAGTCCCACCTTCCCCAACACATATTTTATCCTCTTTGGACGGCAAAAGCCACACCAAAGCCTCTCAGCCATGCAGGCAGCAGTCTCAGCAGAAAGACAGTCCTGGATCTCTGCAGCTCCTCCTTTCTTCTCCCACTATGATGGGAAACATCAAAACAGGGCTAATGTCTGCTTTTGGCCTCTCCTGGGTTTTGATCTTTCTCTGGCCTAAAAATGGGAAAAGAAACCAGACACTACCGAGATGAATCCTTTTTATACATCTTCCCTTTCCAATGGTATGATCACATGAGGTTTTGCTAAATTGGGCTTTCTCAAAATACTGATATTTCATGTGCATTGCCCCGACTTATTACTTTAGCAATGTAAATTAGAATTCGTGTGGTTTGTCCCATCCTCAGACAGCATGTTATGAGACCAGATTTCTGCTTTTCTAAAAGGACTATCTTTCTGCAAGCTGAAAGGAGCCCAAACACACCTCTTTCTAGAAATCATTACATTGGCTGTTCTGACCAATCATTAGGACTGACTGAAATTATTACTGTAAATGGGCTTCCAACTACAAAGTGTCACAGGGAATACCTGTACTTCTTGGAGCAGGGAGGGTGAGGGTGGGAAGCAGTTAAAGTCTTTCAGTTCATGGCTATTTTCTTGATTTTTGTTTACTTTATTTTTTTTAATATTAGAAGAAAGCATTCATATTTCTGTGGCACTTTCTTTTAAAACCTTTGTGAAAGGAACATCTTCATTAAAGCTGGGCTTGAAACAGTCACTAATGGGAATGCTCAATTTTAAGATCCTCCTTTGAGGGACAGATTTACATTCTGAGGCAAACCACATAGGCATTTAAAAGACTTGCAAAACCAGGGCACAGAAAGCTGAGGAATCTTGGCATCTGTGAAAACCTGACTCTAATTTGTAATGCTGAGACCATTCAAAGTCAAGATCTTAATTAAGAAAAATGAATTCTGACTTGTTGATGTTAAAATGGTATTAAAAGAATCTGGAACACACAACAGCACCAAAGAAGAGAAAGGAGAGAGTTACAAAGAAAGTACATGAGAGTGGAGGGTAATAGGTTTAAAGGAAAAAAACTGACATTTAAATATAAATGTACTATGAGATACTATTCATGCTAGTTTCTTTACTTTGTAGGTCTATTCTGATACATTTCTGTAGAAAATAAATGTGCTCAACCTTTTCAATCAATTCAGTCTTAATAGAAAAAGTCATTTTCTCAGGTGGACACTGAACAGTTGCAATTACAGTTTATTTTGCCCAAGAAATTCTTTTAAGACACTAATGCTAAGAGATATAGGGTAAGGAATAACAGCACAGCATGTCTTCTAAGCTTGATTCCAGCAGCTTTGCAGAAGATCCAGAGACACCAAGTGGTATTTTGCTGTTGAAATAATACAGAAGTTTATTTCAAATGTATTTATTTGGGAGTAATGAAAAATGATTAAAATATTTTAACTGAGGTTATGCAGCTACTGCTATTCTCATTCACAAGGTCCATTTAAACTCTAGGACAGTTGTCTTTGGGATAGCAAAACCACAAGAATTATCTTCTGTGAAAGAAAAAAAGCTTTCACTATCTAGTTTTCATTCACATTCACTTCATGGCTGCTTTAAAAGAAAACAAATAAACAAAATCCTAACTAATAATAAGGCTATTTTTTTGTAAAAGATCACTCTCTCATTTGACACAAAGACTGCTTCAGCATCATATCATACGGACCCCACAGACAGCCGAGTGGGTCCAGCACAGCACCTAGAGGCGGCAGTACGCCAAGAGACCCCTGTCGACCGCGCCAGCCGCCGGGACACGGCGTGGCGCTGATTTGACGAGAGGCGGCCACTTCCGACTTCTGCGACTTGCAGCACGACCCCAAAGGGGTCCACGTGACTTGCCACCTGTGGGTACTCAAATCACCACCTGTGGGTACTTAAACTATTGCCTCTCCTGTGAGCACGGCGAACCTGAGCACGGCAAACAGGAGCAAGGCAAACAGGGTCGTTACTGCGGGGGGCTTGGGCAACTGCGGGGGGCTTGGGCAACTGCGGAGGGCATGTAAATAAGCAACTAAAAGGCAGTTTGCACGGCAGTTTGCACGGGCAGGGCAAGCAGGCAGGGTAGCAGGCGAGGTCTTGGCAGGTGTTGTCTCTCCTTCCTCCCCCTGTCAGGCATGACCAGAACCAGGTGAATGGCAGCCACGGCCAAAACCACAAGGGCGGCTAAGAAGGCCAAAACCACAAGGGAGGTTCGGG
>WEKX01014507.1:7561-19549 GCA_013390025.1 Pitta sordida | reverse complement strand
TGATCGACAGGAAACTCAATATGAGCCAGCAGTGTGCCCAGGTGGCTAAGAAGGCCAGTGGCATCCTGGCCTGCATCAGGAACAGCGTCGTCAGTCGGACTAGGGAGGTTGTCCTTCCCCTGTACTCGGCGCTGGTCATACCACATCTTGAGTACTGTGTCCAGTTCTGGTCTGCCCAGTTTAAGAAGGATGTTGAGCTGCTCGAAAGGGTCCAGAGAAGGGCAACGAGGATGGTGAAGGGAGTGGAGGGCAGGCCCTATGGGGAGCGACTACAGGAACTGGGATTGTTCAGCCTGGAGAAGAGGAGGCTCAGAGTTGATCTCATTGCTGTTTACAACTACCTGCGGGGAGGTTGCCGCCAGGTGGGTGTGGACCTCTTATTTCAGGCTGACGACACCAGAACAAGAGGGCACGGCCTCAAGCTACACCAGGGGAGGTTTACACTTAATGTTAGGAAGCGGTTTTTCACAGAGAGAGTGATTGCACATTGGAATGGATTGCCCAGGGAGGTGGTGGAGTCGCCATCCCTGGAGGTATTTAAGTGAAGACTTAGTGACATGGTCTAGCTGGGGGGTGTAGGGCTGGATGATCCTGTGGGTCCCTTCCGGCTCGCAGTGGCCTGTGCTCCTGTGAGGGAACTATGTTTGTGTTTACCGCCGGGATGTTTGTTCGGTCACTGTACGGGTATTAGATGGTGAGCTGGACTAGAGGATCCTTATGGGTCCCTTCCAACTCATGATATTCTGTGAATTCTGTGAACAGGTTAGCTCTGCTGACAGGAAACTGTATCAGAAAATCAACTTTTTTTTAACAGTTGTCTTCTTTTAGCCAACTCATGGCAACATATCACAGAATCAATCAGGTTGTAAAAGACCTCTGAGATAATCAACAAGTATAACCTTTGATCTTTTCTGAAAGTTCTGGTGCGTTTGGGCTTTCTTTTTCTGTGGAAAGATGAGGTTGGGGGGTTTTCAGCTTTTGTGTTTTGGTCTTTTGTTGCTGTTTTTTTAATTTATCAACGTATTTCAACACACAAAGTCAATATTTAAAAATCATAGGAGATTCTTTTTCAATGCTGAGGTAGTTCTTCATAAAATTCTGTATTTATTTAGAAATGGACCTTCAAATATTTTCTATACATCTACTAAAATTATACTAGAGACCAGCATCAAAATATGATAGGTGAACAACATGGAAGATATGATAGGTGAACAACATGGGAGATGTGATATTTTTTTAAAAAATTCTTTTTTCATTCAGGATACATGAAGCAGCAGAAGTCTTTGTATTCTGCTATACAGGCAGTTCATAGGAGGTCACCTTATCACTGCAATATTATTTTGCTTTGGTTTGGTTGAACTTTTCCAACATCTTTATGATAAACAAAACATTTTTTCCATTACTAAAGGCCACTGACCTGACAGCTCAGGGTCTTAGGACTTGTCTGGATTGTCTTTGCTTGAGCTGATTTCAGCCTTAAAAAAAGGTCACTACAGGATTGCAGGCTGTCATTGTTTAGGTAAAGCCAGCTTTAGAACAAAAAGTGGATGGCTAGGGAACAATGACAAGAGTGAGCATAAAAGCTCTGTTCAAAAAACTTCCAAAAACGGAAGGGACCATAAGAATCTTTCTTTTCCAAACAAAGGGAAGAAATTTCTTGAGACAGGACCATACAACTCCCAGTGATGACTTCAATGGGTCACTGTGAATCCCTTTCTCTTTCAGGAAGGCTGAAACTACCAGTTTTTGGACTCAGAAGGGTCGTTCATACCCACAGAGAAAAGTGCTTCTTAGGATTTTTTAACTGAAAAGCAATTTAACTGTACTATTACATTTTCTCTGCATTAATTTAAATCAATAATGTATATTATTGTATATTATGGATATTATAATGAGCTAATAAATCTGCTGATTATATTGTTAAATCATGACATGGACTAACAATAATTCCTCAGTCCCACTTGTGACTGCTCCTGTTTTGACCGCATAAAATTTGAATATAAAAAGCACAAAACATGATGACACCATATATACATATAACAGAAAACAAACACGAAAGTGAACAGAGCTCAGAACCATGTATTTATTCCTAATTGATAGTTATTATAAGAAAATTTAAAGAAATGTGTGATCATCTATAGTTCTTCAATCACAAGTGTATTTACCCTGCCAAAATTTGAGAGACATATTTTTTCTGGTTTCAGCTGTACTGGGGAGTTTATTTTATTTGTAAAGAAAAAAAATAACAGAAAACACTAACATCATCATATAGTTCCTGAAATCTGTCTTAAAAGCATTGAATGAGTTTTCATCACCATGTCTTTTCAACCAGAAAATGATCTGTGTTTTGTACAAAGTATTTAACTGAATACAGTGGAACTGTGATTAATTTTCGCAGTACTCATTTGATAGAAGTGCACTTTAATAGGTAATTTTGTGGGAAAACACATATTCCATCTGTGCATCAGAGAAAGTGAAGCTTTGTGAGGACGTTTTCTTTCCTTTTTTGTTGCACCTACTGGGTGTAACAGACAAGCTCTTGGGGCATGCAAGTCCTTCATTAGATTGAAAATAAAAGCAATAACTCAAAGTTGAGGATAATTCTGGTAATTATTTCACCAATTTCAAAGAAAATGGTGGTTATTACCAGCAGTGAATAGTGGAACATCAGTAAGTGAATCAGTAATAAGTTCAGTAGGTCTGGTGGGACAGAGAGGTCAGGCAGAGGTGCCGCTCAGAGAGAAAGGCCAGATACCAGGGAGCCAGTATCTTGATGGTTTTTAATGTCAAGTACAGCTGTGAATGTTAGGTATGAATATACTTATTTTTGGTATTCATTCCTTAAGGATCAGGCTGAAAGATCAGAAATGCAGTCTTCCTTTTCTGAGATACTGTTCTTTTGCTGGTAAACAGACATATTTTACCCTCATTAATTATAGGTCATGCTTGTAGCTATCTGATTTGGTCCATAGACCCCTCAAAGGAGCCTTTCAGTGCAATACAGGAAACAGTACTTCTGATAGCCTTGCTGTGAGAGACACCTAATGTTTGGACATGTATGCTAGAAGTTTTACGTATTTTCAGCTAGTTCAGGTTGGTATGACATGGTATGACATTCTTCTCTGAAGGTGGGCTCGAACAAGACTAGTAAAGCCACTTCAATTCCAGCAGCAGGGCTCGATTCACGCCAAGGATTCTTGGTATGCTTAAAATAACTGCTAGTTTTGATAAGGTAAATATAATGGTCTTATTTAAAACATGTGGTGTTCTTTCTGTTTGGAAACTGCAGAAAAAGTTAAAGGTGCTGAGTCATTAAATTTATGTGCTTAAGATAATTGTTCTAAAATTAAAATCACAATATATTTCAGAACCTGATGTTTTGGTAAATGATTTTAAAAGAAAATACATGTACATCTAAAAACTTCACAGCCCACTCTGCCTTGCATTGGATTAAAGATACTCAAAATGAAAAGTGTTGTGAATAGAGGAGACTTTCCCTTTGAAAATTGTTTGAAAAATCCCATGTAGACATTGGTTTTCTTTTTTAAATCAGAAGATTCAAAACTCACATTTTTTCATTAGCACCGCCACCAAAAGCTTTGTCAGAATTTCTCCTAACAACTCTATTACCTACACATATGCAATCATCATCACACTATATTAAATTGGGACAGATACAAGAGTCATAGCTGTTTCCATGAGAGTTCCAAGCTAAATTACATTTTTGATTGAGTTACATGAGTGGCAAATCTCTGTTAGTCAGTTATATATTACATGATGTCTTATCACTTTCAGAAAGCTAAAAACTGAATTCATCATTATTATAGCTATCAAACAGGTTTTTTGTGTGAATTCACTATATGTTCCATATTTGAATATTTGCCAATTTGCTGCCCCCCCCAAAAATCCAAAACTAAACAAAACCCACCACAACTCAACTTTTACTATTATTACAGTAAATGTCACTCTTTTTAATAAATAGATTGTTCAAGTATATTTCAAGTACTAAACAAATAAATAATTTCTTTTAATCCTTGCAACTAGTCTATGTTATTTTATAAGAAACAATTCTGCTAAAATGAGAAGAAAAAGATTGGATTACAAGTCCCTTTCCAAAAGAGCCAAATGTGTATGTAAGGAAAAAAATGTTAAAAAGATGAACTTAAATTAAAGCAAGCAGTATCAGTACATTTACCATATAAATATACTTCTAAATCCATTATGTGGTGAATGGTTAGAGACTGAAAAAGATCTATATCAAGTTAATGAACTCTACTCTGCTGACATACAGAAAAGAATATAAAATAGAAAAATCTACATATATTGTAATTCAAACTGCTTATTAGTCAGACTTATCTATAATATATATATTAGGCAAAAATTACATAAAACCAACATTTACAGAACTGCAAAGGAAAAGTTTCACAAGTTAGAAAATGGGAGGGGGGAATTAAAAAAATCAAGGTTGCCTGAGTAACCTCAACTCACCCCTTCTGCTTAGACAGTATTTTGTGATCTTATTTAAATCATCTTAAGACATAGCAAATGCTGAAGACAAACATAGAAGAACAATGGTAGGAAGGTAAGAGACATGAAACAAGGATAGATTATTGACATTCACCTTTAAGCTGTTACAAGCATGATGCCGCAGTACAGCCCTGAAACCAGCAGAAAATACTGCTGCTTCATTATATTCCAGACCTAGAAATCCGTCAGAGGAATTTGTGGTTTGTAACTCCCAAAGTACAACATAATTAGCTTCAACCTAATCTGCTTAATGTCATATGTGATTCATTGCCACTGTCTAGGCAGAATAAACCCCCAAACTCACAGAATTATGGTGAAAAACAGTGGGGGTCTTAAAAACACAAAGCAGAGGCTTCAAAGAGTTGATAATTTTTTTGAGGAGCATGGCCATCAATTTGCAGACAAGGAAAGCTAACTGGTCTGATCAGAAGGACCTTAAATTAGCAATAAAAAATAAGGTATACTGTAAGGAGACAGGAAGAAACAGAAAAAAAAAGAAACAAACCAGCCTGTACACAAGAAAATCAGCAAAAAAGAGGCATTAATAGAAGGGAGAACAAAGGGCACCAAACTGGGATTCAGCAGACAGGCAATTTCAACTCTTTCTAGAAAATGGCAAGAGAAGTAAAAGAAAAATTCAGTGAAATAAAAAAATGAGAAGTACGTACGAGGCAGTATGACATCCCTTCTCCTAAGAATTAAGACGTTCTCTTTGGGAAAGTAACAGAAAAACTCAGAAAATCTTACTGTGGGATAAAATTAAGTAATTGAAATGTTAGTGGAGGAAAGTTCATGAGACAGAGGAGTGATTAATACATATATACACTCAGGGAGCATACCCTATTCCAAGGTAGCCACGGAAGGAGGAAGGAAAATTATGATTTGAAATCTCTGGGTGAAAATAAAAGCAGAGAGAGAAAGAAAGTTTTCTCTAAAAATTACCTGCAAAACATTTATAAGATGAAGTCCTGAAGTAGATAGCCCATAATTAGTTGAAGAATCATTAAAAGCTGTACTAATTGGATTATGGAGATTATCTTACAAAAAAAATATACAGAGGAGAACAAATTATTCTCACATTCATTCATAAGGCACGGTTCCTATGCACAATGCAGGGATCATCAGGATCCTAGAAAATAAAAACTCCAGGAAAAATGCTTTTTAAATGCCATCTCTCTCCATTTACAGATGCCTGTCATTAATGACCAGGACAATGTCACACTAGTCCTGCTTTTAAGTATTTAGATTGAAAAATAAGACACTTCTATTTTTTTTCCCTTTTTAATTATTTTTAAGCACTAGAACTACATTAAAAGGAAAAAGTCTCTTTTTCACCATTATCATCCTTATCTCATGTTTGTTGAGGAGGTATCTAGCACACATCTTCCATGGATACCCTGTGGAAAAGGGTGAAATTCATCAGAAAACCAACAGGAATGATAAATCACTTTCTTCTGGGGAAGTTTCCCCACTGTGAGATGAGTTTGCTGCTTTCTGGCTAATTTAATAAAACAAAAGAAAACAAAATTGTGTTAAAAGAAGCTTTCTGGAGGCCTGACATAGTGGTAAAAAAACAAAAGAAAGAGTCAAACCACCCAGCTGAAGGAATCTTTCACTTTTGATTGATCTGGAGATGTAAAGAACTCAGACAAGGCAGCATTTCAAATTAAATCCATCAGGTACCTTTCTGGATTTGAATTGTCACATGGATTCCATACACAGTAACGTAGACACGTAGCTCTAAGCTTCAAATTCTCTCTGGAAACTAGATACCTAAAAATAATCAATTTCATTGTTTACTTCTTAAATAACAATATTAGTCTGCTATTTCTCTCCCAGCTGTGTCTTCAGCTTCAGGTGACTTCAGCGAGACAGACCTGCAGTACGTGGAGGTCTCAAGATAATGGAGAAGCTTCAGAGGACAAGCAACAAAATATAGGAATCATTTTNGTTTCTGGGCTTCAAAACCATCAGCAGTTTGTCCAGCGTTACCTCTCCATCTTCAGTCGTGGCCTAGATGGATTCTGCGGTCCTGGTTCTCGCTCTCTCTGGTCCATAGGTTTTCACCATGGTCAGTCCAATTCACAAGCAGCAGCGGGATGCCTGGAAGAACATCTCTACCCCTTCTCTCGTGGGCCTGGGGGCCTTCAAATCTCTCAGCCTCCCGACGCAGGTTCTGAGCTGGCACGCTACATCTTACTACTGAACTTTTTTTTCTTCTCTCCCAAGTATGTTATTCGGCAGAGACGCCTTTATCTCTAACCTTGGAGGCCATGGCAGCACGGAGAGCTCAGGCAAGAACTGAGCTGTTAACCCCCTCGCTGCCAGAACAGCAGAAAACCCCCTAAACCATAACAAGACTTTAAATATGTAAATCCACCAAACTTCCACTGACATTTTTAGAATCTAATGAGACAGCATCCACATGAATACCACAGCAAAGCAAAGTGTATAACAGAATAGACCAATCTCAGTTGGGAGGGTCCTACAGTGTCCTACAGCGATAGGTTTGGGACATCAACCACGTCTCCAGGGAGCTTGTTCCAGTGTCTGACCACATTCATAGTGAAGAAATGTTTTTTAATGTGAAGTCTAAATCTCCCCTTGCTCCCCTTTGAGCTGCTCCCTGCACTCTTCAAAAATTTATATTTATTCTTGGCTATGAAGCTTTGCTAAAAAATCTGAGATTTCCTTGGCTCTGTTTTCACTGCACTCCCTTTTCTCTCTTTCTGCAATCAGATATACTCTTAATTTTCAAGTTAATAGCATCAAATAATAATTTTGAATTAGACCTCGGTTTTGTGATAGAATTCCACTTTAAAATGATCCTGCAGAATGACCTGGTCACAGCCCTATGTGAACTCAAGAAAAGATATGACGTCTTGCTGTTGTCCCTTATTGTGGCCTCCTTAATTGCACACATTAGGACACACTAGCAAGTTTATAGCCATCAATCTCTTTATCCTGTTCACCCTTTAAGGTCTGCAGACTGCATGAGACACCACAGTTGATTTTTACTCCCAGATCAATGGCACTTAAACATATTAAATATTTTCATGAATATTCCATCAAACTGACCATGAAAATTATTATTGCGTGTTACCTCTTGTATGTAAAGTTTGTGTAGAACAACTGATAGATTAAATCTATTATTTTCAAGATGAACTCCACCTAAACCATTATAAAGAGATCAACAATGTTCTCCCTGTTTAGGAGTCACACCCTGATAATGTTTCTCATAAAATGAGAAACATAAATTGTTGTTCCCCTGGATGCGTGGCTCCATTTTAACTACCATTTTGACTAAACTCCAGGCACTGTCAGACTGCTTTTCATCTTTTCCTACTCTATCAGGACTTATTGTTGTCTATGTTCTTGCATATTTATTAGGCTAAGTTTTCTCAGGAACAAACCATAGTAGAGCGGAGTATTTAGTGTACTAATTTTTTTTAAATCACTCCAATGAGGAGAGTCACACACCAGAAGACTGGTGAAAACAAACCAATCTAAGATGTAGCTATCTGCTCTGGAGCAGCAATGTGTCCATAAGTTCAACAACTTACCTGGATACCTCTAAATTTTTTTATTTTCCTGTTTTTCCAAGGAAGAAGCTGATGCATCTATAAAGAATTAAATAATTATTTCCCTTTAACAGGCCTGAAGTTCTGCTACTTCATACAACATGTCTTCTCGAATCTTTTTTTGGGAATGGCAGAATTCATATGGTTACTTGACACATAGTCATTTTCATTTTGTTTTGGTGGCATTTTTTAAAATGGAACTTGCCTATTCAAATTGGGACGTATTTCCTGGCTTGTGGAGCTCCAGTATTGTCATGTGGTTTTATAAAAGTGGTGGTGTCTGAGTTCCCAGATATCCTCACAGTAAGTATTCTCATGTCTATTTTCTTAATAACCTAATGCTCTTTATTACATGTATAAATACACAGAAAGCATCTGTAAACATTGAACTCAATGAGACATTCTTGTAATGTATTTTTTTCCTTCAAGATTTCTACCCAGTCTGTTGCATTTCCTTGATGTGAACTGTGGACATCATTACTTACATTGCAGAATATTTTGGTTTACACTGTCTTTTTTTATTAGCAAGATATATAAGTAACAAGAATTCTAACATTATTAGTAACTTTTCTTTAAAGTTGTTGTGTTTTTCTACCCCTTTTTGGCCATGGAACTATTAACCCAAAGGTTAAATACATTTCTTAGTGTTAAGCAAAGCCCAAAGTCCAAATTCATACTTGATATTTTTAAATGGTTAGTAGTAAGAATTATTTGATGACTACCACAGACTCTAGAAGAAGATGAAGATTATAAAAATAAAAAAGTTAACTTGATGCTTGCTAAGTGTCCTGGTTTAGACACTGATGGGGTTGTTTTCAAAGAAAAATGGACAAGAGATCATTAGAGAAATACCAACTTCATTGAAAGAGATACATATATAATTAAATATATGTAATACTTATATATTGAAATGTATAAAAAGGTATGTGGATGAATCAAATTGACCCTGACAAATAACAGGAAATCATACAACCACCAACCAAAACCACCCGCACAAACAGAATATCCCTCAGATAACTGAATGCTGGGCAGTAGAATACAAGTTGCCCTTCCCAAACAATAGGGAGTGGCTGCTGTCCCTTCTTAGGGACAGGATTTTCTCGGGGAAGGGAAAATGAAAGAGCCAGCTGGCAGACAAACCCACGAAAATGTTGGTAGAAATCTGAATCCAGGTCCAAAAGTCCTCTCCTCAGCAGCAGCCAGGAAGCCACAGGGAAACAGCAACTGAGACAAAGAAAGCAGGAATCCGAGGCAAAGGCAGGAGTCCGAGCCTCAGCAGCAACAGCAGCAACCTCTCAGCACTGAAGGAAGGGAGGAGGGGGTGAGCTGCCACAGTATTAAATACTGTGGTGTGTCACAGTATTTAAAGGTTCTCATCCCAACATTTCAAAAGGTAAAAGCCCGGGAAACAAGGTTCTTAGGGAATTGAGGTCTTGCTCTCTTCAATGGCTTACTTGTCCCCCTTTTTGGGGGGAGGGACTCCAACTACAACTCCGAGAGTTCTCATGGGTGGTTCCCGTTGGGAGAACTCTTGTTTATCTGGCAGTGAAGATGGCTGCTCCAATTATCCAGCCTCGTGGCTTTCCAGACTTGCCTCTGAAAAAGTACTTCTCTCTCTCTCCTGGAGAATTCCTGGGGCTAAGTTCTGTTTAGGCTCAACCGAGGAGGCTCTCAAACCTCAGGATAAGTCCTCCCATTTCCCCTGGTCCCTCTCCCTCCCCAACCCTCCCCGAACTCGGGAAGGTGGGAGGGGGTGTAAGGGGAAAGGCAACAGGTTAGGTAACAGGTTTAGCTAGGTTAGGTAATAGGTGATAGGTTGGACTTGATGACCTCTATGGTCTTTTCCAACCTTACTGATTCTGTGATTCTGTGACACTGAGAAAAAGTTATAGAGTCATGCCTCAGTGCATTGCAACTTCTCCATTGTGACTTCACTGGCTTGTGAGAAATCTTCCCCATGAATCTGCCTCAGTGATTCACAGAGCTTCCTGGTCGATGTGTGCACAGTGTCTCTTCTTCGCTGAGGGCTGGTGCCAGCACCGGCGCTCCTTGTGGGGCAGCAATAGCGGGGCCTCATGGGAAGAGTGCACAATGCCTCACACTTACTGTGGTGTTTATAGTCCCATGGCGCTGTACCATGGTCCCTGCCACACTCCCGTATGTCTCCATGCCTGGTCCCTACAGTGGAAGCATCACACCATGGGCTTCCCTGGGAAGCCGCTGAGACCCAGCGCAGCACCACCACAAGTCATGCTGTCCCCTGTTACTCTCAGCCCAGCTGGGAGACTGACCCCCGCCAGGTGTGTGTTACCATTTCCATGGCTACAGGCGGGGAAGGTGATGCGGCCTATGCCCAAGGACTGTGTACCTGGAGTACCTGGTGATGACGTAGCCCCAGGGAAAGTACTCCACGAAAGTGGGGCTGGGCTGGCTGCAGCAGTGGTGGGGCAAGCGCTGTGTGCTGGGATGGGGCAGCGCCGTGACATGCCCACATTGCCAGCACAGCTGCTGTGCCAGGAGGAGGCTTCTGTTCCCTCATACCCTCCCCCCACTGCAACAGGTGGAAGTGGCGTTCTGCTGGGTCCATACGGCCAGCACTGCCATTCCCGCACACGGACTGGCGGATGTACATATTGTAGCCACCGCAGTTTAGGGGAAAGAAACTCTGACACCACCCCCCGCTATAAGGGGCCCTGGGTGTTGCAGTGTTACAAAGTCAAGGTTTCCCAGGTTCACAGATTCACACAGATTCACAGAATATTATGAGTTGGAAGGGACCCACAAGGATCATCTAGTCCAACTCACCATCTAACACCCGTACAGAGACCGAACGCACATCCCAGAACAGTAAACACAAACCTAGTTCCCTCACAGTCTAACAGGCCACTTCGAGACAGAAGGGACCCAAGAGCATGACCAGAACCCGGGGACACCCCTTCGCAGCTGCAGCTCTGGAGCTTTCCCACCGCAGAGGCAGTGCAAGCATGTGCAGTGTCAGCAGCCGAGTGGTGGCTGCGGAAGCAGCAGCATGTCCCAAGAGAAGCCCAGGATTTCTCCAGGGTTCTCCCCAGGTAGAGAGGGGTCAGAAATGCTTCCCTTTGCTCCCCTGTCCTGTGAGAGCCTGTGGGGAGGAGCGTAAAATTGTCCCCCACTCTCTGGAGTGGTGGGGGGTGAAGCAAGGGGCATAGCCTGTATGCATATTAATGACCTGCACCTGTTTGTGAATTAGACAGTTCACAAGACCCTCGGGAAATACGTTCCTCACAAACTGAGAGGAATGACTGTATTAGTAGTAGTAAGAAACAAATTTACTTTCTTCTAGAACATAACCTATTTCTACCTCCAATTTTGCTTCAAGTTCCTCTTCCAGGCAACCAGAAAAAAAAGTTTTTTTAATCTCTAATTACAATTGAGTCTCCTATACCACAGTACCGCAGGTCTTGCCCACTGCCTGTGCATATTAATGACCTGCACCTGTTTGTGATGAGTCTCCTATAAATTTGCCCCGCACCCCGACACCGCCCCCTGGTGCTCCAGCACTGTTTTGGCACTGCTTTGCTGTGTATTGGTGTTTGTGTTGGTGTTTCCCAGCGCCCATGGTGACCTCATGCCAGGAAAAACCCCTTTTCCACTCGGCCGGGGACAATGGTGTGGGGGAGCTGCCTGCACCGCTGTCCTGAAGTCTCTCTTGGTGGGTAGACGTGGTCTCTCCATACTCGGGGTGGGAGGGTATGTCTTGGCGAGTCATTCAAGAAAGTCTCAGACACCACATCTAACCTGAGAGTGTGTAAATCTTTCATAACGCCACGAAGCCTCCTCTCTTGGAGTGGGGTAGGTGCCTGGCTGTTCCAGGAGTGAAGCCGCCACTGCGCCTGCCCCA
>WEKX01014506.1:0-32836 GCA_013390025.1 Pitta sordida | reverse complement strand
TTTTTTTTTCCAAACCTGGTGAGGGGGACGGGTGGGGGGTTTGTGTTTTGGTTTTTCTTTGGCTCAGCCCCAGTTTGCCTCAAACCTCGTCACTCCCTCAATGGAGATAGTCAAGAACCATCTCAACTCAATCTTGTGCAATGTGCTCTAGGATGACCCTGCTTGAGCAGGGAGGTGGACCAGATCATAGAATCATAGAATATGCTGAGTTGGAAGGGACCCATCAAGATCAAGTCCAACTCCTGGCCTTGCACAGGACAATTCCAAGAGTCACACCATGCGCCTGAGCGTATTGTCCAAATGTTTCTTGAACTGTGTCAGGCTTGGTGCTGTGACTACTTCCCTAGGGTGTCCTCTCCAGTGCTCCACCACCCTCTAGTTGCAAAACCTTTTCCTGATACCTAATCTAAACCTCCCTTGACTCAGCTTCATGCCATTTCCTTGAGTACTGTCACTGGTCATGAGAATTAAGAGATTGATACTTGTCCTTCTGCTTCTTCTCATGAGGAAGTTGTAGACTGCAATTTCTGCCCTAAGTTTTCTCTTTTCCAGGCTGAACAAACTAAGTGACCTATGCCTTTCCTCATTCAGCTTTTTCTTCAGACCCTTCACCATCCTCATGGCCTCCTTTGGATCCTCTCTAATAGCTTAATGTATTTCTCATATTATGGTGCCCAAAACTGCGCACAACACTCAAGGGGAGACAGCACCAGCACAGAGCAGACCGGGACAATCACCTCCCTCGACCAGGTGGTAATGCTTGGCCTCGTGCCCCCCAGGACATAGTTGGCCCTCCTAGCAGGCAGGGTCTCTAATAACTCATATTCAGTTTGCAATTGATCAGGACCCCCAGGTCTATTTCCACAGCAGTGCTGCTCTCCAGTCTATTATTCCCTGGATGATACAAACGACCCCACTGTGGTCCCTACCAGCCTTACCCATTCTGTGATTCTTTTGAAAGGAGCATGAGTTGTTCTACATTGATTTTCTTTGCTTGCTTCTCTCCCAATTTATTCTTGATGGACTCATATTTTCTTAGAGTATTTCAGTATTTTCCTCATTGATCTATGTAAGAGTCATTATCTGCTAAAATCATTGTACCTTTAAACAAACAAACATGAAAAAAAAAAGAAATGTAAGTAGTTTGATTAATGTGCTTCTTAAGTTTTCCCATATATAAGCATTTATGGAAAAGCTTCTGCTAGCCCTTCCTCCCTGTCAGCTCTGCTTTATAGAAATAGCACTGATGGAAGAATAGTTTTGCCTGAGTGACTGGCATTAGATTATGATGGGTTGTTAATTGCTGAATAAGCATCCTTCTGTTTCTAACAGAAGCATCTGACAACTCAAAATCTTTCCTGGCATTTTGGTTTGGAGATGGATGTGCAGAGTTCATGAACTAGGTACAATTTAACCCCAGCCAGAATGTTAAGATTTTGATTCCTTTTCTCTGAGGTAGATTTAGTCTTTGGCAAATCATCATAAAAGTTGTGAATGATTATGGAAACAGTGGCCAGAGTTTATCCAGTATGGATACAGTGATCCCTTAAACTTCATGGGGGTTTGGGACCAGGGGATTGCTGCAAAAGCCAAATTCTGTGAAGAGCAGTGCATCATACTTATGCAAATAAGACACACCCATCACCCCCTGGGTCCCGGAGCGTTTCTCACAGTTTCCAGCTCTGTGTGATGGGACAGAGGAGCAAAGGGAATCTTTTCTACCCCTTCCTGGTGCAACATGAGAGGGCATGAGGAAACGAGACCTTCCCAGGGCTGCGTGGGCACAAGCGGCGAGGTGGGACCGCAAGGCTATGCTGGGCATAAGCGGAGACATGGCACCACCCCACCCCCTGGCACAGGCCAGTCACACCCCAGTTGCGGCAGAGGCACTCTGCACATGTGCACGTGGAAAACCCCCACAAAGAATCACAGGAAGTCTATGGCGTCTTTGCTGAAAAAAGCCTACAAAGAGGTGAAGGCATGAAATTTGAGGCATGAAGAGGTGAGGAATTACTGTATAAGCTTTCTCTTCTGCACCTTTACATGGTTGGACTGCTCACCAGATAATTGCAGGACATCCTATGGTAAAGCCATGGCTTTATGCCAGCTATCGATTGCATCATTGCTATACACACATAATGAGAAACATGTAATTTATGAAAGGAGATACCCATGCATACCCCAAAGTCTCACCATAGGTATATTTCCCCAAGATGGTGAAGGAAGAAAACCTGGGTAGGTTTTGTATTTAGGGTTTAAACATAGATATTCTCTTTTATTTTGCTAATTAATCTTTTGGTTTTCTATGCTTATTTGCAGTTTTAGGTATGCCTGATACAGTAGAAGAGATGTGTCCAGAGATCCCTCAACTGGACAGACTAATAAAGGAAATTAATGATTTAGCAGAATCTGGAGCAAGGTATACTGAAATGCCTCATGTAATTGAGGTTATCTTACCCATGCTGTGCAACTATTTATCCTACTGGTGGGAAAGAGGATCTGAGAGTGTTCCTCAAAGCGCTGGGCCTTGCTGTACAATGATAACATCTGAGCACCTGAGCATTGTTCTTGGAAACATTCTGAAAATAATTAACAACAATCTGGGAATAGATGAAGCATCATGGATGAAAAGAATTGCGGGTACTGTAAACACTTTTTGAAGAATACATTTACTCATAATATTTAATTACTTCCCTATACTTCACCTTATTACCCAGTCCTATAACAGCAACAAACTTACTAAAACCATCATGAAAGAAAGATAGATAAAGATAAGCAACAATGTGAGTAATATTTTTGTTTTATTATTCGCTTTATGCATGCAGTGTAGCATCACTGTAAGTAGAGAGCTTTCTATACACCATACACTATAGATTCTCTATGCACCATGTAAGAGCCTCGGAATTTAACTTGGAGTTATGAGTTCCACTGATTTTCAAGACATCTAAGAACTGATTTTTACAGTAGAGGCTATAAGTCCTGTGAATTCTATTCATGAAATATAAGGACAAAATGTAAATTGTGAATCTCACGAGTAACCCAAATTCAAAATTATTTGGTTTGCCTGAATAAACGTGATCTATTAAATGAGCTTCAAGTTTTCTCAAATTGTTCTTAAAGTGTTAGTATCTAGCTAGATGAAGAAATTTACTGTATCCAAATTTTGTCATTCATATGAAATGGTATAAAAATATAATACGCAATAATATGGTTCAAGAAAATTTATGTTAAAGAAATAATAGTTTGCTTAGGTTCTTCATTAAAGGCGTGACTTGCCAAGACCATGATAATTCAATTTACATAAGACTGAAATACTTAGCATTCATATCCACAGTCTTTTAGGCTCTCTATACATATAGTTTTTGCAAAGCTACATTCATAATGTGTTGCCCACGGAGGTGGTTGAATCAATGTCCCTGGAGGTATTTAAGGGTAGACTGGATGAGATCTTGAGGGTCATGATATAAAAGTTATAGATGTCAGGTTTTAGTTGGATTCTAGGTTAGACTTGATCTTCAAGGTCTTTTCCAACCTTATCAACACTCTGCTACCATGATACTGTGATAATTTTATTAATAATTTTATGTTGCAGAAATATATGAAGCCCTATAAACTATGGTTTCTAGAACTTCAGAGTTCATATTAATATGATGAAAGCCACAAATTATACATTAATCATACTTATATTTTCACATATAGTTTATGCTCAACCCATCATCAGCAAAGCCAGACCTGATCTGCTCAGATCTCACTTTATTCCAACACTGGATAAATTGAAGAAGAAAGCTGTAAAGATAGTGATGGAAGAGGAACAACTGAAAGCAGATAGTAAAAGTGATACCCAGGAGGCTGAGCTACTCATTCTTGATGAATTTGCTGTCCTTTGTAGAGACCTTTACGCCTTCTATCCAATGTTGATACGTTATGTAGACAACAACAGGTAAACAAATTAATAATGAAAATCATATGTCTTAGTATACTGGTGTCTATGATCAGAAAGAACAGAATTCATTTAACGTTATGCTGAAAATCAGATCCTGAGTATTTTAGTATTCTTATTCTAAAAAATGCTGTAACTTGAATTCATACCATTTGCTCACATATATTTGGCTTATTTGTACCTATATATCCCACTGCAGCCCAATGACATTACTAGTAAATATGTCTTTGAAAAATTAAAAAAACCCAGCTGAACCCTTTACCTCTTAATGAAGAGGCAAAAACCTATTTTGCCTCAATTGAATTGTCTTTGTAGAGAATACCATGAAGATATTAATATTTTATGGTTTTGGTTTGGCTTGGTTTGGTTGGTTGGTTGGTTTTTTTGTTTGAGTTTGGATTGGGTTGTGGGTTTTTATGATGAAAATAGAAAGTAGTTGGACACCATTGTACCAGAAGTTTTTCTCCTCAGCCATTTATTGAAGGATTATTCTGTACTTCCCCTGCACATTCCCTTTTCTTTGTCCTAGAACATAATCCCAGGATGCTTTCCAGAAGAGTATGTGAAGTATATATAGCATCACAGCACCTACAGTACATGATACTATGCTTAACAACATTATTCTTCTATACACAGGCATTGTCCACTTTTATTCTTTTGTTGTTACTCAATATTGGACTGGTTACATATATGGCTGGTTAGAAGCATTTTCGTTGCATGCATAATCCGTTAGGCCGTGAACAGATCTACACTGGGAATTGTTTTCTTTTTCTAGATGAACTCAAGGTTTACTATGTCAGACCTTGATGGCAAGGCAACAGCTCAAATATTTTATAAAGCACAGATTTAACTGGGCTGTGGAGAAATCCATCTAGAAAGTCAATGAGCTTATGTTGTAATATAATAACTATTTCCACACCTGCTGTTAGATGCCTACTTTATGTATGCTCATATCAATACATTTTAATTTAGAGATACAGTACGTCCCCGTTGCATTGCAACCTCGCCATTGCGCCCCGGCAATTTGCGAGATACATTTCCCACAGTCTGGTTTCAAGCATTTGCGAGGTTCCCTGGCTGACACATGCGCAGTGCCTCTGCTTTGCTGAGGGGGCGGTGCCAGCTCTCCCTCTGGAGCAGGACTGGGCCGACCCCACGGGGAGGGCGCGCAGTTTCTGTGGCTCGCTGGGGGCTGTGGGACGGGCATGGTCGCTGTAGAAGATAGAGCAGGGCCCTGTGTGGCATGAGGCGCCAAGTGGGGATGAGTCCTCCACCTGCCTACGCTTAATTAATGCAGGTCCCTGAGTGTTGCTCGCCCACCTGTGTGTGTGTAGCGCCTGCAAGCTGCGAGCGGGCAGTGCTTGTGTGCGTGCATCTGTGTTATTGTTTCCCTGGCTACAGGCAGGGAAGGGAAGTGCCCCAGGAAAAGTGGGGCTGGCCACAGCATGTCAGCGGGACATGCTCACTCCGCCACCACAGCCACCCGCGGTGCCAGGACGTGGGGCCGGGACACGGGGGGGGACGCGGTGCCGGGACGCGAGGCAGGGACACGGGGCCAGGATGTGGTGCCGGGACACAGGGCCAGGACGCGGCCAGGATGAGCGACAGGGAGGGGGTGGGGGGGGGAGTAGCAGCGTGGGGTTTGCGCTGCCGGCAGCCAATGCGGAAGCAACAGTGTAGCTGAAGAGAAGTCTAGGGCTTCTTGGGGGGGTCCCCCGAGGCAGACAGGGCGCAGACATGCTTTTCTTTCCTCCTGTGTGCTGCGAGAGCCCATGGGGAGGAGTCGAAGAGGCTCCCCAGCTCTCCTGATTGGCTGGGGGTGGAGCAGTGGGCGTGCCCTGCATGCATATTAATGATCTGCACATATTTGCAAGTTTGACATTTTGTGAGGCCCGTGGCCTGTCCCGTTCCTCACGAAGGATGGGGTATAACTGTATTTAAGAGGAAGGGCTGCATCTGTTAGTTCATTTGCACAAGTTTTCTGAATATCCTTGTGCAGATAGACACAAGTTGAAGTTATATTAGTTCCTGGACTACAAAAATATACCAGTTGAAGAATCTTATAGCTCTGTCTACTCATTCATTTTTCTCTAGTCTTCCTCCTCTCCTTGTTACAGTGCCTTTTGGATCAAGACAAAGTTTTGATAACCAAGTTTTATTAGGAAGGAAAAAATAAATAGAATAGCAAGGTCTGTTTTCTAATCTGGCTTACTGAACAGGTACAAAAACGTGTCTTGGCACCCTGGGGAGTAGGAGTGGGCAGAAATAAGTAGCCAAGAATTAGAACTTTTGCTGCAGATGAGTTGCTCTGCCTTGAAAAATTGTGTCTCTAAGCATGGTCGTGACAACCTAAGTGAAGTTCATTAAATTACAAGATTAACTATATAAATGTGACCTGATCAATTAAATAGAAATTATTATATTATTGTTATTTAAAATTTCTCTTTTTTTTGTAATTAGAGCCAATTGGCTAAAGAAACCAGACACGGATTCAGATGAACTCTTTCGAATGGTAGCCGAAGTCTTTATCCTGTGGTGTAAATCACATGTAAGATGAAATGTACACTTTGTCTTTCATTTCATTCTGTCTTTAAATATAAATGTGGTACACGTGGATGAACTAAACTTCTGGTGATTTATTTTTGTCTTCAGAATTTCAAAAGAGAAGAACAAAATTTTGTGATTCAGAATGAAATCAACAATTTGGCATTTTTAACAGGAGACACCAAGAGCAAGATGTCTAAAGTAAGTTAATAAAATTTATGGATCAGGTAAATCTTCACTATGTGTTTAGTATGTTGCAAGAAGGATCTGACAATCTACTCAGAGTGCAGCTGCTATGATAGAAGAAAAGAAAAATACTTTTGCTTCTTGATGACAGATGTGACAACTATTATGCAAAATATAGCCTATATAACCTTAGAGTTACTTATTAAATGGCTGCTACCACTCAAAGACAGAAGATTAAAATAATAGTTTTTATTTGAAAAATTACCTGTATTAAGACAATATGGCTACTACTATAAAATATTAGTTGTTGATCTTTCAGACAAAAAAAAGTAGACTATTTTATAAAAGCAAATGAAAAAACATTGATTGCCTCATCATTTTTGTGGGAATGTCAGTCCATACTGTTCTTCCCACTTCAATAGAAGATTGCTGTCTCTGCATGTACCTCTTTATTTATATACATGGTGTGCCAGATATACACCATTTTTGTTGGTTTTTATCAACAAATTAATTTTTTCTTTGCTACTTTTCAATATGACAAGATGCTGATATGATGACACGAAAATATATTTGTTACCTGTATAGTAGACAAAATACACATTGTCAAAGTAAGAAATGCTGCTTTGTCATTAGCTGAGGAAGCTGCCTTACTCAACTAAAGCCAGATGGAGCCTAATTCCAAATTAGTGTAGGTAAATGTAGTGAAGGAAGCCTTTAATTTATTCATATTTATAATGTGTTTGGAGTAATCCTATTTTGAAGGTGTGCCAGAGTAGTGTTTTAAGTTTGTATTTCACTGTATTTTGGTTGCCTGTAACCTTGCTACTGTAAGTCCAGCTTTAGAAAACAGACAAGCAGATAAAATGTTCCATTATATTTCTTAATTCCCTTTAAAAATGTTTGGTTGTTCGGCTTTCTTCTGCTGATTTTTTTTTTAAGTTTTGAAGCCCGGCTAAGCCAAACCCTGATATTGGTTATTTTGCAAGCAAAAATAGCAGATTATCTGCTTGGCCTTAGTTCATGACTGGCACTGAAAAACAAATCCAACTACACAGAGAATTCAGAGATAAGAAAATTTTTTTATGTGTTTCCTTGTTTTCAAGATGCATCTTAAAAAATTGTTTGACAGAATTTAAGTGTTTGTATTGCCTAGGCTATTTGAGGATAAATTGCACAATAACCTAGTCTAATATGTAGCTCTGTACTTCTATCATATGGCAAACACTACACCTATATCAATGTGTACTTTGACTTTATATGTCAAAATTGGCATCAGAATTAGGCCAATTAGGTGTAGTTTAAAAAAACTAGATTAGAATCAAGTGAGTCATATATGTTTAATCTAAATTCTGTCTCACTGCAGTATTGATGCAGGATAATATGATGTAAACTGATACTGTCGTATTTTTTTTAGTCTGCTACGGCAGAAATTGAAACAAAATCTCTACAAAATACAGAATAGGTAGGCCTCATACTGCTCGGATTTTTAGAAAATCACAGGAATTTAGCATCAACAATCTGTATTACCTAAACTGTGTTACGAGATTATACGTGCAAGTATATTTAAGTATATAGATATACTATGTATGAGTACTTGTATGAATATATTTGTACATAACAGAGATGTAGATAAGTAAATATGTTTTTCTTCCTCTGGGTATAGAGTACAGAGTGATTCTGGGTGTTTTTCTATGCATATAATTTTTGTAAACATACTATGTCAATTTACAGCATTCAAGGACACTTTGCCTAGTTATTGCTAATAAAGGGAGAAATAAAACACTGTGTTGCTCATTACTGAATATTTTATTCCTATTGTATAACTGCAGGCATGATTTCAGAGCAGCTGATAACTTAGATAGGCATTTGTTTCATGATGACTTTTGATTCTGTGTGACTTAAATATCATGATGAAGTATATGAGGTGTCTTTTAGAAGTGTTGTGTTGTTTTTCTAAATATGGTTTCTAAGTGGGGAATTGCTAATGTTTCAGAATGCAAAGTGTAAATGCTCTTAAAACTAGTAAATTGATTAAAGGATAGACTTACATCTGAGTTTTTTAAGCCTGCATAGGTTAAAATAAACAAGAAATTCTCTGGATGAGTGATTTTCAGGGTTCCTTACAAGGTTTGATATTTATATCCTCAGGCAGTGATCAGTAAAAGGACATTACATTAGGGAACATTATTTTTATAATTTCTTCCTTTAATATTAACATTCGGCTTAAAAAGCAGTATACTAACAGAATAATTAGCACTTACCCTCTTTATTCACCTTATTTCCAGTGTAAACTATGAACATGAGCATTAGCTATTCACAGTTGTCCCAAAACAGAACAGTTTGGAATCTCTTAAAGGAGAAAGGCCCCATGCTCATCTGAGACTGCTTTAGGTAACAGAGACAGAAGCTTAGTATTTTTCCTAAGATGTAAAATGCTGTGATTCTATCAGCGTAAATCTCTTCTCTCAGGCGGCCTGCACCAGAACAAGAGGATATGGCCTTAAGCTACGCCAGGGGAGGTTTAGACTGGATGTTTAGGAAGGGAGGTGGTGGAGTCGCCATCCCTGCAGGTGTTTAAGAAAAGACTGGATGAGGAACTCAGTGAAATGGTCTAGGTGATGGGAGGCTCGGATGGATGGAGCGTGGTGCCCATGGCTCCAGGGTTGTGGGTTCGATCCCTGGGTGGACATTCACTTGGGAGTTGGACTAGATGATCCTTGGGGCCCCTTCCAACTCAGAATAACCTGTGAACCTATGAGTGTAAACTGTAATACGTATGTCCTGTACAGAAGATTCTATATCTTTACTCACCATACGAACAAAACCAAGTAGAGAATGAAGGAGTAGCATTACATTATTTATTAGTAGCTAATAGCAGTGGTAACAAATGATTCATCATTACAATCAATAAATTGATTAAGTACCCATTGTATTTTGATTATACAATATTAACTTTGTTAATAGATTTTCAAATAAATGTATTAACAGCTGAGAAAGTTTTTTAATTTTTCTTTTCTAAAAATATGGCAGCAGATTGCTCGGAGGGGAATGGTAAGTTAGAGAACTTTTAGTCTGAGAGAGACTGCTAACTAAGATTACATTGAAATAACAGATCTGTGATAGAAGTGTTGAAATGGAGAATTCAAACATATTCAACTTCACTAATCTGTTATTTTTGACCCCTTCATAGGTTTCTTGATAAAATAATAATTTGGTTAAGAAGCAATGATGTCCCGTTGACTTTTTCACTTAATTGGGATAAAAGACTAAACTTAAACATTCACACAATAACTGTGTAATATATATCTGGGCAAATTTTTTGTGTAAATTTTGGAATATAAATGAATTTGTGGCTGGATATATTCCCTCAGTTGCTAAGCGCCTGCGTATCCTACTGAAGTTTTATTTGTTTGGTCCTCATTAATTTTTTAATTCATTTTTAAGAACATTTGGATAGACCTATTATAGTAGTTCAAAGCAGTCATAAAGTCCAAGTTTCTGTTATGAAACAACATTGTGGTTTGTGCCAGTTTGTAATATGGAATACATGTATTTGCAGATTTAAAATAGAGGATTTCATATTAGTATTTTCTGCAAGAATTTTGGATCTCTCTTTGAGACTTTTATTTGCATAGAATGCACTTCCTTTTTACATACTGAGGTAAAGCATGAGCGGATTACTTTTATGGTCATCTCTAATAAACATGATTAACATCTTGTCCTTCCCTTTAGTGTATATCTGCTGAGCCATGTCTGTGGACCATCTACATATTTTGCACAATTGAAATTTTAAATTAAGATTTGTTATTTTCTTGAGTAAGGTATTCAAGATTGTAAGATGCTAAGATTCTAATACTTAATTTGATGATTAGTCTTTTGTTTGTCTAGACCTGTAGCTGATTTTTTTACAATGTGATAAAAATAGAGAAGACTATATAAAGATTTTAATAATAGCTTGATTCTAACATTTTGAGGCTTTTTCATGTATCACAAGTAAAAAAAGTTACTGTGGAGGCTTGTTCTGTTTATGGATTTTTCTGCCTGTTTGTAACCAACAGTTTTCTATAGTATTTTCCTAGGCTTGCTCAAGGATTCTTTTAAGTAACAGTTTATTATAATTGCCATAACTAAATGATTTTGTTGTTATTTTCTTAAGATTGCTTGACAGAATGATAATATAGTGTTGACTATGGAATGCGTGTTTATTTAAGTGTATTTATGGTATTGATATAATAAACAGGGGAAAAAAACCCTCTGTATGTATGAGAGTTACAGCTGGCTTGACAATATTGTTCTCAAAATGTGTCTTGCTGAGAGATACAAGCTAAAGTTTCTTTCAGGCTGTTTTCAAAATGGTAAAAAGCTATGCAATGGGAGAATACATCTATAAATGAAGTGATACACTTTTTCAGTGATAGCTTCATTTCTAAACATAATTTTTCCCTAACATATTTTGGTGGAGAAAGGAGGGAGAGAGAGCTATTTTTGTGAAAATGTGAATATTTTTCATTATTGGACTACCAAGAGTTCCAGACACTTTCCTTCTTTTAACAAAATGGGGAGAAGTTGCAGTCATTAATATATCAGTAGGAATATTTACTAGATGTACTTCCTTATGTACTCAAGCAAAAACTGGTAGTGTGTGGCAGAAGAGCTTTGAAATTCAGTAGTTCAATAATTTAATAAAGATTAAGCTGATTTCACTACGATCTCATTGGGTTATGCATTTACAGTCTATTGATTTAGCTACAAATTTATTTTATTTTATTGTCCTGATAAAGCTGAAGTAAGTTTATTACTAACTTGTAAAATTATCACCTTTTCATCTCTTTTACTTATATATTTTTCCCTTTATTTTTCTTTCATACAGGCCATGCAAGTAAAGGTACAGGTCAAAGTGCATGATGTGTCTTTGTTTTAGATTTAGAGATGATCAGGCTCCAAGCATTCTTTCCATTGATCATAGCAGTGGCGTCACAAGTGAAGGTCCAGGTTTCACATACTATAAATTTTGTTCAAGTTAAAGTGTCACTTTTGACCAGAGTAGCTGAAATTCCCTTTGAAACTCCTACATGTTGCTTAATCCAAAAATGTAGTAAAGTTACCTTCTGTAACTATTTTAGATGTACATTCTGCCTCTGCTGTCTTTCTGCATTCTATTTTTTTTTTTTGCTAAGATATCGAAGTAGACATTGGAAAAGCAATGCCTAAGTAGAGTCACCAGAAAAATGATTTGGCTTATGATATTCAAGAAGAATACATACGGTAAAAAATTCCTATAATCTATACCTCATTTGTAGATTAATAAAAGTTGTATTAAAACAAATAACATTCAATGAGATATAGGGGTCAAATCCTATCTGTTTCACAAGCAAAATGATCTTTGCTAAAGCTGTGAGGCATGACAAAGCTTTTGAACTACCCTTGTTTCTGTTATACGTATATTTAATAGTGACATGGTCTAGCTGGGGGTGTAGGGCTGGATGATCCTGTGGTTCCCTTCCGGCTCAGAGTGGCCTGTTAGACTGTGAGGGAACTAGGTTTGTGTTTACCGCTCTGGGATGTGCGTTCGGTCTCTGTACGGGTGTTAGATGGTGAGTTGGACTAGATGATCCTTGTGGGTCCCTTCCAACTCATAATATTCTGTGAATCTGTGAATGTATTTAAAGGTTTCTTTTCCTCCAGTGAACCATAGGTCACCTTCCTTTACATCATTCATATTATTTAATTTAATATGAAATTCTAATATAGATGAGTACTTTTTGACCAACGGTATGTTCTTCATTGGTGAAGCAGAATGAACAGCAAAATGGACCATAAACCTTTTCATCTTTCACTTCACCCTGTGTGCTGAGAAGAACACATGATGCTGTGAGGAGCTTTTAGTCAATTAAACTGGAGGCATAAGTTAAAAAATGAGAAGCTCTGTTAAACTAATAACCTGGTTTCATGCTTTGCTATTGTCATACTTGTCCATGTATATAGAGTATGATTTAATGAATGCTCTCATGATGCTCTCAGACGCTTGAGGTTTGAAGAGGGGTGGAAATACTAAAAATATTAATTATATAGTCTTACCAGTTTTATCTGATATTTTTTACTGTAAATAAATTATTTCTTAATTTTCATTATATATTTAAGTATTATAATTCTACTTTAAAATCTCTAATTCTTTTTTTGTACATGTTTCCTTAAGAAATACTCATTTATGCTTTTAAATCCTTAGACAAGTTGATCATTATGTGCTGTTAGGCAACCGAATTATAACTTCCTGTTGAAGTCCTTTTATTACAGTTAATCTTTTAGGCAATATACACCATTTAATGGTCTTTACATAGGTAATGAAAATACTGTGTTAACTCATATAGGTGCATATTAGAACTGAAAACAGATTTAGTTTTCATTTAGGTTTCTCTCTGTGGCTCTACTTATACATTTATCAGTTGAAGATGTGAATCAGGTGGAGACAGCAGAATTTATGGCAAAGGCAGAATGGATCTTCTTTTCTTGTTTTAAAAGTGTTCAAGTTTTAAGGTTCATCTTTCTTTTTCATACGTAGTTATTAATCTCATATAAACACGAAAAAAATTGAATGTGTGAAATGTCCTCAGGTGTAAAAGATGGAGAAACCACTATCTCTCCTTTTCCTTTTTTTTTTTTTTTTTAAATATATCTATTACATATTTTGTTATCCCCTATTTAAGATGCATAGTGACGCCACTGGAATACAGCGATACATTGTGGGATTTGTTTGTCTGCTGTCAATATAGAGTATAAATAATGTCATTGTTACAGCCATTGCATCACTGCTATTTCTAAGGCACTTCGAAAAGCAAAGCTTTGAGGCAAAGTACTCTCTTGGAATTGTTAGTTCCTTAAGAAAGGAAGCCATATCCCTTGTGTGTTCCCTCAGACCTGCAAAATGCTTAACACCAGCTATATACATAGAGATTCAGCATCTAGAAGACAGAATTAGCCAAAATTTATCACTGGATACAATCTATGTATGGATGCCCTTTTTTCTTCCAGTGATTACTGTGATAATAGTGAAGCACTGATTGGGAATATAATGAATTGCAGTGGATTCCGCTGTATCCTTTTGTGGAACTACACAATGTTTTATAAGAACTGTAGTCACTAAAACCCAATTGACGGAAGGAAAAGGCCATGGAGGGTCAAATGCAAGCATTTGCTATTTTGTAGTGTTGTATACACCTGAAGACCTAATCCTGAAATCTTATTTTAGGCAAAACTCCCCTTGAGTTTAATCTGGGTACAGAATCCAGAACTGGGCTATTATATGTTGTTACTGTTTCCTACGTGTTCATTAAATATATGGGTCCGTTTGAAAGATTTTTGTTCTCTGTCTCATAAATGAAAAGTTGAGTGTGACATACTGTTGTACAGTGTCTAATGTAAGATGACAGGGCAGATATTATTCTGTTGTGCTGTTTACTTCTCTCTCTTTTGTTTTCCTTTTCCTATTGTTGATGATCTTGAAAGTTGCAAAAGTTTTAATTTTTGATCCCAAATCTACTGATATTAGACAAAGCGAAAGGAAAGTGCTTTTTCCAAAAGCATTTTTCCATTGGCATTTTATTGCATCGATTTTTATCTTTTAAAGAATAGTGTTTTTCAGATGAGACAAATCAGGTAATATTAATTCATTCACACCCTGGAAAACTATATAAATTTCTTTAAATAATGTAAACATTCTGAATTTTTCTCTTTAACATTGGAGAACTAATAGTGTCCCCTGAGACTGACTCAGCTTTTAATTTTAGTGTTGTTTCTGATTCAAGAGGTAAGATCCAGAACATATAGTTAGATTCATATATACGAATGCACACAAAAGTGTGTTACTCATATTAAAACTTTACTGATAGTGCATTTTATGCATTAGCACACACCAAAAGTACATTTCCCACTCAAGACTGTATGCCATTCCTTTAATGTAGTATTTTTAATTATTTGTACTACATCAGGAGCATAGTTTTCCTGGACCATTGGGGGAAGAACATGTTGGAGAAGTGTGTGATCAGAGAATTCCAGTAATTTAATTTTGTTTTTCTTTTTTTAACAATAGTCTGGAGGACAAGATCAAGAGAGGAAGAAATCAAAACGTAGAGGGGATTTGTATTCCATACAAACATCCTTGATTGTGGCTGCACTTAAAAAGATGCTTCCTATTGGTTTGAATATGTGTACTCCTGGAGATCAAGAGCTCATCTCTTTAGCTAAGACTAGATACAGCCATGTAAGTGTGTACTTTGTAACAGTTCTTAATTCTAAATAAGCAGAATTTTCTAAGCTGAATTTTGAAGCATGGATACCTAAATAGTCAATATGTATGTACTGTAAGCAATTATTGCTGCTAATTATTTTGCTTTCTTAAGGAAAAAACCCCAGACGTGTATATACAGCTGCCATAAATTCCCTGTTATTTTCCATTTGTATACAATGTCAATTTTTATATATGCATATTCATTTGGACCAAATAATGAAATACCATTAGTTAGCTTTAATTCTCTTCAAAGTTTAATCCTTTTTTGTGGTTAAATGATGCCTTTGACCCTTCTGGTAAGAGATGTATTTTAAAATACAAAAGAGGTTTCATTTCAATATTAAAATAAAAGCTGTTCTATGTTGTAAAATTTCTTATGAAATGTATAATAATTAAATCTGAAAAATGCTTCTACCTTTCTACAGAGGGACACAGATGATGAAGTCAAAGAACATATACGTAACAACTTACATTTGCAGGAAAAGGTAATATAAAAATCTCTGGTTTAAGATGCTGATGTGCAGTTTTAAAACACAGAAGATTCTATTGGTTTGATTCTTGTGATACATTAAAAATTATAATCTGAAAAGCTATTAGAAAAATCGCCATTTTAACATTACTCTTCATGGGTTTTTTCATTACAATAAATGCCTTATTTGTTGCTTTGGTTGGAATCTTCTTGTTTCAGGAAGTTCTATAGAATGGGACAAGTGTAAAGAACTGAGATATTGGTAGTCTTAAAGCTGTAATTTTTTTAGAATCATCTTGCTCCAACCAGAAACGAATACTGAAACTGTAGTATTTCAGCTTTTTTTCTTGAATTTAACTTTCATTAATGATTAAGTAGTATTTCTAAGGATATCTACATTTTAAAGTGACTATGATAAAAGAAGAAAAGCTTGTGTCATTTTAGCACTTCTGCGTTTGAGAAGCCCATTTATAATCTTACAATTTATATGCCAAATACACTGCCAAAGATAATATCAATATAGAGTCCTCATCATTCTGTAAATAAGAAATAATTTCATCCTCATCATTCTGTAAATAATAAATAATTTCGATCATTGCTTACTGTCTTTTAACACAATAGGAGTAGCTCATCTGTCATGGAAGATGACTGGTTGCTATAAATTTGTTCTTATATAAATTTTAAATGGACAATATAAGTAATTTAATGTGTTTTTTCTAACATCCCAGAAGAAAAATGCAAAACCTTTGGCTATAACTCTTCACCTACTGAAATTCCAGCTGTCTTTTCTAGACTCCTAAAAACAGCTTTACACTTCTGGTACAGAGGTCCTGCAAGCAGTTAAATTCAATCTCAGTACTAAATGAGCTTCCTTATTTTTAATGCTGTTAAGTGAGTTTCAAAAGTCCAAGACTGCTTTATTTGTTTTCAAGAAATAAAAATACAGAACCTTGGTTAAGAATTAAGTTCAACTGCCCAACAGTATACCGAATCCAATGTCTCTTTTTTTGGCAGCTGGTAGATGTTAATTTGGTCTGAAAGGGGACAGAAAGAGGAAGTATCTATAACATTCTTTATTATACCATGAGAGTAGTAGTGGTGTTAGTCAAATTCAGTGGCTTTGTTCAGTGGCTTACATATGAAGTATGTTGTGTTTTAGTCTGATGACCCAGCTGTGAAATGGCAGTTAAATCTGTACAAAGACATTTTGAAGAGTGATGGACCTACTGACCCTGAGAGAAATGTGGAACGTGTGCAGAGGATATCAGCTGCTCTGTATCATCTGGAACAGGTAAAAAGCTGTATGTCTATACTCTGTTTTAAAATAACATGAGATTTTTTCCTTGCAGAGATTAGTTCAACTTTTGTGAGTGTTATCATTAAAGTATCCAGATTAAAAGTATCCATTAAAATATATCCAGATAAAAATTGGGGGTTAGCACGTGTGTGCATGCAAGTACACAGACACATACAGATTTGTATATAGACTAAGTTTTTAATGCAATTGTTTAAGTGCATCCATTTTGCTGCAGAGAAGACCCAGGATGTATTTGCCTCTGCAAAACTTTCTGAACAGTCACAAGCAGTATAGAATACAATTCATCTCCATGCAGTAGCTGAAAACCCTGTAATTTTAGGAAGAAATGCTTGCTCATGCAGTTACTTTGAGTATACTGGGTTTAGCTAGTCTTCTATTTCTGCACCTGGGGATGCTGTAGCAACTTTTGAATTGGTTGCTTATTCATTCAAATGATAAAATTTAAATAGAAAAAGCCATTTGTACTCTTCCTCCGTAAGGTCAATCCATTTCATTCAGAAGTGAGATAGCACAGAAATTCGTTCAGATGAACAATTGATTATGCATTGTTAAAAACAAACAAAATAAACATTTTGGAAATTTACCAAGGAGTCCCAGACATGAGATGTTCCAGCATCTTGAGCTTGTCTGAATAAACTGAGAGGTACTATTTAGAAGCTCCCTAGTAGTTTACTTACTAATTTAAAAAGAAAAAAAAGTAATAAAGCCACCAAACAACTTTTTCCAAATCATGCAGAGCATTTGTAACATTTTCTACTTTGCTAATTATCTAACCACTAGCCAAAAAGAAAATTTTGGGTGAAGGTTGAAATGTTTCCATTGTATGTCATAGAAGATACTTTCCCATAGGTTGAACAACCACTGAGATCAAAAAAAGCTGTTTGGCACAAACTCCTGTCAAAACAACGCAAAAGGGCTGTTGTTGCATGTTTCAGAATGGCACCATTATACAATCTGCCAAGGTAAATGGATTAAAGGTTTATTTTTTCATAATTTTTGCTTGCATGTTTTTGTTTACTGAGATGTTACTGCTCATGAGTTTACCTACATGTTTGTTGAGTGTTGGGTCTATCTAATTCTAAAAGACAAGAGATGGTTAGCTGTCAGGTAGCTCCTCAGAGTAACAAAATACTCATGACAACCAGAGGGGGAAAAGAGCATAAGAATTACACTGTTCCAAAACCAAAATGCTTCATTTTTGTCAGCTGTTACTCTGTACAGTTCCTGAAGTTATCTGTGAAAATTAAGATTTTGCTGTTTCTGTATATTTTTCCATCTGATTGTTCTTTTTTCTCTTTAATCTCTTGTGTTTGTATTTTTTTTTTTAAATTGTGTATGGCACTTCCTCTCCTGTTGCATGAACACTTCATGCTCTGTAACTTATCTGGAGCAATCTTCAACTACATCAGAATGGTATATGAATTTAAATCACTATGGGGGCAGAGCAGTGCAGAATTGTATTTTGGCCTTGTGTATTGCTCTGCTTTTTATCCCAGTTGAATGTAGGTACCACAAAGCCCAAAATAAAGGTATCCTGTGCCTGGATCCATCTACTGCTTTAAGCAGAATATTAAGATCATGTGACATTGGGTAATTTCCTTTACCCTTTCCTTCTCAAAAAATCTGCTTTTTATTCAGATACATGTTAAGTTAATGTTTAATTAATTTTGCTTCTTACTTTCTGCACTTTTTCACCTGTCATGTTTAATAGAATATTTTTATTCCAAGGCTTTTGTCAAAGTATGTAACTGAGGAGTTGCACTGCATTTTTAAATGCCTTTATTAAAGACAATTTACATGCTTGATGTACAGGCCTACAGATAAAGGTCTTTAGCTAAATGTCTGTAGCTGTGCCACTAACTCACTGGAAGAATATTAGGTTCACAGGTTATTCTGAGTTGGAAGGGACTCACAGGATCATCTAGTCCAACTCCCAAGCAAACACCCACCCAGGGATCAGGCCCACAAGTATGGGACCGTGGTTTATGCATTACAAATAAAAAGCCAGTTATACTGCAAAAAGCACACATCCTTCCTTTACAAAAAGTTGTATTTCTAGACTATAGTAACTTCTCCAAATTTTCACATTACTTCCAGGCAGTCTTTATAGAACTGGAGAAATTAAAATGTTTAATTACCATGTAACAAACAGGATAATATCAGCCCTTTAATCTTTAGAACTGTGTTTGGAAAAGCAAGAGGAATGGGTACGAAGGGCTCCAACTTCAGTACAACCTTTTTGTGAGCATGTTTCTTTACAAGCATATTGTGAATTTATAAATTCTTAAGATGTTTAGATCTATATTGATCTAATAGGTCTATATTGATCTAAAATGATAGAATGGCTCATCCTATTTTTGTCTCAAAAATCCCCTACTTTTTTTTTTTTTTTTGAGGGTGATGCAACTCTTGTCAAGGGGTAAAGTGGGTTATGAATCTTTATTTTTAATTTTCCAGAAAAAAATGGAGCAATACTCAAAATAGGAACATTGGCATTATCTGTAATTCTTATTAAAAACTCTTTTGTGTTAAAAACTTTTCTCAAACTTTTTCTTCTCAAACATAGTAGATTTTGTGGTTCAGTTTACTTGTAATTTGAATATGAGGCAGATATGTCCAGCTATTTCATTTTTGTCAAGTAATTGTGCTGTCTGCAATTCAAAACAGGCAAAAGTGAAAAAACACTTACAGTCTTAAACTCATATTATGATTTGGGTTGGAATGGACCTTTAAAGGTGATCCAGTATAACCCTGCTGTAATGAGCAAGGACTTCTAGTTGTATTGCTCAACTGATAACAAAGTTTTAAAATCCATTAGTTTACAGGCACTTCTTTTTTTCTGGATAAATCATAGCATTCTGACAAGAAAATAAGGTTATCAAACTATTATGCACCTACAACAACCTCCATCATCTTAATTTGAGAGTGTTGCTAAGACGTGTCTGAACCCTAGGGAGATTATTTCAAGTGGGACATAATTAATTCTAAGAGCTATTTAAATCTCTTTGAGCCAGCGTTTAAAATGCAGCTCTCTATTTTGTCTATTCCCTTATTTTAGTTGCAGCTTCATTCTGGGCATGTTAGTTAATATATTCCGTAAATAATGAGCTTGCTATTATTAAAAAATTTTCTGGATATTTAGGTGGCTTTCAGTGTAATTTAATTTTAATTTCATAATTTAATCTAATTGTCTGAAAAATACACTCTTTTATTAACAAGTTTTTAGGAGTTCCAGTAAGGTATTTCAGAAATGGAAATGTTTATTGATATGCAAGTGTTTGTTAAATCACAGAAAAATTACTTTAAATTCTTTAAACTCTACCTTAAATAGAATTTAAAGTAGAGGCAAAAAGTGCCTCTGGATACAAAAGAAATAGTTGTATTCAAAACTATTTCTATATTTCAAAGAATTAAACTTAAGTTAGGAAATACTAATTTTTCGTGTTCTATGTTTAATCAATGTATGTAGCCTTGAAAAAGTGTCTTATGTGATAAAAGGTTTTTTGTACATGTGTCTGTTTATGTTTGATATAGTAATCCCTCGGTATTCTGCAGCTCAAATTTCATGAGTTCAATTCTTCGTGTGTTTTTTTTCCGCAAAAGGTTTTTCTGGGCAGGGCTGCCACCCGTCCCCCTTGGGCCATGGTCCCACTGCCTCCATCACCCAGGGGCTGAGCCCCCCTTCCCCTGGGCCACAACAGGGCCCCCTCTGTCCCACTGGAGCCAGGCCTTCCTTCCCTCGGGCTGCAGGAAGCATGTGCTTTACCATATTTACCACTACTTCACGAATTTTGCTTATCTTTTGAATATCGTCTTTCTGGAACTGACCCCTACCCCCGAAATTCGAGGGATTACTGTGTTTTAAGGAAAGTAGTTTGAAAAAAAATTTTCTTATTTTCTGTCATCTCTATATGCACCTAGATACAGAGAAGTTGTACATGGCAATTTTTCATACACGGTTTACAAATACATTCTTTCTGACTACTTTATTGAATCTCACTTGTGCCTTTCTTCAACAAAAACCTATATGCTTTTCTTCAGACACAAAATTAGCAATTTCTTCCTGAGCACCTTTCAACGTGTTTGGCTGGAAAAAGTACATGAAAAAACTCAGTATGACAGGCTTATACTCAAGTTAACGGTAATGTAACTTGTGGAGAGCCTCTTGCTTATGCACACACTTCTTCCTTCCCAGCCATGACTTAATATTATCATAAAAACATGAATTTGTACAATTTTCAGAGGGCTTCTGATTGGTCAGTTTTTGAAATTCGATAAGAAATTGTCACCAGGGTCAGCAAGTGAGCCTAAAATGTTGACTCAATAGCTAATTATATTATCATCCATTATATAATAATTATTTGTGTGCACAGCATATTTAAACATAATGAAATAGTGAATATGCCGCCCATTTTTATAGCTTTTTTTTGGTGGCACAGGATAAAAATAAAGTCTGTATAAAACAACCTTTCTGACCTCATGTAGTGTAGCCCAAAAGAAAGATGGAATGGTTTGCCCATTATTATGTGGAGCTTTACTGCCATGAGCTGTATTTTCTTTGGAAAGTTAGATTAATTAATCCTGCATAGTAGTAATTAATATGGCTAAGAGTTTTCTAAAATTGGTCATTTTTTAGAGCAGGTTTTGTGTATTTCTAATGCAGCTTCTTTGAGGACATACTAATACTGTGCTGATTTGGAACTGGAACATTAGAAGCTGAGATTAGGCTTCTCTGTGTGGAGGAAGGCAATGATTTTCTACAGATAAAATGCTCAAAAGCTCTTGATAATTATTTTTATGTTGACGACCAACTTCTGCTGTCTTGATATTCTATATCTAGTAAATTAGATTTACACCTTGCCAGGTGTAAATTCCACTCACTCATTCTTGGTCTGTTCAAGTGTGTGTTTTTCTCCTGCTTGCAATAAGGTTCCAATACCGCAGTTTTATGTATAATGTACGTTATCTCTCTCAAAGTCTTCAAAAGGAAAAGTAATGTATATATACATATGTATGTATAAAAAAAAGTAAGAATGTTCAAAAGTACAGCAGGTTTGTCACAGAACATTAGTTATAGTTTGCATTTTGTTTCACTGACCAATCAGAAGTTCAGAATTGTACAAATATGTATCCTTACTAACCATTAACCATCTGAGCTGTTATACTCTGTTCTGTTACCCCTCTTGATCTCACTTTCACAACCCCCCCCAGGCACCGTTCTATTAACCTCTTCCTCAATGGCTATCAGAACTATTGGATAGAAACAGAGGAATATTCATTTGAGGAGAAACTAGTTCAGGATTTGGCTGTAAGTACTGACATAATTGGGCATATTTTTCAGTGCTCACTTTAGTGTGTATTTTATGTATCTATTCTAAACTATATTGAATTTTTGTGTACTGTATACATATGCATATACTTGTAAAACATTAATCCTTATGCTTCAAGGCATAAGGTCATTTTTCTGCTGTGGTCAAAAAGACATTTGTCCTGTGATGAACACTGAAGTGCATTAAGGTGATTTATGCCTTCAGACAAACCATGAGATACGCATTCTTGGGAAGAGAAATGGATTAGGTGAACTGTTGGACTATTTTTATCATATGGTAATTCCTATGTTCCTATATTTTATTGACTGGCTTTTTCCCAAAGCTTTGTACTATTGATCCTTTTGCCTTTTTAAAAATTTTTGTTGATGCATAATATTTAATTTAAACATTTTCAGCTTTGGTACAAATTAATTTTGCTGTTTTCTTATTGGTGCATCATCAAGAGAAATAACTATATGAAGCCATATTCAGCAAAAAATTAGTTTACGTGTGTACTTGATAAAAGTGATTGGTAAACTTCAGGGTTTTCTTAATAAATATTTATTCAGAAAGCCTACTGCTTTTTGACTTCCCTCTATTTAGTTAGCTTGTCTAAAATACTGTCAAGAGGCTCAGCTCCATAGCATTTATACACCATGAAAATTAATGTACAGCTTCATGGGTCACATGCAAATGTATCAGGAGGTGCTTCAGTGTAGGCAAAACCAGTCCTGCTGTGCTTTTTAAAGACCCCTTATGCCTAATATTGTAGAGCCATAGAATGGTTTGGCCTTAGTAGTAAGGGACCATAAAGATCATCTGGTTCCAACCTCCCTGGCTATGGGTAGGAACATTCTTCATATGCTCTGGACATTAATATGGTCAGTCTTCGTTTGACTTCGTTGCTTCTTGCTAAAGGAAAGAATGAAGCCAAATAATCAAAGCCCTGACTAAAATTCTTTCAGATTTACTAGAGAAGTAAATTGAACTTCTGTAATTACAATTATTATTCTAATTACAGTAACTCTACAGTCATTACAAATGCTACAAAGAGGTGATAACAGAAGTAAGGTGAAGGTAATACACTCACTTTTGGCTAATGCTGACTCTTATATTTCTAACTGTCAAAAAATGTTTGAAGTTCACAAAAACAAGGAGTCCTTATATTCATTGAGTCAAGGTTACCTAGAAATTATATGTGAAAATATTGTAGGAAACTCTAGTCTGATTGGGATGTATCTGAAGATATTATTAAAAACTATTCCTGTACTTCTAAATAATTAAGTTGGATCTTACTTTCAATTCTGGTCCACTAGAAATATGTAATTTCTGCTGAATAAGACTTCCTTAAGATTCTCATTGTCTCATTCTCAATACCATACAAATGACAAACTTATAAAGTTACTTAAAATATGAATAAAAATAAGATACTCTAACTCCTTCTGAGTCATTCATGTACATAATGTTGCAGGTAATGCTGTATACTGATGAATAAAATTAATACTGGCACTTAATACAAATTGGATAGAATAGAATTATTGAAATCCTTCCCTAAACTTATTATGAAGCTTAACTTGTATATTCTAAACCTTGAGACAGACATCTCCAAAAAAAGATGAAGAGGAAGAAGAAGAGCCTGAGAAAAACCACCCTGATCCACTTCATCAAATTATCCTCTATTTTAGTCGCAGCGCTCTCACGGAGAGAAGGTAAAAGAGCTGTGTTGAAAAGCATATTGAGTAAAAGCACATAGTAATTGAATTTCTCGTAACATTGCAGAATTGATTTAACACCACTGTAGTTAATTACTGTGCATGGTGAATAGTTTTTTCTCTCTCAGTCCCATCCATTTTCACATATTTAAATTCAGTATAACCTTTACATTATGATAAATACTGATGATTTTTGAAATTTTTAAGGCTTGGTAAATACCCTATAGAGAAATAATTAAGCATGACTTCTCACAGGAACATAAATTGCTGGTTCAATCATTGTATACTCCTCTCATCTCTCCTGGTCATAGAAGTGTGTTCTTTTTGTTGGTATTTCATTTTATTCAGTACATCAGAGAAGGTTTGTTGATGATTATTATGAATCTCATTGCCAGATGCTGTTTTGAATTTAAACAGTTGATTAAAAAATGTATTTTGTGTGAATAATCCAGTGCTTCATATACTTCTTCTGTATGACTAACATAATCTTGCCATCTGACAGTTATAATTATTCTAATTTATATCTCCCTATTATTTTTCTGCACCTACAACAGCCAATGATACCTACTTATCTAATATGACTAAGTTTAATGTCCAAATATTTCTCTAAATTGTTTATTTGAAAAGTTAGGGTCTTGCATTCAGATAAGAAAATACATTTATAATATGTTTTTCAAGTGTAATAACTTTTCAAGTAGCTGCGTATCTACTTTATTTAAAAAAGAAATTTAAATATTCATACGCATACAACATCTTTATTATTACTCATCATAACATAATTTTAATTTTTTTTTACTCTTCATAGTAAACTAGAAGATGATCCTTTGTATATTGCCTATTCTGCAATGATGGCAAAAGTAAGTATATAATTTCAAGCTGCATTCCTCATTGAATTCAGTTACTTCCCATTAATTTTAGATGCTTCTTAAAACTTTTCTTTCTATTTCTCATATGGATTGCTTGAAACTAGTAATTTCTATATTTTTAATGCAGCAACTGCTGTTCAGTTATACGTGTTTATAATGAGAAATTTTCTACATTAAAACAACGCTATAAAATTCCAGAGAAGCAGTCCTGTTGATATCACTTGGCACTTTGTTTTGTACATGATTAACTCATGAGCAGTCTTAACATGTTCATTATTTTTATTCTTTGGATAATTATTTTGGAGATAGTATTGGAAGTCTGTCAAAAAGAAGAGTTTTTGCAACATATAGATTGCAACTGACTCATGTGATGACAGTTTGACAGTTTGACTGTGAAGATAAATATTATGGCCAGAGAGATATGACACAAGAACACACAGCCTATGGTTACCAGGGTGTGTATGTAGCTGAAGGTGTACCCTGAAATACTCATACCTTAGGAAACACATATCAGCTTCTCACTATGGATGAGCACATATATTCATGATTATAGGGTTTTTAAATATTTAAATCTTTAATTATTGCTTGAAAAAATTATTTGGCCACTTTTGTAGGAATGCTATAATAAAAATTGGCATATGTTTCATAATAAGCAAGAACTTGTCATTTTTATTTTTAACATAAAAAGAGCTGTCAGGAAGAAGAAGAGGAAGAAGAAGAAAAAGAAAAGTCATTTGAGGTGAGTGTTTAAATAACATTCCTTTCTTATCATCTAGTGTGTAAGTATTTAAAATATGTCCAGTAGAATAAATGCAAGAATAACATAACATATTGTGTGTGGAGCTGGTTTACTAGGTTATTCATATAAAAGAAATATGGTTTGTTCTTGAAGTTTTGGAGTCAACCCATGGATTATGATGGCAGATGGTCTTCAACAACTTCAGAATTCTCATCTTCCTAATTTTCCTGGATCAGTTCCAGTTTCTGTTCCATTCTCATTTTTGTTCCCCAACTCAGGAGAAAGAAATGGAAAAACAGAGAACTCTCTATCAGCAAGCTCGCTTGCATGATCGTGGAGCTGCTGAGATGGTCCTTCAGATGATCAGTGCAAGCAAAGGTAATGTTCTGTGATGTATGTAAAGGATACATGATGTGCATTTCATAGGTTTTAGTAGTGTTATGCATATATATATAGTCTATTATATCATCATACCTATGATATATGTCATATACAACTTATATATCACAGAATCACAGAATATTATGAGTTGGAAGGGACCCACAAGGATCATCTAGTCCAANTGGCACTGCAGCTGAACCGTCTGGCGCGGTCCCGCACTGGCATCTTGCACCGGGACGGCCGGGGACGGGACGGGCCGAGGGAGCAGCGGTGTGACCGCAGGGCACCCGTATTGGCCGGCGCAGGCCGCACTGCGGGGCCACGGGGCCACGCCATGGGGCCGGCAGAGGGGGAAGTGGCGCCAGNCAGAGGGGGAAGTGGCGCCAGGGTTTGCGCTGTGAGCACACAGTCGTGGCAGCCCGGAGAGGCCCACAGATTCTCGGGGTGGTGGGGGTCTTCCGAGTCAGAGGGGGCTCAGAAATGGTTCCCTTTGCTGCCCTGTGCTCAGAGAGTCCAAGGGGAGAAGCAAAATTGTGCCCCGGAGCCCTGTGGAGTTCCGGGGGGTGGGGCAATGGGTGTGGCCTGCATGCATATTAAAGACCTGCACTTCTTTGCGAGCTTAGAGTTTTGCGAGGGCCGTCGTCTATCCCTTTCCTCGTGATGGAGGGGGTATAACTGTATATAGTAAGGCAAAATAAATGTCAATTACAACTGTCTTAGGTAAAATTTCCAGACTGCATTTTTGAGTGAATAGTTCATAACTGCAAGTCTTTATGACTATATCCTTGTTTTGACAGGTCATACAGGGCCCATGGTTGTTGAAACACTAAAACTTGGTATTGCTATTCTAAATGGTGGAAACACCATTGTTCAACAGGTAATGCTTTTCTAACTGCTGCGAGTCTTGCTTGCATGAAAGAGGGCAGTAGTTTTGGAGATTTTAATGTCCTGCTCTCTATTTTAGTGCACTTAAAATTAAGCCAAATATTGGAGAAATATCAGTGTATTTTTTGTGTGATAACAATTATATTATTGCTTGTCAGTGATTTTTATTTCAAATAATTAATTCAGGACATTGTTAACTCATATAATTTTAATATTATAAATGATAATGTTATTATTTTTATTATTGTTAATTTAGTTGATAAATATTGATAAATAACTATTAGTTACTGTTTTGTCTTTAATGTTAATATTCTATGTTTCCCTCCCCCAAATATATAACCTGTAGAAAATGCTGGACTACCTGAAGGATAAAAGGGATGCTGGATTCTTTCAGAGTCTCTCTGGCTTGATGCAGTCCTGCAGGTAAAAGCATGAATTATATTATTATGGATTCAATTTTATTCATATTGGTGTCTTATTGCTCAGTGCAGGTGGATGTGTTATTTAAATTACAGGAGTCACAGGTTGCAGAACTCTTCTGGGAAAGTTTTGTGAATCACAGGAATAGTCTGTTATCTTTTAGAGCATTCTTCCAAAGGAGAAACTAAAGTGAAAGACTGTGCATACCTTTGAAGGCTTAGTTTGGAGACCAGTAAAATGTGATGACTCTTTACTAGTCCTAGATCCCTCAAGTTTTTTGTCTAGTTGGTTCTAAGGATGGAGGAAAACCATCCCTGAGAGAGAGACAGCACAGTAGAGCTTTATTATGCTTTCTTTTTCTGCACATTTCTGGCAAGTTGTACAATCCATGTTTTTTCATCTGAATCCTCTGTATATGTATCAGGTTTGTTAGAAATGTCATGTGAGTGACACATGTGAGTCATGTGAGTGAGACTGCAGTAGTCCATTCCCTTGATAAAACAGAAATTCAAATTAGTTAAGGTAAAGCATTCCCATACAGAAGGAGAACAACAGTTGGGGTTACTGGTTATTCTTACAGTAGACAAACCTCCTTTTCTCAGCCTTTTAAAGAACCACAAGGGTTCTGAAGGAGTAGACTGGGAATTAGAAGTGGAGCAGCGGTATGAAGCCAGGATAAAATGTGGAAGGAATGGTGACCTGCACTACAGAAATTATTATTGAATAGCTGCAGCCTAATTAAATAACATCTGTCTTGCAATTTTTCCATTTATGCAGAACATTCATGTAGAAGGGACTTTCTCAAACAGGCCCTGCTGTGATATTTCTGCCAATTGTGTATGTGTATCACTCAAGACATTATTAAAAGAGGTTTTGATAAAATGACTTGAACAGTGATTAGAACATGAAAACGATGCTTTAAAAATGGTTTTGATTTTAATAATGTCACTAAATAGAATATGTGACTGCATTGCTGTTTAACTTATTAAAAAAACAGAATTATATTTGTACTGTTTAATCAACGTATTCTGACTAGGTAGAAAGTATTCTGCTATTCCGCATGCTGAGTTATGCCAAGTTAGCAAAATAAAATTCAAATATCAGTGTCATTTCACCTTGGAAGACAGGGAATCTCTGACTGCATTTCTATCTTCTGAATATGAAATCAGAAATTCCATGTATTTTCTGAATAACATAATAATGCATAATATATACAGTAACACTATAATACTAATCGTGACAACTTAGTGGAAAATAGTTTGAGTAAGAAATAGCTTCAGTGATGTCCTTTTCTAGGTCTAGGTCAACATAAAGAGTAATTTTCAGGTTCCTTTTCCACTCCTTATTTATACATGAAACCGTGAATGACATACTGGGAGTGAAGTTAGGTAAGTGGTGAGACCTGACTGGAGACTCACTGCATTTCAGAAATGGACAGGGGACTGTTTGTCTCATCCAAAACTCACCTATATAATATGAGTATTAAATAAAATATGAGGCAATGAATGTCATAGTGGAGCAACAGTAATTGTTGAAGACCTCCAGAGATTTCATAGAAGGAAATAGTTTTCCATTGTGTACTATAGTGCTTTTTCCTGTTTGTGCTCTTTTTGTTTTTTCGAATACAAGTGTTCTTGACTTGAATGCGTTTGAGAGACAGAATAAAGCAGAAGGCTTGGGAATGGTTACTGAAGAAGGAACTCGTAAGTAAAATGAAATTGCTTCCAGTAGTGCTTCAAACATTTTTTTGTTATCCCTTCTTTAACTAGAACTGTTACTTACTGTGGCTCGAGGTGTCTGTTGTTAAACTTACTGTAAGTAACTCTAGGCTTTGAGTTCTGAATATGCTATACTTTTACAATATCTGTAGCAATAATTTTTGAGAAAAATACTGTAATTTCCAATATTCTTATCTTGTATTTTTGTTATTTTTCTTTGATCCACAGTCATCGTTCGTGAGCGTGGTATGTTTGGGTTTACAGTTTTTGATACTATTGTTGCAAAAGTGTGTTGCAAATAAAGTGAGAAACCTCTCATTGCATCTTCTCAGATATCTTTAGGTTTAGCTTTGTGGTCTGCAGCAGGTTGTGTGTTCAGCTTGGATAAAGAGTTTCATGCTTATTAAAGAAGTATCACTCATATTTAAGGCATGATTTTAGTTACGACTAACAAATTACTTATTAGATATATACCTTCTCGCTTTCTTTTTTTTTTCTTTTTTTAAAATTAGTGTTGGGTTTTTAACCATGGATGCATTGAAGTGCTAAATACTTTGGCTCTGCTTTTTCTGTCTCAATTTTTCTTTTTATTATCAGTCTGTTTCTTTTAAATTGCTTTAATGCTTTTATAATACTCTTTTTTAATTAAAATTCCAATTTTAAAGGTTACTGTAAGATTATATGTTCTGCATAATTAATTATAACAATTGTCACATATTCATTGTATTTATGTACTTTAAAGGTGAAAAAGTCTTGCAGCATGATGAATTTACTCGAGATCTATTTAGATTTTTGCAACTGCTCTGTGAAGGGCATAACAATGGTAAGTGAACTGAATTTGTAGGAAAATCTGCAGTGAGTCTGTTCTTAAACAGAGTTGAATAGAACCAATTCTAATTTTTTTTCCCTCTCATTTAGTTTTCTGAGGGGGAACTGGCATGACAAACATTTGAATTGCAGAGTTTAATTTGATTTTTTAAGTCTTTATTTAATTCCAGGTTTATGTATATTACTAGCAAAGCTGACTCCAAGTCATGTGGGTAACAATCCTTCAGTTGTATTTATATTGTGATCTACCGTAGTTCAAATTTCACCCATAAGCATCTGCACAAAAAAAAAGTACTTTAAAATAATGCATTCTCCATGAAAATACGAAACTAATCTTGCATTTTTTCCCTTTATACTAACCAAAACACTACTAAGCAAAAAACACTTCTTATTTCAGATTTTCAAAATTACTTACGTACTCAGATGGGGAATACCACAACAGTGAATATAATCATTAGTACCGTTGACTACCTTTTGCGTCTTCAGGTGAGCTAAAAACAGAGGAAAATGGAGTATAACATATTTGCCTTTTCTTTCATACATTCACACTGTTTAATTCTACTGCAATCAAATGCAAAAATTATTTCTAAAGGAATATCTAACATAACGATTTCTGATTTATTTCATATCTTCTTTCCTTTGAATTTCTCAGAATTCAATGTGAAAACATGTTTATTGATTTCATTGTTCACTTCTGACACAAGTGCAAAATATTATTGCAATGAGAAATAGATTGATACAGATACATTAAATTTCATCTGAATTGCTGATTCAAATTTTGGCAGTACAAATGCAGGCAGTAAATACTGCATACAGAATTCAAAACTAGAAAGTGTTTGTTTTTTTCCTTAGGAATCCATTAGTGACTTCTATTGGTACTATTCAGGAAAGGATGTAATTGATGAATCAGGACAACGTAACTTTTCTAAAGCTTTGGCTGTCACCAAACAAATATTCAATTCCCTTACAGAATATATCCAGGTAAACAGAATGTTTTGCTTAACATACTAATAGAGAAATTTTATTATTACATGGCACGATTGTGTTCTGTTGCAAATTTTAAATACTTTGGCTTTTTTTTTTTTTAATTTATAAAGTTATATGGAATCACAGATTCAAAGAATCAACTAGGCTGGAAAAGACCTATGAGATATCAAGCCCAACCTTTAGCCTAACACCATCTTGTCAACTAGACCTTGGCACTCAGTGCCACATCTAGTCTCTCCTTAAATTCCTCCAGGGACAGTGGCTCCACCACCTCCCTGGACAGACCATTCCAATGCCCAGTCAGTCTCTCTATAAAAAACTTACTCCTAATGTCTACCTCAACCTCCCCTGGCACAGTTAATGACTGTGTCCTCTTGTCCTACTGCCAGTGGCCTGAGAGAAGAGACTGACCTGGTTACAACCTCCTTTCAGGGAGTTGTATAAAGCCATAAGATCTCCACTGACCCTCCCCCTCTCCAGGCTAAACAACCCCAGCTCCTCGTAGGACTTGCACTTCAGTCTCTTCACCGTCCTCATTGCCGTCCTTTGGATATGCTCCAACACTCCACTGTAAAGTGAGAACTAAAACATATGAATGGCTACATATTTTACATTATATAATCTGGTATTTATGCACTAGATACCAAAGAGATCTTGGAAAACTTTCTCATGTAGCTCCATGGAAGCCTGAAATATTTTTTTTGTTGTTTGCAGGGAGGGGTGGGAGGAAGAAATTTCAGGAAAGCGAATGGTTTATTTTCCTTTACATAAGTAAAAAATGCTGTTTTCTTAATTTTTTAGGGTCCTTGCATAGGTAATCAACAGAGTCTGGCTCATAGTAGACTGTGGGATGCAGTTGTTGGCTTTCTGCATGTCTTTGCCAATATGCAAATGAAACTTTCACAGGTATTTTCAGTAGTTAAATAATCCTTCTTTGCACAGGTTTATAACTTAGTCAAGTGAATGTTTGGTGAATGGACCTCTTGTAATGTACAGATCCAAGAGTGAATCTCAGGACTAACATCGTCATATTACTCCTTTTAGCACTAAATATCACTGTACACTCACCTTTACTAATATTGAACTTGATGCTTACATCTCAGTTATACCTTTCTGATAATGAATGTGGCAGTTTGGTCCCTTCCTCCTTGTTGACAAAACCTGATGATCTGTTAGAGCAGAAGCAACGTTGAAAGTGTAATTGCCATGCTAAAGCTAAGTAGGACAGAAGATTCAGAGGGAGGGAATGTGACAGCTGGACAACTTGTCAAGTTGATTAATCACAGACACTGAGCAGGAGGGCCCAGGCAGTGTTCATTTCACTGTACAGAGCATTGTGGAGTCCTACCCTGCTTCGCAGTGTCAGGATTCTGTGTTCTTTCATGACTTCTGCTCAATGTATAAATACACTAAATCTCTAGGCACTGACTGCAACAAGTGCAGAGAAAAACTTCCTCACTCTTATTCGGTGTCTGTGACTTGCAATATTTCTTCTCACCCTACGGAATTATATCTGATTTTGAGAATACCTAACAGTATTTTGGTCCTTAATCACAAATCCATGCTAGACTTGTAATGTTGTGTAAACTAAATGGTTCTAGTTCTCTTTGAGTGGCAGTGCATTACACCATTAAATATTCCCAGTGACGTGAAAAAGGATGGATTCTTTCTGAGATAGATACTTCCAAACCTGTGTAGCAACCAAGTTTTTAGTATCTGCTGTCCTTTATCTGCACTATGGTACACCTTCTTGCGTTACCAAGCCTTATGTTTATATTAACACCTCTGCTGTAGTAAGTTACATATTGTACTAGACTTCTGATAGTAATCATAATAAAATGAAAGGTTGCTGAATCATGTGACCTGATTTTAGCTGACCATCTTTAATACTGTTTTTCTACAAGTTTAATTAGTTTTCGAGATAAATACTAAGAAAAAAACAACCTTATTCTCGATTTTTTTTTTCACAGGACTCTGCTCAGATTGAGTTGCTTAAGGAACTGCTAGATCTGCTAAAGGATATGGTAGTGATGCTCTTGTCACTGCTTGAAGGTTGGATCTTGTTTGCTTTATGGTCAAATATTATTATCTCAACTTCATCATGTAAAGCACAGGCTTTAAGTTAAACTTTCTAAAAAGTTTTTTAATTGCCTTTATATAATGTCAGGGTCTAAAAAAAGCCCCGTACTTCATGTTTACTTAAGAATTATTCTGGAATATACATTGTCATGAAATAAAGGGCTGCTACTG
>WEKX01014498.1:3194-23242 GCA_013390025.1 Pitta sordida | reverse complement strand
TAGGTTTGCACCGTGGTCCTTTCCACAGGCCACAGCGGGATGCCTGGAAGAACATTCCTACCCCTTCTCTAGTAGGCCTGGGGAGGGGCCTTCATAGTTTCCAGCTTCTTACACACGTCCTGACCCAGCACTCTACATTTTACTACTGAGGTTTTTTTCCTTCTCTCCCAAATATGTTTATTCACAGAGGCAATCCTATCTCTGCAACCTTGAATCACTGGCAGTGACCGAGGCCCAGGCAAGAGCTGAGCTGTTAACCCCCTCGCTGCCAGAGGAGCAAAAAAAAACCCCAGCCAGGACACTTAGATATCCCCTGGTAATATTAGTTAATAGCTGTCCCTGTAGGAAGCCTATCAGAGAAACTGGCTCATCTTTTATGTTAACACACAGTTCTCTTAACTGTCTAGCTTATAGCTGTACTAAAGCTGGTCTCTTTGGCAATCACTTCGCTTCAGGAGGCATCTTATCCTGTCAGTCACATGGTTTTCTTTGAAGCTTTTCTCTCTGCCCTTTCTAGTGAAGTACATTGTCAAGCATCCCAAAGCCTTCTGGTAACCAGCTAAGGAATCTATATGTATGTGGTGGTGCTGTGGGCACACTTTTTTTTGCAGCTATTGCTGTATTGTTTGGAGAAGGGGCTGCTTTCCTCAGGAATACTTTTGGCAAGTATATACATCCCACCCCAAAGGTTGATGAACCTCTCTATGAGGGTTCTGTTCACATTCAACCAAAATGAGCAGGGCTGGCATAATTAATTTTTTACTTGCTTGTACTTGTTGACTTAATTTTGATTAAAAAAAAAAAGAAGTCACTCAAGCAACCTAGCTGACAGACACAAGGGAGTGGTAACCATTAACTGAAGGAAAAACCCTTACAGAAAGAGTGTGAGTGTGACACTTCACTTTTTATTATTTTCAGTTAAATACTGTGTGGAAAGCAGCAATAACATATCCAAGACCATTGCTAAATATTTCTATTTACTTCCTCATAACCTCCTTGTGTGGCTGACAGGGTGATGATTGATCTAAGGCTGGACTCAGTGATCTTAGAGTCCTTTCCAAGCTAAATGATTCAGTGGCTCTTTGTGATACTGGAAATATGTAATTTAATATGGGCAGCAGCTTTCTGGACTTAGTCTGATGTAGTGACTGGGAAGGAACCACAGCTAGGAGCTTAGTCTGATGTAGTGACTGGGAAGGAACCACAGCTAGGAGCCTGTACGTGTTCTGAGGAAATCAGACACCATATTTGCATTGAATTTCAGTAGAAACTAGATAGCTTTTAAACATGTTAGACCCATATATAGACCAATAATTTGGACCTAAACTTTCAGATGAAGGCTTATTCTTTCAGTCAATGTAATACCTGGTTCATTTTGGTGCATCTATAAATCTGCTANGTTGGTTGCCAGTTACAGTGGAGTGATGATCTTTATTGCTATTCTTGGAAGATAGCGAAGTCTTAGATCTTTGATATTTTAATTTACTTTATCTTTCCAGGAAGAAATCATCACATCCTCAGGTGGGGAGCTACTACTGGAGCCATGTGGACAGCAGAAGAATCCACCAGACTACAGCCCTTTGTTTGAATAACTGATCCAGGACTAACGGGAATGCATTCTGGATAGCTGTAGTAATAGGTAGCTACAAAAGTTAACAGTGAATGTAGTTAACGAGCTTCCAAAGCCACTGGGTTTGTGGCCAAACGGTATCCTCATTAGAATGCCTAAAATAATTCTGTTTTGCATCTGAATTATCATTACTCATGTTGTTAGTATTTGAAAAGTGAGAAATTACCAACAAATTACTAAAGAGGACTTCTCCCAGGAAACTTTCAAGGGGTTGTGGCCAATTGCACTGACTACTAACTTCCTGTCTCAATTTTTTCGTGTCTGACACAGCAAGAAGCATGCCCAGGAACTAGAGTACTCTATGAAGTACCAGTGTTGGTGAGCAGTTTTTTGGTTTTTTTTTTTTTAAAAGCAAAATTTATCAGTGTCTGTTGACAATCTCATTACTCAGTAGTGCACTTTTGATAACAAAAGAAGCAGTCTTAAAACATCCTTGTGCAGTCTGTGATTGCTTACACAGTTAAGCATGCTTGAAGCTTGCCATCGTGCCTTTGAATTCAGGCCTACGAAGTTCCCCGCAATGGAGACAGAATAAAGTCATACATATTTTATTTACAATTTCCTGAGTCCAACAGCCTTGAAAGGAGCTTTACACCTGTAGAGTAAGTGGTCAGTTTATTCTAAAGAAAACAGTTCAATTTGCTGCAGTCCTCTCACTGGCTTTGTCATGTTTTACACTTTTAGATGTGCAAGAGACATGCTGGACACTCCCAGCTTTACTTTGCCATAGGACCAGGTTTTTTCTGTAGCTGAGTTATGAGTGAAGATGGGCCTTGTATATTTATATATATAAAAGGTGCAACTAGTTACATTATCATAATGGTATTTTATGTTTTAAAAAAAGATGTACATAATGTGTTACTGATCGACTTGCTGTATGTATTAACTGCATGAAAATAGTTCAGAAGCTGAGATCTGTGGAGCAGTTGCTTAGTGTTTAGACTATAAAAATAATAAAATCTCATCACAATGGTTAATTTGCCCTCCTGATATTTTTGTCTTATCTGTTCTTGCACTCTGTGCTGTCTCACAGTATAGATGTAGGCTTGCATTGTTTCAGTGGCAAGCTGGACACTATCAAGGCAGCCAATGGAGTGAGAGAGCTACAGAACTGTTCCTCTTACCTTCCTGTGCCGCATACGCTGTTCCCATGAAGCCAGGTGGACACTGATGGGTATAGAAGCAGGGTTTTTCTCCACTCTAAACATTCCTTTTTCAGCATAATATTTGAGCAGGGTTGTGGCAGTTTTGCATGCAACTGTTTTGTTTCAAGAGTGAAGTAGAACATGAGGGAAATAGATGTGTACCTCTTGGTTAGTCTCATAGTCATGCCTTCAATAGGCAGTTTCTCTGTGCTTTTTCATGTGTAATGTGTATTTTGAGATGTAATGTGGACCAATCCATATGTGTTACTGTAACTCCATGATTAATTTTTCCTGTGGCATCTGAACACATAGGAAAGGCACACTGAGCACATTTCTATATGCTGCTGCTTTGGGCAGTCACTGAACCTTGTGGGATTCTCTTTGAAATCCTGATGTAGACTTCCCAAACCCCATGTAAATCCTTTCCTCCTCAAACAGGCATTCCTCTTGGCTTACTGTTACCTTCTGTAATTTGACTGATCTAAATGGTAAGCTCACATAGGAAGAGAAACTTCTTTTTTCCAAAACTGTAAAGCACACTAAAGATTTAAGATGCTACAACAATAAATAATTGTGGTAGTAATAGCAACATTTTTTAATAATTAATCCTACAATTAGCTCATATTAAAGTACAGAATTTTACACACAAGCTTCATTGTTGGTCAGGAAAATTTCCCATCAATATTTGTGATGTAAATTCTGAAGTTTTTGGAAGATTACTTGACCCATGGTACACTACTTTGAGAATGTTTATAAACAGATTATTGAACAACTTGTTCCATGTGAAATTCACAAAATGATACAGCTATTTATTTCTAGTGTCACACTTCCTGGCCTCCACTTTTTCTTTGTTTAGCCATTAAGAAGGCTTGGATATACTAACTCTAGCCTATATGGTCTCTTGTGGTGTGATTAACAAAAGGAGACCATAGCTTGCAGAAATTATAAAAACAGAAGCTTTCCTTGGTAGAAATGTGCAGTGGTTGCCAATATACTTGAGTGAAGTACAATGAATACACATGGAGATGTTTTCTAAGCTAACAGATGCCTTCTTGATGCCTTCTAAAAAATAAGTAGGTGATGAAAATGTACCCCAGTTAGTAAGAAGAATAGAAGATAAAACACTGAAGGAGTAAATATGGAAAATTAAAAAAATAAGAAAGGGAGAAATATGCCTATTCCCATTGTTTTGAAAGCATTTTTGAATTTTGCTACTCTGAGAAGAAGACTGAGCACTGCTACCTCTTTTTCTCTCTACAAGTCTGCAGTATTTCAGCTTTGAGGTAAAAATCTGCCTTGAAACTAGATTTTACTTTCTTGAATCTGTAAGAATTGGGCTGGTCTGGACTGCAGCCTTGAATGCTACATCTGCTTCACTTTTTCTTCCGCTACCTTTAGTGCTGTCTGATGCTGTTCATCACTTGGAAAAAACATGTTTGTAGAGCTGTAGTTTCCTTGTCTGCAATTGCTACCTTAATTTCATCACATGGTGACCTTCCCAGTCTTGCTTTTTAACCTACTTTTCTAGTGGTAGCTATTCTTGAGTCATAAGAGGTGTATGTTATGGATTTTCATTATAAGATTTCCTGTCAATATTTCTTGTCGATGAGGCCATTGGGAATATACTGAGAGACCTACTGTGGTAATTGTGTTTCATAAGGAAAAATGCTACATCAATAAGGAAATCTTTAAACTTTTAAATGAATTGAACATTTTTCATAACTGTTACACACTAACAAAATCAGGCACACAAGGTCTCAAGCTTGTTTTAAGATATCTTTGAAAAAACATCAGTTGAGGATTTATTCTTTCTTCTGTCTAGGTCCAGAGATCCATGTGTTCTTTTGAGTTTTCTTTAAATCTGTTATTGTACCTAGACATCTCCAATTTAGTACTGGTCTCTTTGCTGAAAAAGAACAAAAACCAAGCAAAGAAATTGACAGCAATCATGGAGGAGATGGCTACTAAAAGTATATTTCCTGTTATAGTTAATGGAATAATGATGTAGTATGAGGGTTTATATGTTAGTTTTATAATGGTTGCCCTGGATTATTAAGTACTAAATCAATATTGTCCTGAACAAGTACTAAACAAAAGAAGATATCACCTTCCTCAAGAAAGAGATAGCTACTTTTTTTTTTTTTGGATAGCAGAGGTTTATTTTCAAGCTTAGTGAGGAGAAACTCTTTCCAAGGACCAGAGTGAGAATTTCCACTAGATTTCAATTACTGTGAATCAAATTAATAAAACCTATTTATTTTATAAGGTGGGGCAGTATTAATACACTGACATCAGTAAAAGAATTTAGCTTTGTGTGAACTAAGGATCTGCTTCTGCGCAATCATCCCTTGAGTCTCCACAAACCTGAATCTAGTGTATTAATGGAGTTATACAACATTTCACTGCAGTTTAAAGTCTTCCATTTATGTAAAGCCAGAACAGAAACCTAGTCTCAAATTTATGTGGTAGTACACAGTGGGAGAAGCTTTTCTCTTCCTTCATATGAATAAATTTATTTGCCTAATATACAAGTTTGAGTTTAGTTTTCAAGGATTTTCAAGGACTGACTTTCTGTATTATTATTTTTTTGCTTTAAGATGCCTTTTTCCCTTCCCAAGAGGATAGGGTAAGTGACCTCTCTGGATAATGTGTCCCTTGCTGGGCTATCAATTGCAGAATGAGGTATTTGCTCTTGACCAGATGCTTGGTTTGTGTTTCCTGAGATGAATCTCCTGGATACATACGGTCTGATGATAATGATGCATAAATGATTTTATAGCTGATTCCTTGCCATGCAAGTGCTGTGTTAGACCTTCTCTTCAAATATTTGTTTACTGCTAGTGATTATTCCTGTAGCTTGTATATTTACATGATAGCCCATAGCTAATGCAAATTTTCTACTAGGCTGGGTTTGATTTCTTCTGTCTTGGAATTTCTTCTGGTAGTTTTTTAAACTTTATTATATCTTTATTATACATGAATAATAAGGAGGAAAAATAACTTCAAAAGAGGCTGAACATTTAGTTGGGTCCTAATCATGTTCTTTTGATCTATCTTTAAAGAAAACACTTAGCATGTTAATGTCTTCTTTTAAGTTCAGCTGTCATTTCTCCCCTGCTCTCAGTTTTAACGAGAACTGCATGTGGGAGAGGGTCTTATCGTCACAAGCCATGGAGAGAAAAGAGTGGAGGCAGGACTGTTTTATTGCATATAATTTTACATGTAACAACAGGCAAAGCTCGGATTAAGTATTTCCTGAGGTGCACTGTTTTCCTGCTTAGTGTTCAGAGGACCTGTTACGTGCTCTACTCATAGGATGCTGGTTCAATAATTTTAAATATCGGTGGTCTATATGCTACATTGGAATCTATCCCCATTTTTAAATAATAAAACAGTGGAGACATATGTGTAAGCAAACTGTTCTGTGGGATGAAAATGTTCATTGAGTTCTAATGCTGAGCCCCCACAACATTCAGTGGAATTCATGTGGCAATCCTTAGATGATAAATATGAAAATATTGTACTATTAGGAGTCTCTGCCAGAATCATTTTTCACTTTTCCCAGAAAGAAATTGAGCTACTCTAAAATCTTCCATTGACACTTTTTAATGAAGAAACATTCTGCTTTCGGAGTGAAAAACTTCATGCAATTTTTTCAATTTTTTAGAGTAAACCCAGCAATTAAAAATATCTAAAGGCATTTTTAATTGCAGAAAACATGAAAAGTATCCACAAATCTAACACAGAAACATTCTATTCATCCCTAAAAGAAAATGTGATACATTAGACTTGAAATTCAATACAGATATTCAATGTTTTTGACATTTCATTAGGTATCCATTCTCTCCCTTAGTGCTAGTTTTCTTTTAAGGGAAAATGGAAATACCTAGAAAGCAGTTATTCAAAATGTCAACCCCATTAAATATCTGATTTGATGACTGAAATAGATTCATGAAGGTTTAAATAAGACCTCAGATAATTTTCTCCAGAAATAAAATCAAGCTAGGAAAATGAGTTCAGAACAAGAGAACTTCTGTATCTCCTTTCACAATTTTAAATATTTTGTGTTACATGCTTGGATTTTTACAGTATGATTTACCTTTATATGTTATTAAAAAGTGTGAGCACTGAAAAATAATTAATTTAAATGGAATAATAAATAACGTAATGGAAGTTAAGCCTGCTATTCCAGTTTCTCTGAAAAAGGTTAATTCTGTCAATGGTTATGTAAAAGACAGCCTAGTAATGAACATTTGCAGGAAAAAAAGAATCTAATTTTCCAAGTTGTCATTGTAACTAATCACACTGGAATTCTCATCCTGGATGAAGGTTTCTGACTAAGAAATTAAAAATTCTGACTGTGTGTTCGAATAGCAAATGAAAACATTTGCAATGAACCACTTAGGTGCCAATGTGGAGCATCCTATGGAACTAAGGAGAAAAGTACTTCTCCTTCCCCACCCTAGATAAGCATCAGTTTGCAAAAGGAAAAATGGGGCATCATGAAACTGGTGGACACAGACATCATTATCCTGTTGTGAGTAGACATGTACACAATTTGTTGAAGTCAATGAGAAGGAAGTGGGGAATAAGGATTTCACAGCCAGGTCATTTTTTATTCATTCTGTTCTGAAGCGTGGCGCATACAACCATGAAGTGCTAACCCATCTGTTCTCGGAAGCAGTTCAAATCCAATGGGCTAAAAATACTCTGTCTCTCAAGGAGACAGTCAAGGTGTTTTGAAAAGGTTTTGATGCTTTTACTTTGGGACACAGATAAAGGTGATAAATTAAGAGGCATCAGGGTTCTTTTTTTTCCCCCCTCCTCCTCCCCCAGACATACTAATAATGAAACAAATTCACACTACCCAAGGAGAAACCTGCCCACTGGCTAATGTTCTGTTTGTAATCCTGTGTCTGCACCTGTCCTCAATGCGAAAGTTCAAGTTACACTTCAGTAATTGATGATCACTTGCCATATCCCTTTATAAAGTTTTTTATCAATGTCTTCAGTGGTTCATTTTCTATCAGCAGCAAATCAATAACATTTTAATGGAACAAAGTGCTCTACTTGAGACTGAATTATGCTGCTTTACCTGTTTCAATATCAGCTGAAGTTCTAAAAGGCTAAATGAATAATAGTTTTTCAGATCTTTTCCTTTGATAACTTTTTTTCTGCAGAATGGTGGTACCCTCATAATCAGCTGCAATAAAGATTGAAGGCACTAATGAACTTGGTTTTATTGTGCTGTGAGAGACAATGGAAAAATATGAGGTTTGAAGCTGATAGCTGGGTCCTTGTAAATGGCTTAGCGGTGTTGCAGAGAACACATTAACTCCTGGAATACCAACTGGGGGTTTAGGAGTGGTCTGAAATGGTTCAAAAATCCCCAGGATAATGCAGTAATTAACTATGCACAGGGAAGTACCACAAGGTCACGAATTGAGTTCCCTTCTTGAGAACTGCAGGACAAACCTGTGTTATTGTTAGAATAATCCCCCAGCACGGCAGGAACAATGCCGTCCATGGCATCCGCCTCAGCCCAGCCTGGGAAATTCAGATATCCTCCCTATGGACTCAGCACAGCACGGGTACAAGGGCTTTCTGTGTGTAAATCCTGCTAGGCTGTGTCTGCCACAGAGTAAGAAATTTAAGGATCATGAAAAGGCCCAACTCTTACATTGTCTTGGAGCCATCTGTACAGCCAGGTGGTAGAATTATTTTATTCTCCTTTAGAAATACTTGTGGTCCTCTAAGCCAGGTGAACTAATTAAGTAGCATTTCATATTATTTTTGCACCAAGTATGGATAAAAAACCCCATATAACAAGATAATACTACTTCTGTGGAAGTTTAAATCAACCAGGCAGAAACATAAACCTTTCCCCGATAGTTTAATTCCAGGCCATGCTCCACACTGCAGGCGGCATTAGGGCTGGAGGACCCTGCTACAACACACACGGGATAGAATCCACAGGGCATCGGTGTGTTGTGGGTGAGGCAGTTGGGCATTTCTCAGAGCTCCCTAAAGATAAACTTCTCCACTCCACCACAGCTGAGTCTTTGAGCCATGATGGGAGCAACAAGGTGTCAGGTGATTGTGCCTGGTGGTTGTGGGGCAGAAGCATCGCCACTAAGCTGGGCCAGCTGAGGGTGGTTGCCCTGAGGGGAAGCTTGAGGGGGATGTCAATCAAACACTTCACCGTGATAGTTTGGGGAGTCTCCAGAGCTATCTAGATGCAATCCTGTGCCATGTCCTCCAGGATGACCCTGCTTGAGCAGGGAGATTGGACCCACTGTGGTCCCTTCCAACCTGTCTCCTCCCACGGCCTGTGAGGGCTCCGGACGGAATCCTGCAGTTCTGCTATGATGGCTGGAGGGGCTGGTGGCTGCAGCCATGGAGGAGGACGAGGATGTGGGACGGGGCTGTCCTGGAACACTTTGCTCAGCACTGCTCCCCAGGGAAAGCTTAGAGGTTGAGCACTTAATCTTACAGTTTTGCTGGAGGAAACTTACCTGGCAATTGTCTGCTGCCAAAAGCCTCTTGTTTCCCGAGCCCTACCCAAAATAGGGCCCAAAATACAAGTTCGATAAAAGCCTGGTCTTTGCAGTGGTTCCTCTCAGGCTGAACAGAGAAGAAAATATACAGATTTCCTACTGGCAGTAGGAAATACGTGGGGGAATGCCAAACTGTGCTGGTTTAAGGACTCTCATCTGCTGAAGAGGACTTAGTTGTGCTACTTGCTGGTGGACAAGAGACATGACAAGATTCTAGGGAAGGTAGCTGCCCTGTTGTGTCCAAAGAACAAGGAAAGGAACTCTCTTCTGCAGTAATATTTACCTGTTGGAGCAGACCAGTAGGTAAGATACATTTTTTGTTGTTGTTGTTGTGATTTGGCTTATAGTCCTAGAATTGCCAGGGTAACAGTACTGGAATGCAGGAAAGGTACTACTTGGTTTTTGAACAGAAAAACCCACAGTGATTGCATTCACTGCCCCAATTTGTTAACCAAGTCCAAGGTCTGAGTCTGATATAGAAAGAATCTAAAGGAAAAATTGTCCAACATGTTTGTATCTCCATGAATTATTAAATTTAATTCACATATTAGTTCAATATTTAGGATATTTATAAAAATAGTAATGTTTTCCACTGATTCCAATGGGTATCAGGTGATGCTTTGAATGCAAAAGAAGATAAATTTCCCTTCTCACCTTCACAGTCATAGCTGGAGCACACCTTATCAGAGCAACTTGTTTTCCTTTAATGAAACTGTTTTTATTTCATGAAATAAAGTATATCAGTCTCTGAAAATGTAAATTTAAATCTTATCACTAACACCTTCTCCATACAGCACTAAACACAATTTGAGATACAGGAGAGAGAGAACTGTCTGAAGACTTAGAAATGTCAAAATAAAAAATGTCCAAAATAGAATTGTTGTATTGGAGAATAGAATGGCGAACAGCTGTGTTCTGGTTGATTTGATGTGCTTTGATACAGTCTATTAACTTGCAAAAACTGAGACTATTTAATACATGATGAAATAATGCTCAATAATGTAATGTAATATAGCTTTTGCATAATAGGAAATATTGTAAATGGCTATCAAGAATGCAATGTTGTCTAGAACAAGCTAGAGAACATCTAAACATAGTCAATGCTTTCTAAAGTAATTTAGATAAATTTTTATGGTTATTTAATATTTTGTGGGTATTTTCCATGGTAATTTAATTTTCAACAAATTGAAGAGTGCAACATAAAAAAATTAAATGTGTATGTATGGCACTGTAATTTTAGTTGATGAGAGGCAGGAGGTAAAAAATGAAGATTTTCCTGTGCTTGTTCAACACAGCACAAAAATCAGCTGAAGAACTGCTTTATGATGTGGAAGAAAGGAAGTAGCATTTAATTCAAAATGAAAGAATTGTAAAATCAAATTGTAGAATAATTTGAGGTTTTAAGTGGTCTTTGGAAGTCATGATTATACTAAAATTTTCAGATGGCTTCCTCTGGATTTGTGTGGAGTTAGCTCAATTTTCCTTTAATCTTTCAGCATCTAGAATTTTATTTTTTTACTTGCCACCACATCCCCTAGAGGACCATAGTTGACTAATTTATTGGTCCAACAATCTACACTTCTATTCATTTTTATGAATGTCTTTCAGATTGTGTTTCCTGGAGCTCATCTTTCAGTCAAGTTTTTGCTATACACTTTTTTTGAATTTTAAATTTTACATCACAGCAGAGATGCTGGAATTCATTATGTGGGAATACAGACAAAAGTTCTGCTGAAAAAGGCTGAAAAGTACTTTAAAGAAACCAACTAGAAATTCTTGCCCATGTTTAGTTTTTGGAGTCTTAAATTTCTTAAAATCTGTCTTAGATGAATAGAGGTGGGTTTTGTTGTTGTTTTGTTGTTATTGTTGTGTTGGGTTTTTTTTGTTTGTTTGTTTAAAAATACTTAATAGGACACTGGAGAAATTGTTGACAACTTCATTTAAGCCTAGACAACTGGAATGTCTTTAAAATTGATACCTTGCAGTCACTGCTGTTCTTGAATGTCTAATAAAATCTTACTGCTATGAGTTCTGTCACAGCTACAGTTGTGGTTGAGAAAATGTATGGGGTGTTGGATAGTATATAAGGTTAAAAAACCCCAGCCCATTTCCAACCAAACAATTGAAGGAAACAATTTGTCACTATTGACAGCCGGAAAACGAATAAATATTGCAATAGATACATGTCTACCCAATGAATTTATACCAGCATGTGAGTACTGTCCTGTCTCAAGAAGGTAAGCAGACCAGAGTTATTAACTTCTTTTATGGAGATCTTTCATTTCAGGCAGTGAATTTGTGGTGTGAAATCAACATCTTGTTTATTGGTTTTCTTGTGTACTTTCTCATTCTAAAGTAGTATGAACATTATTACATTATAATGTGTTGCAAACCAAATAATTAAAAAAGGGCTTGCCTTTTTGTATGTGCAGAGCTAGGCTCCAAAATTCACATTTTGGCACCACACAGAAAAGGGCAAGCTTGGAAGTCTCTGTTATTCCACATAACTTTGTATGTACAATGTATGTTTAACATGATTCAATATAGGTGTGAAACATTTTGAGCCTATGTTGAGGCACAAATATTCCTGACAGTCCCTGTCAATGCATTTAGACACGTTGTCTGAGAGTTTATTATCAATGGGAATTGGTGAGTCTGGGACAACAAACTGCTAATTGTGGCACAAAACCTACGAACTGGTGCACTATTTCTCTTTCATTCTTCTTGTTGCTTCCTTTTACAAGTCCAGTATCTTCTGCTGCTCTGGTTTTTTTTCAGAGAATTAGGCATCTTCCCCTTCTTGACTCCTACTTCCTGCCTTTTTTTTGGGTTGTTTTTTTTTTTTTTCTGTTACAGTCTAGTGTTTACCAGGAAGTTGTAGTTACTGTAGTGCACCATTAAAGTGTGCTTGACAGATTCCTTTGGTGACCTTCCCAGAACAGCTATTGTAGAAAACTTATTGTAAAATTACATAGTAGAGAAGAAAACCTTGGATAAACAATTCAGTTTAAAAAAGCAAAGCAATTTCAGGTGCAGAATTCATTCAGGTTTTGTATGTAACTGTGATAGAACTCTGTTGAAGTTGAGGAAAAATTTCAGAGCCTCCACTTCTAGTCTTCCCTCAGGATGTCATAAAGTTCCTGGTTCTTACTAGTTTTGATCTGAGTGCTAAAAGGATGCTCTGTTAGTGCCTAGCTGATCCAAAACTTCTGGAAATCCATGGCAGTCAACCTTTTTCTTCATTTTACAACTTGTTAAATGTCTCATAGAAGAAGACACATTAAAAATGGGAAGTCTCAAAAGAAGACCTTGATCCATCTTAGACCTGAATTCCACGAAACACTTTCAGATCAGGGTGTGAACTCTTGTGCTTCATACAAAAGAATCTGAGCTTTTTGAGAGCAGCCAAACTCTAATGAAAATATCTTTATATATATTTTTAATCTAGCCTGCTACTTTGGCTGGTAAGCCCTTTAAAAATTCTTCAGAATACATCAAAATGTCATACTGTGCTGAACATCTAATTTTTTCCCTCTGGATCCTAGCTTAAAAATGAGTGCTGTAGAGGAGGAGATCATTGTGGATTACAGAACAACTCAAAATGTCAGTGGTAAATAATCAGCAAATCCCTCATTATCAATAGAATGTCACTGATATACAGTTAAACAGCCATTAGTAATACTTCAAATCCATATCCTCACAAACCTTTTATCTTGTAGCAGTCCCACCAGCACCAAGCAAAATACAGTTTCATGCAAGAGGGATTTTTTTGGTTTTTGCATGCTTAACATGTCTTGAGTAAAGGTTTTAGAAACTCCTGCTGACCAAGGACTTAGATTTTAATAGTGTTTTAAATGAAACAATTTAAATTTGCTTTTAAGTCATCATTTTTCATCACTGTAATAGGTATAAAATTCTTTAGCATGTGTTCAGATATCATTAATTTTCTGGATAATAATCTATTTTTTTTTTATGAAACCGCATCACTCTGATTACTGGCTTCAATGTACCTAAATTAACCCTGTTAAGGGTTTTGATGTCTGACTTGTCTTTCATTTACACATATTCCTTAAAAACTCTCTATCATGTGTGAAATGAAAAAAACACGTCTCTAGTGTTACTTGTGTGGATATTGCAACTCAGTAATCCTAAACTCAGTGTTTCTTCGGTGTAGGTCAACTGTAAAATTATCATTGACTTAATTGGCAGAGGAGTTAGATCTACATCAGAAGCAGAGAAAGAAAACAAGTCACTGGAAAAGTAGTATGAAAATTGTATACCATCAGAGAAAATGTGGTGGTGCTCAAGACAAAAAGTGTGAGCACAGTTATGGGCATTGTTGTTTGTTGGACTGAAGTGTGCAAGAGTTTTTAACTGCATTGCTGGGCTTTCAGCACCACATTGCCTTAAATTCATCTCCTTTCTGTAGGTTTTATGGATGGCAGGATGAATTTGACTTTATTCTTTGGACTTACTTGCTGAGGTTTTCTGACTGGCAATTAGATAGATGCTTACTGGGAATGCCATTAGTGCAACACAGCTCATCTTTCATTAACATCTTGAGTGAGCAGCCTGGATCGAGCTCTCCTTGAATAAATGACTCACAAGGGCAAGCTGACATATCTGGCTGCAAGCTGCTGGTCAGTCAAATGCGCTATATGTGATATATACATCATATGTGATATAATAGGAGACCTTGTAAAATATAACTCATTAAGAAAAAAAAAGTTTGCCATGAGATGGGTGGATTTGTAAACTTTTGTCAAAAGAATAGCAATGAAAATGATCTTGTAAAATGCACCTATTACATATTGTTGCTTACCAGTAAATGCTCTTTCAGTAACATGCAGGTGTTTTTAATGAAAAAATCTCATTTTAAAAAATAAAAATGCCTAGATTTGACTTCCAGAAATAATCCTGTCTATAACTGCCACAAGTGTCTGTTAAAGTTGTTCTCAAGTATCAAACCATTTAAAACTAAGATTTATGAATAGTATCCAAGTTTCAAATATGTACATTCTTTTTTATAACATATTACCCACATATTTATGACAAAAGTTTGTAGACCTCTGGTTAACTTCACTAAACCATGAACTGCCTGCATAGCTTTTCTCATTATTCCCAAAAATGTTTTAAGATTATTTCTGCAGCTTCTTTTCCTTCTGGGCTGTCAATTATGGTTCATAATTGAGCAGTCAACGATGCTGACAGTTAGTGGATTGTGTAATTGAAGCTCAAAACACTTCCTGCTAGGAGTACAGATTAAACTATTGCAGTGGCGTCCCTCATTTAATACTTGAGTTGGAAACAGCTAGGGCTAAACTTACTTGAATAACTCTACCCAAAAGGCTGGAATGTGCAAGCTCCAGAAGATAATCCAGACACTACTGAATGTAGAAAGTAGACCTTTCAGATGTAAAAATGGGGCCCTAAGGTTTGCTGATCATCACAACAGCTCCTCTAAGGTAAAAGTAAGTAAATTCATGTCAAGAGGTTTCCACCGTCTTATTTATACCTTGGGTGTTTTGACTCTAAGGAACATAATCCTCAGCTTCAATGCATTCCCTACATGGGGATTTAGATGATTTTCTTCCCCTCACATTGCCTAGTCCTCTTGTCCTACTGGGGAAACATTCCACCGTATTCCGGACAAGAGCACACTGCCAGTGCAGATCTTGAGTACTGATTAGAAGCTCGTGTTCAGCTGTGCAGGAGCAGTTGGCATACAGGGAAAACTGCAGTGGTGCCTTACCATGAGCACAGTGTTTCCACAAAGTGTAGCACAAGGCACTGGGATGGGGGCTGGAGATGTAAGTGAAAGGAGTGTTCACTGTATGGTGGGCTGCATTCCAGTGAAGGTCCATCACAGCACTAAGGTAATAATGCAGCAACTTCAAGACAAACACTAAATACTTGAATACAAAATGTTAGGTACCAAATACTTAGTTTGCTCAGAGGGTTTATTTAACACTACACAAAACAGTACATCAAGTTTGTGAAAAGGTATGTGCTGCCTAAGGAAGTGTAATTAAAACCTCATTAAAGCTGATGTAAAGAGAAGTGTTTTGAAAAACTGACTCTCTCAGAGGTTCAGCATATCTAATTTCTTTCCTTTTGAGCCTCTTGTACAGAATCTGAAAGTGAGGATACAGTCTAAACAGTCTTATTCATACAGATCTCAGTGAAATCCTTTGCTTTTCATATTCCTACTGCAAGAAAACATGAAAGTATTCCTCTTGTGCTCAGAGATCTGAAGTCAGTGAGTACAGTGCTGAGTCAAACTATTAAACCCTGAACCAAGTGAGTGTATATTAACTCAGCTCTGACACTGTGCGAATTGTTAAAACCAGCTCATCATTTTTGGTGCTCAAATTGATGATTCCCTATAACTCATAATGTTGGAGTCAGAAATCTCCTGGTGGGCCAAAGCTGAACCAGGAGGAAAGGTGAAAGACCTTGCCAGAGTTGTTTCATTTTACTTTGTCTTCCTTTGTTTTCTAAAGTCCATGAATGCTACTTGATTTTGTTCATCTTGCATAATTCATCAATGATGATTATTCTCAACTCACGGTTCCTGATTTTCTTGTATGCTTTCTTCTAAAAAACATTTTTATGTCTGATCATATTTATTCAAATTTTCTTACACAATCCCAGTACTTTGGCTAGTTGCCACACCCTTTAAAAAGTATTTTATGGGACCAGGCTGCCAGATCAATTTCTTTCACATTTGTTCTTGGTTTGAGACCTTTGAGTGATGTAGCATTTGCTTGTAGTTGGGTTAGTTTCATTATATATACATATATATATATACACACTCACATATATATATTGGAATACAGCCTTTATATAAGATAGAGAACTCCCTGCTGCAATGTTCTGCCTGGATTCAACAAGAGTTCATAACTTATCATAAATATGTAATTACAGTAGTTTTGACATGTATGGAGCCAATTAAATTGCATTCTGCTTTTGTCTGGACATTCACAATTAAACTTTTCTGTGGGTTTGGCAGACAGCCAATTTAAAATGTTTCAGATCACACTAAAATTGGAACAGGTGTAGAATCCTCCTTAGTTAGTATGTCACTGTCACTGCAAAAGGCCTTAGTACTGAAATGTCAGTGAATTTACTTTCTCACCACCCTTCTACTTAGGAGACAAGCAGACAGCACCCTCTGTAAAAATAAATATTTTAATAGCATTTGTTTTTCTGTCTTACATATGATGTTATGCCTTTAAAATTAAAACCAGAGAACAAGACAAAAATTGACTTGTTTTGTAGCAACCAGTAGCCATTTATGAACCAGGATGACTGTATGCTTTTTCAAGAAATGTAACAGACAAGGCTTATCATTTTGACAGACAACACTCATATATTTGAATCTCATTGTCTATTTCAAGCACAGTCTTTATTGGAAACCGACTACAGCTCAACTTTTCAAATTTGAGTAGTAGTTTACATTATCTCATTTTATTATGTGGAGACCTTTTATAAGGTTTAATATTTGTTTGTGCTCTGCTGAACAAATCCTTTCAAAGGAACTCAGGCAAAAAATGTAGACATCCAAAACCATTGGTCATTTTTGAACAGTCTTTATTTCCTGTTTATTTGATAAAGTCCTCCTCAACAGTCCTTGATTACAGCTTCTAAAAAAAAAAAAATCCACTTCAGTAGAGAGGTGAGTGTCCCCGCCTGTCACACAGGAGACCAGGGTATGATTCACAGTGGTGCTGTTTAAGAGTTGGACGCGATGATCCTTGTGAGTCCCTTCCAACTCAGAATATTGTGTGATTCTAAGAGAAAAAAAGGGTCTCAAATATGGTTATCAACAAAAATGCTAAATTGATGAAAAGTTTATATGTGTGTTAAATACAGTACACAGATGCAATGCTGTAATGCAGCCTAATCAAGAGAGAGGTTCTGGGTCCTGTCTGGCTCACCATCTTTTTGAGAAGATATGGGGATATGTTGCCAAAACAGTAGCTATTGCTCCTGATCCAATGATGTGTAGAGAAGAGGTTGTTTTTGCAGGAAGAGAAATGTGTTTGCCTACAAAGGAGAGGAATACCAGGAAATACTTCAGTCTTTCTGGCTGACTTCCCCTCAGTTGAAGGATAGTAGTTCTGAGGTTTCTGGTCCTCATGTGAGAGGGATGATGAGTGTCCTTTTGCCCCACCAGTCCATTGGTATCCCCATTGTTAGGTCCAAATTAGGATGTCTCCTCATCCCCTTTTCCCTTTGATAGAAATGTATGGGAAACTTCAGTGCAAGGTAAAAGGCCTCACAGACTGAAATAAAGGAAAATAAATCCCTAGCAAGTCCCGAGATAGTAACTCGTCGACGCATCAGGCTGAAGTTCTTGTCTCCTTCTCATGATTTGTTGCAACTGCTTCCTCTTTTCTGCCTTATCACCGTGAAGAGTTGTCATTTCTGACTCTGTCAGCTTTCAAGGTCTCCAGGTAAGTGTTCTTAGGAAACCTATTTCTTTTTTTCATGAAGAATATGGTGGACTAGAAGTTATCTCTTTTAGTTTCAATATTTTAGTCTCGTTAAAAATGCGAACGGTTACCTAGAATTTCACAAGTGTGAAAATACTCAAATCCATGGATGCCATTGAGAGCTGTCTTAAAACTAGAACTTCAATTTCAGTCTCTTACATGTGGTTGCTGCTTAAATAATTTACAGTCTTTTCACTATTTTGAATAAAAGCTTTTTCTCTCTTTCCCTTTCTTTTCCTGGCTTCTGTATTCAGAGAAACTGAATTTGTGTGATCAATACATATCTTCTTAACGTTCCATGCAGCTTTCTAGCTGTGCTACCAACACTGGATGAAGACATCAGAAATAGATTTGTTGTATGGGGGCAGAGGAGTGTGTGTGTGTGGTGTTTCATTGGTTTTTGCGTGTTCTCCTGACTGACTTTCTCCCACAACTTGGGCAAGAGGTTCCTAACTGGAAAAAGTTAAGGAAACTTAACTGAAAGAAAGTTAATCAGTGGAGTAACTGCAGGATGATTGATGGTGGTTCAGGATGCAGTCAGGAGAAGGCAGGTATATGTGTATGCTTAATTTCATATCTTAAGCAAATACCTGCAGAAACAGTAGTATTGTTAAATAATACTAAAATTTGGGAATATATTTGTAATACACTGCAGCACTGCCAAGGCTAAATTACAGACATAATGGCTTGAATTACACTGCATTATTAATCACATTTACTAATTAAGAAAATTGCACTGTTCCCCCAAATATCATTAGAGAGAAATTATACTGTATTGACATTTCCATGAGAAATCAACATTAAAAACAGTGTTGTTTTCCTCACAATACAAGTAATTAAATAGAGGAGGAAACACCATCAACACTAGATTCCATGGTTTTCAGACACATAGCAATGGACATTGTCAATTGATGTTCAAAAAAAAGCGTGTCTGCTGTGAATCCTTTCTATCTTTTTACACGATTTGCCTATAAAAGACCAGGCAGATTTAAAATATTTGTTCTGAACAGCAGAAAATGGCTTAGCTGTTACTCAACTATTCCAGTGTCTTAAAAATAAGCCTAAAAAGCAAGAAAATATGCTACTTATGGTCAAATATTCTATTTAGGACTGGCATATGCATAAACCTGGGATAAGTTACTATTACCTGTCATTCTCACTGTAATGCTGCTTGAATGTGTATGGTGCTCACTGCCTAAATGTGCCAAAGTATGTACTATGCAGAACAGGTGATGATCAATGCAATCTAAGCAGTTTGTGGACCATCTGGACTTTCAGTTATTGTAAGGTGGGGAAAGAACAGCTTGACATGTTGACTGTGAAACCTCAAATACCAGTATAGTACAATATTTTGGATATTTTATTTTGTGTTTTTTTAGTGAAAGAAGGCATGCAAATCTTAGAAATATAGCTTTAGAAAGAGACCACTTTCTCTAGCTCACTTCCTTCCAGTGAGATTGCATTTGTGAAAGTGTTTTATCCTTCATTGTCTAAGCAGTGACAGACCTTCCCTGGACACTCTAATGATAAACACAGAAACACTGTGAATTAGATTTTTTTCACAGTGTCTATCTGAAATCTCTTCTGCAATGAAATTCTCTTTTCCCTTCTCCCATTGAGACTGGAGAACAATTTATCGCTATAGCATTTTTACCAACTTTTACATTAGAGATCTGTTGGCATGGTACTCAGAAGATTATTCTTCTCTATTCTAAACCTACTGAATTCCTGCAGCCTTTCCTTTTAGTTGACTTTTGNTGAGGGATGGCACTTCTATTGCTTAACCTTGTTCATCAAGACAGCTAGTATCTAGTAAATATTTTATTTACATTGTGGAGGGGTTTATTTTATTTAGCTAACACTATTCTCAGAATGCTGCAATTTTTCTAGGATCTTCCAAAGTATCAGATAAGGCTGGGTGGTCTGTGATTCTCAGGTTCCCCTTTTCTTTTTTAAAAATAACTATTATTTTCCCTTTCTGCTTTTGCAATCTTGGTCTTTTTTTTCCCTAAATATCAGGATCAGTTTTGGATCCTGAAGCAAGTGCATACACCTGTGTTTTTGGGGGAGCTCCTTCCAGATGTAATTTTATTCACCTTCCAGGCTCACTGCATTTCTCTCCTAGTTGTCACTATCTATACATGCATGGATGTATTCAGGCACACCCAGAAGTCTTTGTAGGAAAGAACTGAGTTCAGAAAAAGCAGGCTAAAGCCCA
>WEKX01014494.1:391-17627 GCA_013390025.1 Pitta sordida | reverse complement strand
GATTCTGTGATTCTGTGATGTTGCAGCAGGAAAAAGAGCCATAAAGCGGAGCTTTCTTTATGAAAGTGCAAGTTCTTTGGCAAGAGATTTTGGTCTGTAATTCGTCATATTTTAAAAACTATTCAGAATTTAACAGCATAAACATAGTACATATTTACTATAGGACTAAACAGAGTAAAACTTATTTCAATATTATTTGATTTAAAATCTCTTCTTGTGTTAAATATTATCTTTCTCAGAATAGAATATGTAAGTTCAGATAACAATATACAACTATTTTGTGGCCAGGAGATTTTGATTAGTTGTTTGGTTGGGGGGTTTTGTTTGTTTGTTCATTTGTTTTACTGAATCACAGAAAATTCAGATCTGGAAGGGACCCACAAGTTCAACTGCCAAGCTAATGCTCATACAGGGATCGTACCCAGAACCACGAAGCTATGGACATAACCTAATTCCCTGTCCCATCATCCCATTATCTAGACCATATCACTGAGTTCCTCATCCAGTCTTTTCTTAAACACTTCCAGGGATGGTGACTCCACCACCTCCCTGGGCAGACCATTACACTGAGGGATCACTCATCCTGTGAAAAATCTCTTCCTAACATCCAGTCCAAACCTCCCCTGGTGTAGCTTTAAGACCACGTCCTCTTGTTCTGGTGCTGGCCACCTGAGAGAAGAGATTCACACCCACCTGACTGCAATCTCCCCTCAGGTAGATGTGAACAGCAATGAGGTCACCTCGGAGTCTCCTCTTCTCCAGGCTGAACAATCCTAGTTCCTGCAGTCGCTCCCCATAGGGATTGTTCTCCAGTNGTTTACCTACACTCTCTGAGCTTGTCCATCCAACCAATTCCTAAACCAACACAGAATTCTCCTATCCAACCCACGCTCTGGGTGTTTCTTCTGAAGCTCACCATGGGAAACTGTGTTGAAGGCTTTACTAAGATCCAAGTATACAACATCCACAGCCTTTCTATTATCAACCAGGCACGTTGAACCTCTTGCCATGAAGTCAAGCATTTATCACTTTGACATTTACAAGTAAGCAATACCTAAGCTGTTAACACTTTATATAATTTTAATCGTTTATTTTCTTCATTAAAAATAAACTTCATTTTTAGTCATGTCATTGGATGTTACAGCTAGTATTCATGCAGATTGATCCCTGTCATCTTTTATTTCTTAGGAAAAAGGACAAGGTACTGAGGAACTAAGAAAGTTTTTGATCTAAGTGTTTCTAGAATAAGGGTTGCTCCTTCCTTAACCATTTTGCCATATTCGAAGAAATTTCTATGTAGTTGACCATGGAATATATTCTTGACTGTATTTCTTTCATCACTCCCTTCAAAAAAAAAAAATCATACCAATATGACAATCAATAGTACAACCAAAAAAAAAAAAAATCTGGGTCATGAACTTTAAGACTATTTTCAATTGTTGAAACTACTGTTTTTTCTTTTGTTGGCAGTCTTCCAAGCTCAATAATGATTAGTGAATTAGTGTGTAGCAAACATTTGTGATATACAAACTTTCTTAAACTGTTTCCAAATCTAAAATGAGTGCAATTACCAAGAGGCTTGCAACTCTTGAAATTAGTTTCACCAGAATGGCTAACCTGATTTCTGCATCCACAGTCTTGACTTTCTGATACAAAACAGTGAAAGTCACTGAATACTTGAGCAGAAGATGATCCAAGTCTCACCCCACAGCTAGTGCTGCCAACATTCTGCGTCAATATTGTCAATGCAGTGCAATGTCTGTACTGCTGCTACTGTTAACAGTATTTTAATTTTTGTCATGCCTCATACTTCATAGCTGCTGGGATTGAGAGGACTGATAAGCATCAGGATCTTCATCTCAATGCTGTCTTCATGTCCCTTTTTCCACTTCCTATATTTTGAAAACTCAAAAATGTCACATAGGTCTCAGTATGCTCCTTTCCTTCTCAGGTCAGTAGGTACTTGCATCTTTCACTCACTTTTCCATTTCAGCTGTCTCCAAGGATCCTTCCACACCAGGTATTTGTTTGTCCCTACTCCATGCCTGTATGTACTACTGCAAAATAAAATTACCTTTGGAGAACCTGCAGGCATAGCCTATCCTCCTTCTGTTCACTTAACATTATGAACATAGAAAATTCTAGATTTGAAGACAGAGTTGAAACTACTCTTTTCAACAAAAATTTTATGCTGTCCATGTTCCATTTCCTCTTTTCAGTTTGCCTGATGGATAAATATTGCCTCTAATTATGAAATTTATCAGTTGGGACAGACCACGTGTATTGTTTTGTTTCAGTTTTTTGACCAAGTGAATAGTGTGTTTTCTTCTGATGCTGTGCAACATAATTCTGTGGAAACAGATCTGATGCTGAAGGCACTGTATCTCATGAGAAACTCTGAATAAAGAAATTATAACAATGCATTATTTATCATTAAAATTTTAGGCAGATGCCAAAAACATAATTCTCATGTTACAGGATTTTTACTCAATTCTGTAGTACTAAGAGTGACATCTTGCATCTCTGACTTGTTCAGCAGCCTTGTGAGCAGGTGTGATACTTTTACCAAAACTCATGTTTACTTGAGTGCGAGGAGAAAAAGCTGACATATTTCTACTGTAAAATTTTTGTAAAATTTTGTTTCTACATCTTTCTTAAAGTGAAAGTAAAGAAAAAATATTTTGTTGATGTAAATATAGGCCTGAGTAGAAGTTATGTATGTGATATATTTCCATATTGTATGTTATGCATGTCTGTATGGCATATAACAAAATGCAATGCAATCTACAAGTTAAAAATATTCTATTAAGCCTTGAGGGACTTGGTGGGACATTAAAAGACCCTGACATACATAGACATTGTATTTCTGGCCAAGTGACGGTGAAAAGTTCATGGATTTTATACAGTGGCTCACAAGAGACCTACATAAGTTGGGGATTTTTTATGTGCCCCTACAGTATCTTTTTTTTTTTTTAATCACATAAGGAATTTTATGTAATGTACGAAGCACTCATCACCACCTTCTTTTTTTTTCTACTCGTGTTGATTTTTTTTGTTTTCGTTATTGAGAATTTTCATTAAATGTTAAAAATGCATCTAACAGGAATATCATTAATGTGTTGTGGGTCAAGGATATTTTATTCAATACAATGAACCATGACATTCACAATTTCTTTGTTCCTCACCATATGATTTTAAAAATTAAAATCATGGATATTTTTCACTAGGTTCTTTTTCTTTATTACATAGCACGGTTTCCAAGCTTCAACAAACTTATTTTTTATTAAATAAAAGCAGAGCTTCTAAAAGTATCATGTGACTTCAAAGCAGGGATTTAATATAAAATATTTACTTTTTTCAAGGCTTACTGTAAATTTACAAGAGCTAGAAATACATATTTTCCTGGTAAGGGCCATCCAGCTATAGAAAAGGAAAAGAAGTTGGCCAAAATTAAAATGTCTTAGTTTACATTCAGATGTAAACAGAAAATCACACTAACTGTTAAAGAGATCAGTGATATAAGAGTAAGCATAATTTGGTATCTCAATAATGTTTGCTTATCTTCAAAACTATTCCTGTAATATTGTCTAACATTATGTCTCATGATATCATAATCATAGAATCATAGAATCATAGAATGCTTTGAGTTGGAAGGGATCTTAAAGGTCATTTAGTTCCAAACCTCCTGCCATAAGCAGGGTCATCTTCCACTAGACCAGGTTTCTCAGGGCCCCATCCAACATGGCCTTGAACATTTTCAGAGATGGGGCATTCACAACTTCCCTGGGAAACCTATTCCAGTGCCTCATCACCCTCACAGTGATGAATTTTTTCCTATTATCTAATCTAAACCTACTTTCTTTCAATTTTAACCCATTCCTCCTATGCTATCACTACATGCTCTTGTAAACAGCTATGGCCCATCTTTCCTCTAAATTCCCTTCAGATACTGATGCCATTACAAGGGAAATACCTAAGAGCTGCTATCACCAGTTTGTTGTAAGACCGCAAAAATGTCAAGGCACTTACTGAGGCCCCTGCCATAATTCAGTTGACATCCTGGTGGAATAAGGGAGAACTTGAAAGAAAAATGGATTTATTGAATGAAGCAGAAGTCTAATTTAGTCCAGTATTCAGGGACAGTCTGAAGCTCAAGCAGTTGCTGAACTTCATACATCATGTTGCATTCTTTAAGACATTTTTCCTTCCATGAATTCTTCAAAAACTCTTTGAACTCATAATAACTAGCAGCATCTCCTGCACACATAACTGTGCACTATCAGTAAGTATCAGAAAGATATCCTCTTGTTCCTTTTGAACTCGCCAAAGAGTAACTACTTATATCATACTCTTCAGTTCTGGTTATGAAGACAATAACTAACTGTTCCTTATTGCCTTCTTCCATGTAATTTATTACTGGTTTATCCTCCTTCATTTTCCCTCTTTCCATGCTGCATAGTCATTGTTGAGTATTTCACTCTGTGTTTCTCTCTATATTATCCTTGCTGCCCTGCTGGTATCATTTACAACTGTACTGTACACATCCTGAGATGCACAGACCAGGACTGCACAGGGTATTCAAGATGTGGGTTTGATACAATCTTAAGATGCGTTTTTTTTTTACTAATTCCTTCACAACTCTTACACCTTTTTTGCACTGCTTAGTACTGATGAGAGCCGAATTGATGTTTTCATTAAACTACTTCATCCCCAAGAGTCCATTCTGGAGCAGTAACAGCTAGGACAAAGCCTGTCTTTAGTATGCAAAATCAAGATTGTTTCTTCACCAAGCACATTACTTTTTTATACAGACTACAGTACTAGCATGAAATAGAGTTTGGTTTCACTTTCCAACTTAATATTATTAAAAGATATATTAATTTTTTTTCACTGTTCTCATTTATACTGTTGTATTACCTTATTTTCTCCTCACCAAGAAGTTGTTTACGGAGGAAATAACAGTGCCTCGTGAAGTCTTGCACATGACATTCAGGGTGACATTGATCCCAAGCTATCGTATTGCCTGTAGCAGAACTACTAAAATCTTACAAATGGTTCTAATACATGCATTCTATAACATAATGCACTCCTACACTCTATCAAATGTGAGAAGTGTGAAAAAAATTGATGTCATTGCTAGCCACCAGAATTAACTCTTACAAGGACCTCATAAGGCATACAAAATAGGGAATCGCCGTTTTACAGTCAGCCCTCTTGCACTTCGCGCCCCCCATATTGCAGCTTCAGATCTTAGTGGCATGATTTTTTAGTGATGTAGGAGACCTGTTTAGCAATTGCGCGTGCGCAACCTGCCACCTTTTTAGTGAAACAAGCGGCGGAACGGGCGGCGGTGGTGACTTGGGCAGCAGGGGGGCAGCACGGGCGGGGGTGCGGGAGAGGGTGGCAGGGCAGTGGCCACGGGGGGGGCACGGACAGCGGAGGTGGCACGGTTGCCATTCAACGCAGAAGTCGGGCTACGCGGGTCCCAGTTAAGACCACGGGTGCGCAATGTAGGAGACCCAACTGTATTACGAAACAATCACTTGTCTTCCTGACTCAAGGGAGAGATATCAAACATGTCCAAAAAGACAAGCATAGAAAAGCTTCACCTGTATGAGATACTAAAAAATCCTAGACTGGAGAGGAATATTAGTCTGAAAGCATATTGTAATCTTCTTCTCTGCTCTTGACAGCCCCTCCATTTTACTGGTGATAAATATACTGTCCCACTCTCTTATCTACAGGAGATAATCTCTTTCTCATCTTCTGCTATTACTCTCCCCCTAGTCCTACCCTCTGCATTATACAGCTACGTTTTCTGCTTTGTTGGCTGAACACTGTCTACTTAAATTCAAAGTAGTTTTTCTCAGCTTATATGTGGCTTTGAAATTTGTGGGGTTTGGACTTTTGTAACCCAAAACTTGCCTATTATTTTCTAACTAGACCAGTAAGTTCAGACCTTTTCCCACAGAGCCTTACACTTCACAGTCTTGAAGGCAATCTGTTAACTCGTCTCTTTCAAAATGGATAATTTCTTCAGAAGGCAATAACCTCCTGAGTGCCCCATCTGGAGGCTTCTGTTAAGATTATAAGTGAGGGGCACTGATCACTAAAAAAACCCAAAGATCATTAAGCAAATCCGTTACTGGTACTAATCGCACTACATAGCTTCAAGGGGATATGTGTGTGTGATTATTCCTCATGTATGGTTATAAAAAATAATTTTGAAGGAAACATCCAAACATTCTCGTTATTTCTTTGTGTCTTAATATAACATAGTTAATTTTTCTGCTTTCTGAAGGAATACCTCTTAACTATGGCTGAGTTCTACTTGCTGAAAAGGGCATTTGTTTCTATACTAAGAGACTCTCCCTGCAGACTGTGTGACAGAGAAAAAGGTTTCTTTTCTTCAAGGGTGATTTTTTTCTTTTCCTTCTTTTGCTTGATGAATTTACATCCTAATGAAACACAGTGTTCAAAACAAATTAACCTTATCTCCAGCACACCTCTCACTGTTACTATAGACTAATTTTAACATACACTATTAGAAGATACACTCAGAGAAATTGTGCTCCCTAGGATGAGTGCCAGAAGGAAAGAAATGGGCCTCTGAGACATGTTTAACTTCATAAAATTTTCAATTTCACCAGTTTTGACATCCTTTTATTTACATAATTCCACAAAGAAATCCGTCTTGGAGTGACATTTTCTGGCTGGGAATATTGAAATGTTTCCTGTGTGGACTGACATTTTGCAAGCTGAGGAATAGCTCATAACCACCAGAAGAAATCAGAGAGTGTATCAGGTTCAGGGAGGAACTCTCCAGTGCAGTCTAGTGATAAAACAAGTTTAATTTTTTAGCCTACACATCAAACTTTAGGTCACTGTTAGCAATCTATGACAAAGATGATCTTCTGCTGCCTTTTCAGTGTTCAGCCTGACAGTGCAAAACTGCAGAGTTCAGCACTGCCAAGAGCATAGCAGAGGGGATGGAAAATTGCACAATTGAAGAAGTATTCAAACTGGAGCAAAAAATGTTGAGGTGATAAAAACACGGTCAAATAAAAATTAGTTTAAGAGGTTTTGTTGTAAATTATCTGGTATTTCCAAGAGATTCTGATAGATTACAACAAGAAATTAGAATATGAGGGTCCACAACACACCCTTTAAGGGATTTTTTTTTATGCTGTGTTAAGATTTAGTATAGTGCTGAATGTTCCCACCTCTCATGTGGGAGACTGAGGGTTTGATTCCTGGCAGGGAGGCAGTGGTGCCATTTAAGAGTTAGACTTGCAATTCAGAATATTCTGTGATTAATTCTCTAAATTGCTGAATTATGTCTCTAAAAAAAGTCCGCGAAAGATAAAGTCAATCTCTATGAGGGAAATAAAGAAATTAGGGCTGAATTAAGTGCAGATTCACTGTGTGGAAGAGCTTAGTTGAAATGAGCAGTCCCCCTTTTAGGCAGAAACTTGTAACAACTGAACAGCAGAAATAAACAGTTTCCTGTCAAGTAAGAAGAGAGTGAGTAATGGTATACCTTGAAATACCTGAGTAAGAATGGATATTGTCATGTTTGCTCAGTTATGCAAAAGAAATAGAGGAGCGTAGAGTTGGCAATATTTCTAGAAGAAACAGCATTTTTGTGAGATATCTGGAAATTCTGGAGACATCACAAATATGTAGAAGATGACAAATCAGGCCACATTAACACCTCAGAACAAAACTTTGCTAACTTGACATTCATTTACAGCACAATTTCCCAAAAATGAATTTCTCAATCTTTAGCAATGTTAGTTATTCACAGCACTCAGTTCTCATATGTCATATCTTAAATTAGCTGTGAGTTTACAGTGCCAAGGACCCATATCTTACAGTTAGCCTTGAAGGCTAACTTAGTGCTCTTGGTTGGTCCTTAGCAGACCTTGGTGGTCTTACTTGGTGAAACATATTGCTGTGGCAGATGTCTCCAAGTGCTGTGCTAAACCACACATAATATCACAGATTTTATCTCTGCCTGCAAGCAAATGTTTGAATGAGGAGTGCAAAACGTCTACTTTTTTTACTGGTTACTCACTGTTGTAAAGAAACAATGGTAATTAGATAAAGACAAAGGCTTCTTGATCTCTCATTAGAAGGAGTATTTACGACAGTAAACATCTAAGGAAAAGTTGCTCCTTGAGATGCCACAAACTATTGTTGAACTGAGATTTGCGAATGAGATAGTCTAAAATCCTGCTAGATTGCCTGTTCCACAAATATTGTAGGTATACATGTAAAACAAGGTACACCTCGAATGTGCCACACTGGAATCACTAATACCCTTTCTATCAGGCCAGTAACCTCAAAGTTACAGGAGAACTTCTATTGCTTTATCAAGGGCTGAAGAGAACAGAGTACCAGGGTTGGTTGTTCTGTCAGGGAAGAGGATAAATGAAGCATGATATACAGTGAGCCCCCGCGTATTTGCGGTCCGCTATTTGCGAGCTTCAGTATTTGCGGGTGACTTTTCCACAAGCTGTGCAACCTCTGTGCATGCTCAGAATGTACCGGGACCCCAGTTGGCTCAGCCCCCGGTCTCGCCGCTCGCGCTGCGAGCACAACTGGCCCCACTGCCCCCCCCTCCCTGCTGCTTGCAGGGTGAGCACAGCAGGCCCCGTCTGCTCACGAATATGTAAATTGGTCAAAGCCGGGAGCCATCATGGCGCGCCCAGCATGCATTTAGTGTAAATGTGTGGTTTTGCACGGCTGGAATTGTCCTCCACCGGGCTACACGATGGGGTGATGGGGCTGTCATTGTGTGTGTGCCATTGTGTGCCAGGGGCCGCACCCTCCGCTCGGCCAGCTCTCACCACCGACCCCACAGCTCCTGGTTCGGCCCGCACCCTGCTGGCTTCCAGCTCAGCCCGCGCCCCTTGCCAGACGCAGCCAGACAACTGAGACAAGCCCCGCTGTCAGGACCATCCTCCAGACCTTATATAGGGAGGGGGCGTGGCTACGGGCGTGGTGTACTCTACTACGTAGTGGGTTCGCTATCTGCAGATTTCACAACTTGCGGGAGGCATACCAGACTCAACAGCCTGCAAGTAAGAGGGGTTCGCTGTAGTTTTCTTATTTTCAAAGGTTCATTCCTGTGGTGATAAAGTTAAATGTCTCAGTGGCTTTACCTTGGAAGGTATAAATCATGAATATATTGATTGTAAAATGGCTGATATAAGCAAATTTTGGACATTTGATTTGGCTGACTCACATCAAGGTATATCTGAAAGAGTGCTCACTACATATGCCTATAATTCCCTTCTATCTCCCTTTCTAGGATCTATTACAGGCTTTGGAACTCCTCATCTGACATTAGTTTTGACTTCTGCTATTTCACAAGTGTCTTTTTTTGCTTGTTCGAATGTATACTTACTACTCTTTTTGTTTATTTGCTTGTTTGAGCTGCTTTTTTTCCTCTTTCCTATATGATGAAATATTAGCGCATTACAATAACATCATTTGTGTTTCTGTGACATCTTGGAATACCTAGTGAGAAGGTTTCAAGCCCATGCTCATGCTGAAAAGTGCTAAAAGACAGTGACTCTAGTTCAAAACTGACAACTAGTGAAAGAGTATTTTGAAAATTCACAGAAGTAGAAGTCTACATTATTTCTTTTGTACATTAATAGGTTTGGAGGTTTTTTGAGTGGAATTAAGCTGATCTGATTGTAGGATTTACATTGTGAAGATGTTAATTCTTATTCTTTTTAAGTTCTTTGCCTGTTCATTTTATTAGGTGCCTCATAGCATAAATCTTGTGAGAAACAGAGAAATGTTCCTCTTCTAAAAGTTCTTTTGCAAATAAAGGACACTAATCTTTTCCGTGTACCTTTCTGGTAAGCCTTCCTATTCATCCCTCCAGTTGCACTGTGTGTCTTCATTCAGATGTTTTGATCAATCATAAAGTTCTCATGAAGTCTGCACCAAGGAGTCTATACTGAGGAAGAACAAAGCTTTTTGCAATCTTCATTTCTAGCCTAATAACTCCTAACTTTGTTTTTACACTATTGATCACCACTTAGCTGACATTTTCAGTTAACCATCTATGAAGACTCGTGGATTCTTCTCCAAAGTGGTAAAATATAATTTGCAACCATTATTAGGTATATTTCTTCAGGGATTTTTTAACTTCATTTGTCATCTTTTGCATTTTCAGCACTGAATTAATCTGTCATTTTATTGTCAGTCAGATAGAGTTAAATGATCATCAAGCAAATCTTATAGATATTTCAAATTTTTATTATCCTGAATTATTTTATTTTAATTAAAAATTTGTCATGACATTACTTCATTCTTTTTCTACCCAGTTGTTAAGGAGTATGTTTACCAGTGTAGTCTCCAGAATGAATGTCTTGGTCATTTTATTGGTAGCTGCTCATAAATATGTCTAGTCTTTGTCATCTGTTTTCCCACAGGTGAGAGAACCCCTGAGAGACAATTCATTTCTTATGGCCATCTAGCTTCTTAAAGAGAGTCTGGGGAAAAACTTTATTGAAAATAAATGTTGCATGCACTTGTATACTCCATGAAATAACCTTATTCATAGTTTTATGGACTCCTTCAAAGAACTTTAACAGATTAGTACACATGACACCCTGCTCCAAATATTTTGTTGTCTCCTGTAAAGTACATCATATTTACCCATGTATACACATTCAAATATTTTTTACTTATCCTGTTTTTTTCAAACTTAAAGTTCAAAATATCCTGTCAGTCACAGGACACCTCCAAAAGTTCATTTTAAAGTCTGATGGTATGTTTGTCACCTTCCATCCTTTGGCACTTGTTACTTACCATTTTAGCAATGTTACACTTCAATTTCTTCAGAATAGTCTTGTCTAAGCAACTTGTTTTTTTCTCCAAGTTTTCTTCTTCTCATACTTCAGCTTGAGACTACTGCTCATGCACACAAAAGGAAGACCTCCCCAAATTTCTGAGAGCAAATATCAGTACATTAATTTTGCTTTTCTACAGTCCCTGTCTTTCCCCTCCCTTCCCTATTAAGATGAAGTATGAATTAAATTTAGAAATACTTGAATAATATATATATATGGAGAGAAACAAGAACTTTACTTGGAGAAAGGGAAAAAATTTAATATAACAAATATATATGTATATATGTTTGAACAACAAAAATAACAGTATAAAAAAACCCCAACCAATGGAACAATGAAAACTGCAGACAAGTGGGAAAATAAACAAGCACGAGGTGGGGGGCCTAGTTCAAGGGAAAAACCAAGGCACCTCCAGGATTCCAGGGGCAGAGGAATAGGGTTCAGGGTAGGGAAACCAGTGGAGTAACAGCCAGTGATCCTTTCCTGAAATGTCCAAGGGGCTGCAGGGAGGTCCACCAGTTGGCAGGGGAAAAGCCTGTGCTGAGATGAGGAGTCAAAGGTCCACGTTGTCCTGGGCAAAATGGTGGCAGTACAGATCCAAGGTGAAAACAAGGCATTCTCAGTCCAGAAGGTCCATGAACCTCCCTCTCTCTGAGCCCAGCAGCTGTAGTTATAGGGCCTCGGGCACCTCCCATGTCACATGCCTTCTGGGCATGTCTTCACATGCCTTTGGCTGTCACTGNACTTTTTCACAGAGAGGGTGATCTCTCAGTGGAATGGGCTGCCCAAGGAGGTGGTGGAGTCACCGTCCCTAGAGGTGTTTAAGAAAAGGTTGGATGAAGTTCTTGGTGGCATGACCTAGATATTAGGGTAGTGTGTTATAGGTAGGATGGTGTGTTGGTAGTAGGATGGCAACAGGTTAGGTAACAGGTTTGACTAGATTAGGTTAGGTAACGGGTGATAGGTTGGACTTGATGATCTCTATGGTCTTTTCCAACCTTACTGATTCTGTGATTCTGTAATTCTGTAAGACACAGAGTCCTCCATTATTTGTCAGGTGAAAAGGAGAAAGCCACTCCCCTGGCCACATTCCTTTCAGGGGAGGGAAAGGGAGATAAGAAGAGAAACCTATTGTCTGCTCCAGTAAAAAGGAGAAAAGTTTTACAATAGAACAAAAGGGCTTTCCCCATGACACTTCCTTCCCTTCCTCCCCTTCCCTTCCTCCCCTTTCTTCCTTCCCCCCCCCCATTTTAGCAGCAGGTGTAAATCACAACACAGTTATTTCACATTCAGCTTCACAAAATTAATGCTCTTTTATGTTTCTTCCACTACTGGCATTAATCAGCTTCCATACTGCCTGTAAACATTTCAACTTACCATTTGGTTTGTCTCAAAGGTAAGAACCTTGAAATACTCTGCAGTTGGTTGCAATATTTTCTATATTTTGTTGATTTCTTAATCACACTAACATTTTGACTGCCAAGCATTTAATTTTAGTAAGCAGCTGCAGGTTCTAACAACACAGCTGTTAAGAATGGTAATTGCTAGAAATTGAGGGTGAAAAAATGTCTTCCATCTATTTAAGTACAAACCAAACTTAGGTTAAAGTATACCAGATGACTCAAAAACCCCACTCTTAATTAATGTGTTAGTAAGTCATTGAAATTTTTAAGATTGTTTAAATTGTTAGCACTAAACATATATAGGAAATGGAACTCTTTTAAATTCTCTGTGTTTTCAGAGACCTTGTGTCAAATTACCTTCTCTGTTCAAACAGCAGTCCTTGGTGGCATGAGCTGTTCTGTTTTTATGGTGTTCAGATGAGAGGCAACATCCATGTGACAGCACTTGAAAATGCAAACCATGTATTTCAAGTCCACATGGCATTTCCAGAACTTGGGTACATGGTGTCTCAATATTCATTTTTCTTCTCAAACCAACCACATCAGAGAAAAAATTTGAATTTTCCCCTAAGGACATGTGTGACTTTTCTTTTGGTAGAAAAGAAAGACTTAGAAACAAATCTGAAGCAAGGCACTTATTATTTTTTTCTGCTTTTCATCAAGATCTGATTCTGATTGTAAAGCTCTTAGTACATATTTGACATGAAATCCACTCTGGTAAAAAAAAGTTAGCGTTTTGTTTTGTTTTGTTTTTTTAAATTACCTTCACGATGTATTTTTGTTTCAACTACTGCATTTTCTCCTCCTAATCTCATATAACCAAACCTCCTCCAAAGTCACGAAGTTATTGCTCGAGTCCTGTAAACCAGTAATTTTGTACTTTGTGTTGATGTCTTTAAAAGGAATGGTGGTGTTTAATACTTGATTCACAGGGCTTGATTAGTATTTCCCAACTTACATCAAACCTCCTTTGTCTATTTTGTATTCAGAATTGACTACATTACTGACTCAAGCCTTATCTGTAGGCGTTCGCTATTCCAATGGAAAGAAACATTGTACTCTGAGAGAGGCCCACTAAAATGAGCATTGTGTTATATGCTCCAGGTGGCACTAAACTGGCAAACGAAAGGATGGCAAAGTATATCCAAAATACAGGGAGGTGGAATTTTATGAAATTAGTTGATAAGAGGCCTTGATTATTTTTATAACATTTTAACTTTATCTGTTCACAATGTAAGTAGAAAATACTACTACACCTTGATAAATTACCTATACTAACTTTCTTTCTTGATTTAAAATTGGTCTTTTTTTACTATGTGACATTCCTCATAAATTATATCTATGTTTCATCTTTTATTGAAAGTGATTTTTCAGCTCCCAAATTAAAAGATATTGTATCTTCAAATCAAAGTGCGGTGTACACATGTTTCTGCTCTGCTCAAGTTGACTTCTCTCCCTTCTGTGAACTTGCCTGGACTAGTGAGGAGAAATAGTAAGGCAGATAATGGCAGAACAGTGAGAATATAGTAGTCCACTTTGAAGGACGAGCCTCAGGAAACTAGAGAGAATGAGTTCTTTGAACTTTCTTTGAGTACTGCAACTTATTTTTAAGTACCTTCAAACAAAGTTGGGGGGGTTGGTTTTTTGGTTTTTCCCCTCAAATAGAAATACTTAGACCTGTATTGGACCAGCCTTATAGCAACCCCAAAGTTAAATTGTTGGAAGGACATATTTGTTCTTGTCCAGATGTTTTTATCCTTGCAAGTGTTTGAATGAGAAATTAAAAATGCTGTAAGCTGCATTTTGGAATTGCCTTTGACGATTCTTTTGTGCTACACCTTTGATCATGGCACACAGGTAAAGAAAATGCCTTATAGAGAGGCAGTAAACTTGTAGGAAGAAGCAAGAATGGAGTGTAAATACAGAACTGCTATTGTTTAGTTTATAGGCTGCATGTGCATTATTTATTTATGATCAGCTGAGTATCGGCACACCTCATATTCCTATGAGCTGAGGGGTTGGGGAGCACTGTAAGTAAATCACAGGCAGGAGACAGCTGCAGCACTTCAGAGGTTCCTGGATTGTGTGGGATGGGGGTGGATGAAGCTGGATCCCCAAGGACTGATATTACGAGACAATAATGGCTCATCATTTCTTGCAGTGAAGATGGTACAGCAGTCACATCCTACCCCAGGACTCATGCTGCACATGAGATGCACAGGAAGCCCTCTTGAACTGCTATTATTTAGGCACTTGTCGTGGTTTGACCCTGGCTGGATGCCAGAGATTTACCCACAACCTCTCCTGGAGGAAAAAACTGAAAAGAAATCCCCCTTATCACAGGCAAAACAAGGCAAGCTACAAGTGAGAAATATAAAGGATTTATTCATTAACTAACAAGATCAGAGCTTAATGTGAGAAGCATCATTTTATAGGCAACCATTTCCCCCCACCCCTCCTTCTCTTACAACAGATCTCATATTCCCTTTTTCGACCAACAGACAAAGGAGGAACAGGGTAGGGGATAAGCCAGCCCAGTTGGTATTTCTAACCAGATTTAGGGTAGGAACCACCTCTCTGCCCTTCCATAAAGTGCTCTCTCTCTCTCACGAGAGGAAATGTCTTTCATGACCCTTTCCCAAGTGAGATCTTGACCCAGGGATGACAGCTCTTCCATTCTCTGTTGCCCGAGAGTCACAGCACAGGATGCAGTCTTTTAAGCACTGGCTATTGCTGTGTCATTATGACCCTTTCCAAAGTACATAGTTCAGATCCTACCGCAATGCAATTCTGTCACAAAACATCTGTCCAAAGGATCTCTGCCGAGCTCAGCTCCAGCAGCCAAGTGTTTCTGGGCTCCCAAAACATCTGCAGCTTTTGCAGCATGATTCTCCATCTTCAGTCATGGCCTCGGATGCTGCATCACTGGTTTCTCTCTCTCTATTCCATAGGTTTGCACCATTCCACAAGCAACAGTGGGATGCCTGGAATCCTTCCTACCCCTTCTCTGGCCAGCCTGGTCGTACCTTCATAGCTTTCAGCTTCTCTACACAGGCCCTGCTCTGGGAATCTACATCTTGCTACTAACCTTTTTTTTTCCCTTTCTCAAATATGCTGTTCACAGAGGCGTCTCTGTCTCCTTCTGCTCGTGACCTTGATCTCTATGGCAGCGACGGGGCCCAGGCAGAAGCTATTAACACCCTTGCTGCCAGAGGAAAAAAAAACAAACCATGACAGCACTACTGACTTTGGCAATGGGAATAATAGGAATTTTACTATTAGATTTACATATGAAACCAAACTCTGTGAAAGGGTTTTGCATAAGGAGTGTCAACCCTATTCAGAGAAGGACACAAACTTTATCTACTTGCTGTGGGGCTGGATTTCAAACAGGTTGGTTTGACATGCTGTCGGCTGAAAGGTGCTGCAAGTGAGTATGTTGTTCTCCTCTCACTAACTACAGAAAACTTTTTAATTCTGATAGTCATCACTTCCTCACCATATCTTTCTCCTTTTTCTTTCATCTCCCACAACAAAAACAAAAAAGCACAACAAATGAAATAGTCTGTTCCTGTATGCTAATTGCTGAAAAAATGGCAAATCCTTGGAGTCTTTATGTCCCTTCCCTATAAACTGACAGTTTCTTATTTCTATTTCCTTTTATATTAGTAAAAACCTGTTGCTGCATTTTAATTTCCAGAGTGATAACAGGACTCAAGGATTGAAAGTGCTTTTAGCTTCAAATAGTGACAGAGGACATTTTTGCTTTCAAGAGAGCTTGTGTTGGACATAAGAGATTGTCCTAGGGTGACTAGATATTGAATACACTACTTTCTCTGTTATCATGTTTAAGTGTCTCTATTATATACAGTATTTATTGTAATGAAAACATTAATACCTCTGTTTAAAAACACGCCTCCAGATTATATATATGTTCACAGGTTCACAAGTTCCTCTGAGTTGGAAGGGACTGACAGGATCATCCAGTTCAATCCCCAAACATCCTCTCACCAACTGGACTGTGTTACTAAGCTCCTCATCGAGTCTTCTCTTAAACAACTCCAGGGATGGCGACTCCACCACCTCCCTGGGCACACCAATCCAATGAGAGATCACTCTCTCTGGGAAAAAACTCTTCCTAATATCCAGTCTAAACCTCCCCTGGCGTAGCATAAGGTCATATCCTCTTCTTCTGGTGTTGTCAGCCTGAGAGAAGAGATTCACACCGACCTGGCGGCAACCTCACCTCAGGTAGTTGTAAACAGTAATCAGGTCACCTCTGAGCTGAGCTATTCTCCAAGCTGAACAACCCTAGCTCCCGTAGCTGCTCCTCATAGGACTTGTCCTCCAGTCCTTTCACCATCCTTGTTGCCCTTCTCTGGACCCTCTCAAGCAGCTCAACATCCTTCTTAAACTGGGGAGACCAGAACTGGACACAGTACTCAAGATGTGGTCTGATCAGCACCGAGTACAGGAGAAGGATAACTTCCCTAGTCTGACTGACCACACTCTTCCTAATACAGGCCAGAATGCAACTGGCCTTCTTAGTCACCTGTGCACACTGCTGGCTCATATTGAGTTTTCTGTCAATCATTTCTCCTAAATCCCTCTCCATGTCAACAATCTCCAGCCACTCATTCCCCAGTCAGTAGCAATGCATGGTGTTGTTATGTCGAAAGTGAAGAACCCGGCATTTAGTCTTGTTAAATCTCATATTATTGGAATCTGCCCATCTCTCTAGTCTGTCAAGGTCCCTCTGAAGTGCCCTCATACCGTCTGTCAGTTCAACATTTGCCCCTAGCTTGGTATCATCCGCAAACTTGCTGATGATGGACTCAATTCCCTCGTCCATACCGTCAATAAAAAGTGTTCAATAGTGCCGGGCCTAACACTGACCCCTGTGGGACTCCACTAGTGACTGGCTGCCAGCTGGATGTGGCACCATTCCCCAACACTCTC
>WEKX01014483.1:662-10815 GCA_013390025.1 Pitta sordida | reverse complement strand
GACTGCCCTCCGTCCGAAGCAGTCGCTATATCATTAAGTCCTTAGCAGCAATACATGAGGTAATAGCTCTCTCCATAATCATTTCCCATGCAATTTTAGTCTCAAAGCTCAAAATCAATTACAAACGTGAAACAAATCATGCTGTTAAAACTTACATTATAAACAAATAGGTAACTTATAGCCCTGGGAAGTAATTGATAAACCTAAAGTGCTCACAAATAACTGAAAAATGACAGGTCAAGTGATCATTGAGTGACCAACATTTAAAAACTACTCAGCATGAGACATAAAACATACCAACAGACTGCCACTCACTCATCCAACACTGTAAAAAATCCACTTTAGTACAATGGTAAGTGTCCCCACCTGCCATGTGGGAGACCCGGGTTCGATTTCCGCTAGGGAGACAGTGTTAAGAGTTGGACTCGATGATCCTTGTGGGTCCCTTCCAACTCAGAATATTCTGTGAAACTCTGTGAAATAAACTATATGGGTTCTCTTTGCATGTCACAGTGTTGATGTTCCTGGACAGTGTTCCTAAACCAGCTCCTTTTGAACTGTTAAAACATTTTCCTACCTCAGTTTAACCCACTATGACACAGAATTAACATTTTTGTTCAGCAATCACTTAGAAAAATTATTCAAGGCTGTAACAAGTTCCCGCTATATTCCCGCCCCAAATTCTACATGCTCAGCATTTTGCCATTTTGTGTCCGGCTGCAAGAGGATGGAGCCTGCTGCACCTTCCCAACCAGGCTACCCACCAGCCATCACTAACAACATCACTAACAACAGCTATTGCCACACACTCCCTTGTGCAGCCAGCCCAGCCCAGCCCGGCCTCCTGTTTAACACCAAAACACACACTTGCACATGGTCAGCTCTGCCACAATACCAACTGCCTGGCATTCCCTGTCAGCTGATCCCCAGAGACTTGTGCAGCACAGAGCACTGGACATGATGTCAACTCCACAGCACCTAATAAACCCACAGAGAACTATGTTTGGAACAACTGGAACCCAACAGAGTAGGGCATTAATACTGTGCATTTTAGTCAAAGGGAGAGATATAATTATTATCTCTATGTAACGGGAAATGCTGAAAGGTTATATGTAATGGGGAAAAAAAACCCTATCAGTTTGCTCTAAATCAGTAAATGAGTGCTTTAGGACAATGTCATCCCCTCAAAGCCTGTAACAATTTGGGCCTTAAGCAGAGATGCAAATTGATTAAATCTCAGCATATTTTGCCACAAATGGCAGAATCCAAATACCACTTATCAAACAGTAATTTCCGCCATGCAACATGAAGACAAGCCAAAGATGTTTTTCCATCCCTGATTTTGCAGACAGGAACGTGATCAGTGGCTGTTTTCTAACCCAGGTTTTTAAAAGTTGCAGTATTCTTTATTTTACAAATCACACAATACCCTGCTGCTGGGGGGGACAGAGCAAACCTTAAACCCTAGTTCAGAGATAGCTGTTGGGCTGCACATCTGTCACATGAGAGCCAGTTGTCTCCAGTTGTGTTTTCTGTGGGTTTCAAGCCACTATCTGCAGTTCTGGAACAGGCAGGAGCTGAGGCCTGCAGGGACAGGTACAGGGGATGTGCTGACAAACACCCAAACATCACCATCTCACTGACGATAGGACTGAGTATCCGGATCCACTCATTCAAATACAGACTTGAGTCACTCTAAATTGGAAGTATTTTTACATCCCGGATGAGTATTTCCGTTGAAACTCCCTTTGTCCAACCAACACCTGCTGGAACACAGCATGGCTGCAAGTAGCTTCCCAGTGCCATCTTGGTTTCACTGCCAACAGGAGCCATGGAGATTCCTGGCCGAAGTGATCCACCACAAACACAACAATCAAGACACAGTATTGTAATTACGGACCAGCACTGTCCCATAGGATCAGATTCAGGTTTGGCCGTGCTTCAGATGATCTCAAGCACACCAAGTGTCCATAAGTGTGATACCTTCTGCAGGCAGAAGAGGACCAGATAGAACAGCCCTAAAGCACAAAAGTTTGGGTGCTTTTCCCTGGCTGCCACAAACCTGCCTGTGCAGCCCAGGTCGTGCAGAGGGACTTTCCTGTCCCTGTGCCCTTCTCAACAAGAAGGCTCCTGACTTACACTGGATCAGACCTTGCTCCTTAGTCTTTTCCCACCTGACAGGCTCCCCGACAACAGACATCTTATCAGATGTGACTGATTGCTGTAATCTGCACTCTGGGCAGCCATTAAGCAAATTACCTGAATCATTGCAAGGATTAGTCTCATTAACACATGATTAGCATCAAATTAAAATAATGAGTGTTTAACTTCTGATGTCTTCCAGTTGTTTGAACAGCTTGATCAGCCACACCAGGCTGGCAGGGAGGTGGTGGGTGTCGAAGAGTCAGGGAGAAAAACCCCAAATAAATGAAAGGGTGGGTTGTGCCTCGGCAGAGCTGCAGCTGCTAGAGACCCGGGTACAGGTCTCCCAGAGCAGCTCAGTACACAGCCCTCTCCAGAGGCACCCGGACAGCCCCAACACTCTGCTTTGCTGGGCAGGTAACGCCGCCTCTGCAACTGCCTCTGCGCCAGAGCTGGGACAGCGACAGGCACAATCAACCACAGGGGAGCCAATGCCTACGATGGCAACGCTGCCTCTGAAAGAGGTTAAGGTGAGTTGATACCTCCATCCTCCTGGCATGGGCCTTGTGTTTTCCAAGTAAAGACAATGCTAAGGAAGGCAAAGCTAAAATCTCATCACCAGCAATAAACCCCAGAAAGCAGATTGCTTTGAGCTGTGAATTGTTAACTCATCACCTCTTTTTTTGATTCCTACTCCCTTCCCCCGCCCCAATCACCTACTTTGCCCTCTCCCTGTAGCTCACATGCTGTGGCAGATTCTCTCCTAAGTCCCAATTCCTTCTAACATGCTGCAGCTTATTTGGGCTTATCTGCACATAAATTTGTTCATATGAGTTTCCCACTGTCCCTGGTTCTCCTGCAGGTCTGCAGTCCAAGCTTTGCTTTGCCTTATAGAACTCCAGTTGAATTCCTCAGAGCCCTCCTGGGCTGTTTCCAGTTCAGTTCATCCACCATGTCACTGACAGGCACCTTCCCTATCTCTGAAGGTGGGGGAAGATCTGAACATGCAGGTACCGCAGAATGGGGACCTAAATCTACACTGAAAGCACTTCTCTCTCCATGAGGGAATGACAGAACATGTGCAGCAGCCAATGTTTAAGCCTCAACATCTTGGTTATTTATTCTTTGAAATGCCACAAACCATAAGTACGTATTATAGACAAATCACTTGTCAAGCTCTTCCCTTTTTAATTAAAGCCATTTTTTATTCATACAAGTGCAAAGAAGCAACTTAAACAGATAACATTTTTCACACTTACAGAAAATGAAAATAGCCAAACTAAATTTTGGCAAAGTATATAACAACAAAAGATCCAAGCAAAGACTCTATATGTGCCAACTTCCATCTCTGCTGAGATGTTAGCAAGGAGTTACACACACAAAGTGTCCTACTTCAATTTCTGATGGACTCCTGACGCTCCACATCCAGCAACACACCAGTGGTTCCTATGTTGGTGCTGAACAATCCTCTTCAACGACCATACTGGTGCTGATCCCTGTTATCCACACTACTGTGAATCTCTAACACACCAGGTAACGTTGCTGAAGTTAAAAACAACTACACCCCAGAAGCACCCTCTGCTTATGCACCGTGGATCTGAATATTCTATTGGCAAAAGCAGAGATACCCAGAAAAAGTGTGAGGAAAAACATTTCCATAATGGCCTTAGTCGCCATCCAACCCAGGTGACACTGTGGGGCAACCCTGAAAACAAATACCATTAAGCTGAAAAAAGTGAACCTGGGATCAGCAATGTCAAGGCACAGGGCTTTTTTCTGACTCCAGTTCACAAAAATTGATTAGGAGATTAAGGGACAGAATTCCCTTGTGTCTATATCTACCAGTGAACATCACTTTTGTCAATTAACCCCCCCAACCACTCAAGTGCAGAGGTAGTGTGAATGAACTCTGCAGACTGGGTAAAGCACCCAACTATACTGCTTTTATAGTTGCATTTCCTAATAAGACCCATTTCCCAAATCAGGGGCCATCATTTCTGTCCACAATGAACACCTTCTAATCCCACCAGGTTTGCTCTCCCCCTCCTCTAGTAAATAGAAGATCATTTATCCATTTACTCTGCAAGTTCCAGTTTGCTGCTGTGCCATCCCTTATGGTGCTCAGCATCTTCTGATTTGAGCAATACATTCAGGCTCCATCTGTGCATACTATTGACCAGATTATGTAAACTACACTTTAGCAATTCACACTCACTTGGTTCTGCAGTACCTGTGGGTGACAAGCATATGTTTCCTATTCTTCTTGCTCTCCTGGGCCATATGCAATCCCCTCGAACCAGCAGCTTTCCTATAGACCCAACTTGCTGTCTGGTATAAATATGGGTAAATCCCACTGGCTGTGCAAAACCCTGGACAAGAACTTGTTTGTGCAGACTTGGCAATACTCCATGTGTGATCCCACGACTTACAGGTGCCGGGCAGCAAGGTGGGTCACCACTGACAAAGCCTCCCATTACAGCAGGCCTGTGCTCATTCCCTGAGCACTGACGGAGACCTGGCCAGTGCCACCCCACCCCAACCTGCAACTGCAGCTCCTGGGCTCCCCTTCACATCCCTCAACAAGGCAGCTAAACTGAGAACTCATTACATGCCAGACATCCAACAGGAATCAAGGAATCCAGTTTTCTGAACTGAGATATTGCCCTGTTGCTAGGCAAAATGTGAAGGGGCTTTCTCATCTTTTTTGGAGAAGCCTCTGCTCTCTTCTTGAGGTGTAGAGCTGAAATTCGTATTGTCACTAATGTAAAATTAGATTGACAGCCTGGAGACCTGCATCTTATTCCAAGGCATGTCTCCATCCAGCCTGTTCCTTTCTGGGAATAACACCATGTACTCAAAGGATTTCACAAGAAGAAACCCAAACCATCAGCTCACTGCTGCAGCAGGACGATGCCAAGGCTCTGCTTTGGTTTGTTACAGTTTGCACTGGAGCAAGGGACAGAATGACAGAAACTTCAGAAGATTGCACAGGCACAAAACCAAGCTTCAAGGGTACAAAGAAATAGGTCCAGCCCGTTCACAGCAAAGTGGAACAGCCGTCTGATAGCCCATCAGTAGGCTGGTCTTCCTCTTGTGTAGTTGTCCCTTTCAAGTGCTGAACATACACTGGAATATGCTGCTCTTTTGTTCCAAATTGTTATATTTACAGCAGAGGGAGAGTTCGAACACTTGAATACAACAACAGGAATTTTCCAGTAGTGCCAAAGCATGAGATGACACATTTCTGTCCCTCATCTGCAAGAGGGAGCACAGCACTGCCACCAGTGACAAAAGATATCCCAGGTCCTGTAGCCTTATTTCACCTTGTCATCACCCTCCAAAATAAACTTCCTACATCTGTGGTAGGAGGAAGTTACAGAGTGAAGTCTGACACCAGAAACTAGGTCCAAGGGTGCCGCATGCTGAGGGATGGATTTTCTGGGCCATAAGCGCTGTAGAAACATCTGCCCAGGCTGACACTGGCAAACCCAGGGAGCCCTTGAGCAGGTATCCCTTCAGAGGAATCAGGCACCTGCTCAAAGGCCACACCAACACCTGTATCACCCAAGAACACAAGTTGCACCTCACAAGAAGTTCCAACCCAAAGCACTACGCTCTTCCCCATCACCCTTCACCCACTGCCTCCTGCTCCCTGCAGAGCTGCAGGCACTTATTGCTGGCTGATCAGAAGCAAACTACATCATCTCAGAAGCCAGTGCATCTGTGCCAACTAACATGCAAACCCAGACAGGAATGCTGACTTCCCAGGAAAAGTAAGTAATTTCCTCCTTACAGCTTCTCGCTTGGCCTGAGGTACAGGAGTCAAAGAAGGATGGGTTTAGTGCACAGCTCTAGTTACAGTCTCAGTAATTAAAGAGATAACTCAGCCTAAGTGTTTGCAATTTCCTCAGCCAGCATTTGTTAGGGATGCATCTGGATCTCCATAACCATTACCTTCTGTTACCTACAGGTAGAGACAATTATCCACAAGTAAACGATTACCTAGGCTATAAATTACCTACAAAAATTTGGGCTGGGGTTTTGCCAATCACCATTTCAATTAATTAACCAAGATTGGCTAGCTGGCTTTAGACCAAATATTTCCTCATCAGTATTCCATGTCAGTGCATATTAGATAAAGGAAACAAACCAGAGAGAAGAGACAGGGAGAAATCTAGCAAAGAGAGCTGAGAGCAAACAAGACAAGCAGAATTGATTCCTGGTGTTCATAGTGAACACTCTCTGGTGTGGCACATGACAGTGCAGTGCCATGAGCAGGGCTGTGCATGGCACTGGCAGCACATGCACAGCCATTCCATCGAAGAAGGGCATCACAGTAATTAGTGGGAATGGGAGAGTTCAGCAGTCTTGAGTTTCCCTGCAGATCAGGCCTCTGGACATATTTCTAAGGGCTGTCACAGTAAACAGGGGACATGGCCACACATGGGTTCCACGGCTGGAGGAGGAACAGCCCCCAAGCCTGAGCCTCATGCTGCCACAAGAACTCCTGAGTCTTTAGTGCTCTGTTTGGGAGGAGCTATTCAGACTCTTACCAAACCCTGCACCTTCAATAGAGGAGGAGACAAAAAAATGCTGTATTGATACAACTAAGGCTTTAAACCCTCAGCACTGCACGCCTCACAACTGAGACAATACGTGCTCAGTCTGAGTGACAGTACACACTGAACAAATCCCTGTCATTCCTGGCTGAGCCACCCTTGCATGCCTTCATGCACAGACTGTTTATGTGTTTGAGTGCTCCACAAGATTCCCCATGGCAGCAGCTTTATGACTGGTCCCACTCTGCCTCAGTACCCCAGAGCCCCACGTGCGCACACGAGACCTTGCCCCAAGAAAGTTCCCACTGGCCAGGAGCTGAGCACCAGCACTGAGCCCCTCAGAGGTACACGGGAACAAGTTAAGTGTGAGACAGGGAGGTACATTTCAACCAAGCTAGGCTGGATCACATGTGTGTCCACGCAGCAGCCATTCATGGCGTACCTTCCCTGAGGGGCACAACTTGGGAGAACTTTGAGAACAAACCACAGTGTGATGTTGCCAGTTCCTTTCACCATCTGAGCTCTGCCCTCTCAGTCTGACAGTCACAGGCATTTTCAGAGAGCACTGATTTTTGGGCAGAGCATCACCTGGTTACTATCACAAGACTCACACCTGTTTTGTACCACAGCTCTTACACATGATTACAGGCTGCATGCATGGGAGTGCCAGCACTCCACAAAAAACCTCCTGTAAAAGTGCAAAACCACAGTCAGATATCTGACCTGTTTCTTCCCAAATCCAAACAACTGTGTCATAAACAGAAAGGTGCAGTTGTCTGAAATGGGACCAAAATATTTGTTTGGAAGTGATTTTTAGTACTAGTTCTTGAACATGTAGGGCACCCCACTCACTACAAAGACCTAAAGCTGTAAATGCTGACAAACCCTGCAACTAGCAGTCGCTCCAGACTGTTCTGGAAAACTCAGCAGGGAACTTGTTTCCAACCAAACAACCTGCAAAGAAAATCACTTGATACAGATGATCATTCAGTGCCTTCCACATCACCTCAGAAATTGTTTTCAAGATGATTTTCTCATGTCACCTCCAGCTATTGATATATTAAAAAATAACAAGATATTTCACTGCATAAAGTAAGATTTGTATTTATTTATGCAGGCCTGTCAGTGTCGATAAAATACTGTGGGATGCTAGAGATTACTGCACTCTGCATAATTAAGAGAAAGAGCGAACCTTTGTGGAAGTGCTCAGTAGAATCCTGATCCTGCCCGGGCAGGAGGGGTTGCAGGTAGAGTGCAGAGATGCTCCCAAAGGCAGCAGAGTCCTGTCCCCTGCCACTGACCTGGAATGGCCCATGGCTCCACAAAGGTATGTCATGTCAGGGTCTGTCTTTGGGAATGCCAGACAGAAGATACAAGGGAAAACATACCACTAAACAACAGCTTGTGAAGGTCAAAGGAGAACAACCAACACAAAGAGTATCAAAGTCTCATGTTTCCACTCAACTCACCAAGCCACTCATCAGGCTCCAAAGGAACACCTGTATGTGTGAGGCACATCCCAGCTGTGTCCACTGTGCTCAGCTCTGGAGCAAAGCCAAGGCACTAGGGGATGGAGAAACATTTCCATTTTGAACTCTATTCATGTGCTGTAACAATGAAGCCATCATTCCTGCTTCTCCTGCCTTTTTCCCTTATCAAATTTACTCAAACCTTTGCTGATGAACACTAAATCTTTAGACTACTTAGAGTTGCTCTGGTTAATAAACTGAGGGCATTTCATCAACCTTATTCAAAAATCAAACTCATTTATGAAAAAAACCACATCAGTCTGAGAGAAAGATGTTCTACACTCCCAGAAAGGCCTTGGCAGCTCAACAGAGGTTCAGGCTGATTGAAACATTCTGGACCATAAGCACAATCTCATTTTCAAGAGCTTTATTTTAGAGGCCTAAAATGAAACACAATATTTCTGAAAGCACTGGAGTCTGAAATGGTAAAGGCTTGAGATGCCTTAAAGTACTAGAGAGATGCCTCAGTTTCTCTGCTGAAGCTCCATCTGTCATTTCTGCTTTTGTCAGGATGTGGAATTTCACATCTGGGCCGTGCTTCACATACTTGGCTGTACGAGTGATCCTGGCTAGCCAAGAAAAAAGCAAGAGGAGATTACAGGTCAGGTGAAACCAAACCAAATAAATAATAATAATAAATAATCAGGGACAACTATCTACCTGGCAAGATTTGGAGTAACAGAAGAAAACAGAAGAATTCTCTATGAGCACAGACTATCCCTTGATAACTCACAGGGTACCAGCCTCTTGTTTCTCCAAGGTCAGCCAACATTGCTAACTCCACACTCACCTCTGGCCAATGATATACACAAACTCTTTTAACCCAAGTTAAATGCCAAGTAGATTTAAGAGAATATGTGGGAAAAGCCCTTCTCCTAAAGGTCAGAGTGCTCAAGTAGTTGGGTTTCAACTGTGATCCTGTACTCAGAGACATGGTCTAGATAATGGGAGGCTCACAAGGACAGAGCGTGGTGTCCATTGCTCTCGGGTTGTGGGTTCGATCCCTGGGCGGGTGTTCACTGGGGAGTTGGACTAGATGATCCTTGTGTGTCCCTTCCAACTCAAAATATCACAGGTTCACAGGTTATTCTGAGTTGGAAGGGACCCATAGGATCATCTAGTCCAACTTCCAAGTGAACACCCGCCCAGGGATCGAACCCACAAGCTTGGAAACATGGGCACCACGCTCCATTTATCCAAGCCTCCCATCATCTAGGCCATGTACACTGAGTTCCTCATCCAGTCTTTTTTAAACACCTCCAGGGATGGCGACTCCACCATCTCCCTGGGCAGACCATTCCATGGAGAGATCACTCTCTCTCTGAAAAAACTCTTCCTAACATCCAGCCCCAGCCTCCCCTGGCGTAGCTTAAGGCCATGTCCTCTTGTTCTGGTCCACACCCACCTGACTGCAACTTCCCCTCAGGTAGTTGTAAACAGCTGTGAGGTCACTTCTGAGCCTCCTCTTCTCCAGGATGAACAGTCCCAGTTCCCATAGCTGCTCCNCCCTGTGGGACTCCACTAGTGCCTGGCTGCCAGCTGGATGTGGCACCATTCACCAACACTCTCTGAGCTTGTTCATCCAACCAATTCCTAACCCAACATAAAATGCTTCTATCCAATCCACTCTCTTTTGCCTCTCTAATTTTACCCCTGCATGACTTGACAAGTCCCTTAAACACACCCTGACTTACCTCCCCCTTTTTCCAAAGGCCGTACATCCTCCTTTTTCCCCCCTGTTTTTTTCAGGAGCTCTTTGCTCATCCAGGCCAGCCTTCTACCCTTCTGACTCGTCTTTCAGCACATTGGGACCGCCTACTCCTGCTCTTTCATGAGCTCATTCTTAAAGTATGTCCAGCCTTCCTGGACCCCCTTGCCATTAAGGGCTGTTTCCCATGGTACCCTCCTAATTAAATCCTTAAA